>OZ030385.1:2779367-3127103 GCA_964023945.1 Ectemnius cavifrons | reverse complement strand
CTCCTTTTTTGTATTGCAGTCTGCCATGGTGTTGTTTGCTGTTGGCAGAA
Organism: Ectemnius cavifrons; assembly: GCA_964023945.1. Taxonomy (NCBI): domain Eukaryota; kingdom Metazoa; phylum Arthropoda; class Insecta; order Hymenoptera; family Crabronidae; genus Ectemnius; species Ectemnius cavifrons. The sequence continues at coordinate 3,127,053 of OZ030385.1, read as the reverse complement.
ATGGAATGGGATTAGTTATTATGCCGCGTGTTTAAAATGAGGGGTTAAGGGGACCATTTGTTACTTACATCTTGTTGGTTGGAGTTCCCTCGAGCGAAAGGAGATTGTCAAACATTTTGTAACTATGGAGGTACTTCATATCGTCGAGCTATGAAGTTGGGTCGAGCGGAATCGACCACGCGGCACAGATTCAGACGATTGTTTAGATAGCTTAACGCGAAAATAAGAACGCAACTACGGGACACACCGAGCGCGGGACTTTGCGTCCCGGTATTTGAAACTGGTGGCGAGAAAGCCCCTCGCACCGATAGGAGCAATGCGCGCGTCCTCGTGCGCGAAATGTGTGTAGCCCGCGACATAATTGTTGAAGAAGGCGCGCGAATTATGGAAGATAGCATTGAAACTAGCCCCCGGCGATCGGTGGAGAATTCTCCGTGCGTGCTCGCGGGGACGCAGAGGCAATTCCCCGGCCGGGCGACGCAGTTCATACTCAGCCCTTACTCCAAATCAGCTCTCCTCTCAAAACTCGTAACTCTGTATACCATAATCGAAAGCCTTACGAACAATGCAGCAGTGGTCGTATAAATAGCAATCATTTCAAATAGAACGTCCGGTGAATTGAAAGGGAATATTTCTGAGAGTCGCAGCGTTATTTAACCGATATTTTGTTGAACGATGCTCTGGGATACTCTGTAGTCGCCACGCAAATTTCGTTCTGAAACTCTGCGGATTTCTCAAGTTTATGAGACTGCTGGCCGCTGTTGGACGATAGCGGTCTATCGGCTGGCATTCACTGCTGGGTATTGTTGAACATGGATTGAAGACAGAGTAAGGAAAGCAAAAAAATTAACCGCGACGCCGAGGAATTGAACTCGGATCATCGCGGTTACTGCTCCAACGTTTTGCCACGGCGCCACTTCGGCACTTTTGTTGGGAAAGTACGATAGGCCCCTGATAAAGTTGATTCACTGGATTTGGACGGATTTAGTCGGGAGTCGCGAAACAACTAATCAGAGATATCAGTTATCGCCAGCGTGTATTATAAGAAATCGGCAAAGCAAGAGCGGTTGAGCACCCGCTGGTCTTCCATAGCAATTGTCGCAGGTCGACCGGTAAGATGTTTTTCGTCATCTCCCTTTTTCTAGGAGCAAGGGATAACCGACCAGGACTCGCCAAGATGTTTTTTGTCACCTCCCTTTTTCTAGGAGCTAGGGATAAGCGGCCACGACTCGCCAAGAGCTCGAACGGCGGAATTGGAGGCCTAACACAAATTTGTAAAAACGGCATCATCATTGCCGCTCCCATCCCGACAAGATGGCTATAATAATGTCATTCCACATTCTTGGGACACCCTGGGTGTAGCTGCGTGGAGCGAGAGCCTTCCAAAGGCATGCCGCTCCGCGGTCAGTCTGCGATGACTCGGTGTGGACTAGACCCTTAGCCTTCTCGCAGTGCACGAATGCAGAAGGAAATTTTTTTTTTTTTCCGATTATCAGACACTCACTGCCCTCTGCGGTATGCCAGGACAAATATATTATTTGCGATCATGCACCTGACAGTTAATCGTTAAGCTGCCGGATCGGTCATAATTCCATCTCGGCGGCACGCGACACCGGTGACGTGACGCGGCGGGCGAGATCATTACCTACCCGACGGTAAACCGATCGATACCCAAAAACCGATGGTAAAAAGCTGGTTCCATTCTATCTGTTACACCCTGTATATATTGTGACGTTACGTTTTCGACGTAAGTCACAAAAAGGCTATCTCCACCCGTTTAAAACTAGCGCCGCGCGATATTAGAGAAGAGCGTCTCCAAGCAGGGAAATCCTAGCGATCTGACGACAATATTAACGACTGCGAATTCGTCTGAGCCAACAAGGGAGAAGCAAACCAGGGACGACCATCAACCCACAGCACCCCAAATCGCTAAATCTGCCAGCCCAGAGGAACTCGGCCCGACCAGGGTGAACATTAAGGGGATCAGCAGTCTCCGATGGCATCCAAAGACGACCGGTCACCGTTGGAGGAGCCGGGTGGTGAGGCAAGCGACCCCGAGTTGCCCTTGCATCGTGTGAGGCTTGACCAATTGTCGTCTCGACGAGGCAGGGTTGGCGCTCAGAGGGCCTACGGCCCTGGCGTCGTTCACCCGAGGGCACAGCGAGCCCCGCGCGCGCGGTAGGATCCAGCGACCAATAGAAATCGATTTCGGGGACAAAGGCGGCTAGGCGAGCGTTAGGGAATAGCGCGCAGAATTCGGCACTCTTGTGCTGACTGACGAGGCGAGCGAGCGACGATTACTAACTAGCGACCAACTCTCGAATGCCGTATTAGCGCACAAAGGAAGGAAGGAAGGAAGGAAGGACATTAGAGTTCCCCAAAATCCTCCTTACTAGCGGCGTGCTCTCATCAGCAAATAATAACCAGCGGTAAGCGAACACCTTTCTACTCTAGCTTTTGTGAGGGACTGACTTTTGGTGAGATCCCAGCTAGAGATTCGCTGTTTCTCGGCCCTTAAGGCACTCTCGCTTTTCGACTGTAAGTTTTCCATTTCCGATCTATTGTCCAGATCATTCTGAGCTACAACTCTTTCTGATATTCCTGATTATGCAAACTGAGATCTTCCTGCGGGCTGACGAAGTCAGCCAAGAGTCACTTGTAGAAAATCTGTAGAATCCTGACCAAAGGGAATTCGGGAAATCTATTAACGCCGATCATCTGCGTAGAGCTAGCGAACATCGGAATGTAACTTCGACTATTCTAACTCGCAGCCACGTGCTTCGCCCGAGGTTGCCAATGAACACCTCGAGCGAGGGACTCTTTCTCTGCCTCATTGTCGAAATAAAATCATCAAGACTAGCTCAATCCTGGCTTGTTCACTCGTGTCGAACCCACGTGCTCTCCTTGTTGTCTGATCTAGCCGAAGCACCTGTTTGGCCGTCTCGGGAGATTCAATGTGGCCGTTCTCTTTGCGATTCTTGTGAGATTTTGAGTGGCATCTTCGATGCCTGGCGCCCATTTTTGTGATACTAGAGGATAGTTGGCTTCGAATCTCCCGGGCCGAAGTATCGGGAAAAGTATCGTCCAAGAGAGAAATATAAGAGTTGAGGAAAATCAGATCTCCCCATACACTAACTTCTCGACCTAACTATTAACCATCAAAAGAATTCCTTTTTCATTATTCTCGAGTCTAGCTCAAAAGCCGGACTCGAGAATATTCTTTTATTTTCCTGATAATATATACTACACATACCGCATACTAGCCATAATGACTCTGTATGACTATTGTAAACATTGCACCATCTCCGAAAAGGCCTTCGCCCTTTTCTCCCTTAGGGGGGAGGGATTGTTGCGCCCGAGCCCAAGGTTGGCTCCCGAAATGCACAAACTAAGCAGACCACTAAATCCTATCCTTGAAAGGATGTTGCAATGTATAAAAGAAATAAGATACTAGTATAGCAATAAGCAAGAGAATAGCGACTAAATCACGTTTTGCGCATCAGCACTGAGCCACATCGCCTGATCAGTGCCTCGTGCTGATGCGACGCCCGCATCGAACTAAACTATTGCTCCAAGTCCCAATCGGGGACTCGCTCTCCAGATTTCGAACAGAACACATCAGTACGTACCAGCGAGTTACTCTGTACCTTTCTTGTCAGTCTTTGGTTATATCCTATCAATAAACTCCAAGTTTTTGGGTTTAATCCCGGTGGATTCTAATCCTTTAAACGCTACGAGCCTGACTTCCTCCGATCCCGCTACCCGCTCTGTGCAGTCACCACACAGGGCACAACACCTTGAGGGGAATTTCGTGGCAAAGATTTCGGCTCCTCCGGGGAGTACAGGAAGGGAGCGCTTGGGAATTGGTATCACAATACATAACACCTGCAGCAATCAACTCATTGTATATTACACGCACCGCCCTCTTTCGCAGACCCCATTCTTTCCTCATCACCCGTCTCAATTTACCAACAACATTCACAACTTTCTGTCTCATATTCTCTAGATGTACCTTAAAATTCATTCGTTCGCCAACCCATACACTCAAGTACTTCACTTTATCCACGTATTTCACTCGTCGACCATTCGCACACACATTCGGATACCTCGTTGCATTCAACTTTCCTTTCATAAACATCATTACAGTTTTGCTCTCATTCACAGACACTCCGACTCTCTCTCCCCACTCCGTTACCATTTTCATCCATCTGGTTCCCTTCCGTTCCAGTTCCACACGATTCTGTCCATCCACTAACAGTAACAGATCATCTGCATACGCAACTACATCACATCCGTCACCTTGCAATTGCCACAGCAGTCCGTCCATCATCAGGTTCCATATAAATGGACCACAGATCGACCCTTGCGGGTAACCGCGCTGAACACTCTTCCAAACTACTTCATTCACTCCAGCTACACATATACTTCTTTCTGAGAAATAGGTTTCCTATAATCCAATTTCCTCGCATTCAATTTCACGTAACTTCTCCAGCACACGGTTCCATTCAAGATTATCAAATGCTCCTCTAAAATCTACAAACACGCCAAGTACATACTTTTTCTCCAATACATTCACAACTCGTTTTGCTTTATCCCAAGCATGCTCAGTCGTCAAACCACTCACAAACCCATACTGTGAATCACACATACGTCCACTCAGCTTCCTCTCAAGTCTTTTAACCATCATTCGTTCCAACACTTTTCCAAGAACCGGCAACAGGCATATCGGTCTGTATGACCCAGGGTCTGATCCTAATTTATCCGGAGATTTCAGTAGCACAATCACTTTCGCATTCTTCCACTCTGGGGAAACAATTCGTGCTCAAACATACGTCGTACACTCTCTTCAACCATTCTCGAATTGCGCGCCATATATATTGTGATGTTACTCGGGGCTTGAGCCACGGGCCAACTCCCCCCATAAGAGATTCGCGAACGAACCAACACTTATGTAAAATGTGCGGGCGGACCTCCGGTCCTTTTTGATGTGTGGGGAGAGGTGTGACGTTACGTGTGACGTAAGTCACAAGAAACAGCGAAGCAACTCCTTCCCCCTTTGAAATTAGCGCCGCAACCGATCAGAAATGCGAACGTCTCCAATAGAGATCGAGAATGGTTCAAGAACAAGTATTAACGTGCGTAACTTTCGCCTGAGCCAACTAGCGCCAAGCAAGCTCAGGGACAACCATCACCTAAGGCACCCGGAGTCACCCAATCCACCAGCAATCAGGACTCGGCTCGACCGGGACGGATATTACGGGGTCAGCAGTCTCCAAAAGGATCGCCAACGACTGGTCAGCGAGGGAGATCACTGGGTGGTGAGACAAGCGACCCCAAGACACCCAGCAACGTGGGAAGACGAGAAACTCTCGACCCGACGGAGCAGGGTTGGTGCACGACTGGGCGTACGGCCCTGGCACCGTCCGTCCGAGGGCACTGCGAGCCCTGAGCGCGCGGTAGGACCCGGCGACCAATGATAGACCGATTTCGAGGACAAAGGCCCCTAGGCGAGCGTTACCGAAATCGCGAAACTTGCGACACTCTTGTGCTGATTACTGAGCGTGACGATTACTGGCGATCACTGGCGATTAGCGAATACTAGCGACGGGTTAGCATATCCTACAGAAGGAAGGAAGGAAGAAAAGAGGAAAAGCGTACAGGGCATTCGACCCTTCCACTAGCGACCGGCTTGCCAATCGGAAAAATCAGATTAGCGGCAAGCGAACGAATCCGTCAACCTAGCTCTTGTAAGGGACCGACTTTGCTGTCGGATCTCATACTAGGAATTCTTTCCACTAGGAGTTTCCACGCGTCGATGGCATCTTGAATCTATTTGTAATAACTCCTCTAGAAAACTGGGATCTTCCTGTAGGCTGACTGAGTCAGCCAAGAGTCAAATCTAGTCAACCCGCCTAGAGTTCAGATTAGCGTCAACTCTCTAATTATTGGCGCCGGTCAACTGCGTAGCTAGCGTTCATCGAATTGTACTGTTCCGCCTATGTCAACTTGGAACCACGTGTCTCGTTCGAGACCGCCAAAGAACGGCTCGGACCAGACTTACTGTTCCTTCTCGTCGAATACAACAATCAATTTCTAGCATAACTGGCTTGTTCACTCGTGTCGACCCACGTGCTTTCCTTGTTATCGGATCTAGCCGAAGCACATGTTTTGCCGTCTCGGGCGGTTCAGTGATGCCGTTCTCTTTGTGGTCTTTGAGATTTTGTGCGGCATCTCCGATGCCTGGCGCCCAGTTTTGTGTTACTAGCGAAGGGAAGGCTTCGAATCTCCCGAGCCGAAGTATCGGGAAGGGTATCGTTCTAAGAGGAAAATAAGAGTTGGGGGAACTTCAGCCCCCGAAACCACCTATAGAAATTTGCGTTCCAGTTCAGGTCCAGTTAAAGTCGTTTAGATTATTAAACAAAATCAAGTACTATTATTCTCGTGCCTTGCTTTCGCGCGAGACTAGAGAATATTCCTTTACTATCCTGATAATATATAACACGCAGCATTTCCGTGCATATACCACCCAGTCCCGGCGCCTTACGCAACTTCATACGGAGTACTGCCTCCTCCACTTCGTTCTATTCAAAACACCTATCTTCCACCACATTCATCCGCTCAGTCTCTCTCTGTACACCTACTCGGGCATCCGGAAAGAATCGCTCTAGTAGCACATTCACACTCTCATTCCATTTATTAGTTATCACATCACACACTTTCATACCGCTCGGCTTCTCTGTTCTACGCTTATCCATACACACCCTATATACATCACCCCACGGGTCTCGATTTCCTGAGTCCCTAATGAACTGTCTCCAGTTCTCCTCCTTCACCTTACATATCTCCCGTTTATATTCCCATACAACCTGCTTGTACTCTCGCTCAAGTCTATCACTTCCTGCATTTCCGCGTCTACCACGTTGATAGGCGCGCCTACATCTTCTCACCTTCCGTTTTAATCTTGCAAGATCATCCGTCCACCGTACCATTTTCTTTGGTACCTTCCGTCCACTTTTCCTCATTCTTCGGTTATTTACGCTCTGGACCCATATCATAACACTCCCAAGAAGCCTTTCAGTATCCCTTACATCCATCAAATTAACCGCTTCTTGTCGTGAACATTCCATTATATCATTCCCATAGTCCTCCCAGTTCGTACCTCTCCACACCCATTTATTCGTACTCTGTCTCTGATATTCATACTCGTCCTCTAAAGACATTCGTACCAGAATCGCATTATGATCGCTAATGCTCCACTCATGCTTCACTGTCCACTCAAACCGGCAACCTATACATGCCTCATTGGCAAGGGTGACATCAATATCACTCTGCCCATTGGGACCACAGAAGGTATACCATTCACTCGGCTCATTCAATACCATCATCCCATTCGTAACCACCCATTCTTCCAACGCTCTCCCGCGTATATCCGTTCTCGTTCCTCTGGTATCGCCCTTACTATACCATAAGGGCGACACTGCATTCGCATCCATGCCAAACAATACTCTCTTCCCTCCAACAACATCACGCACTCTATCCGTGTAGTCCAAATACGGCGCAATATTCGCACCGTACTGGCAATACACGGACATAGCGTCCTTACCAAATTCCCCTCTCAGCCATACACATACACCATACTCATTTGTACACTCTCTCACACACATTGCTTCCACACTCGCGTCATTCACAACAACTGCCGCTTTCACGTTTTCATTCTCTGCAACAAACACATCCATGGCCAACGGTAGGCCTTTCACACTTCCCTCTCGCACATACGGCTCCTGCAACAATGCAACACTCACTTCCTGTCCACACATAGTTTCACTCAGGTCACACATAACCGCATACGCTCTCTGACAGATACACTGCAAAATATTCAGTTCCCGACTACTCATCACAGATTCGTGCTTTTTCTGTCCCCAGGATTCTTTGGTACTCCGGACATCTTTTAGAAAGCACCGGATGGTCACATTTAATTCCTTTCAGCTTGCAGTTCCTACAGACACATTCTTTTGCACATTCTTTGGCTAAGTGTCCACATTCACCACATTTCTGACATAATCTATCCTTCAGTCCACATTCACGCATCATATGTCCAAACCCGTAGCATCGGTGACATCGTAGCACACTCACAAATTCTTTCACTCTGAAGGCTTTCCAATTGACGTACAAACGCCCTTCTTCACACACAAACCTCTTCATCATGCTCGTCACTTCAAGAATAACATTCCCACAGGCAGCATCTTTCTTACTATTCCTACTTACGATCCTCACTCGCTCTTTAAAATCGGTCTCAGTCATGCGATCTTTCAGGTTCTTCTTATAAACCTCCAATCCAATCTTCCTCGGCATCCCTACCTTCAGGCCGACCTCCCCAAACTTACGGCACTCTTGCAGCTTCTTCGCTTCTTCCTTACTCGCTGTTTCAATTGCTATTCCACCACTTCTTGTTTTCCTCACAGCTCTTACACGTACATTCATTACCTTACTCACATCACGCATCACCCTCTCTTTCACTTGCTCACACGTCATCTGCACACTCATATCACTCGGTTTAACAATCACTGCACAATCACGGGAACTCACACTTCCTCGTTTATCGGCACCAACATTCGCCCTACTTGCTACATCAGCTTCGCTCGATACACCCTGCTTAGCAACACTTGCATAGCTAACAGACTCATGCACTTCTCTTGCTCTAACACGACTAGCACTTCTTTCACACTCTTCAATCCTCCCTTGCAGTCTCTCATTTTTACTAATCAGTCGCATCATCCGTTCCTCATACTCACCCACGCAATTCAGAATAAATTCACTCACACTCTTCGGCACACGATTCGCATCCGTAAGAATATACTTACGGAGCTTTGAACCAATCATTCGCATGCATCTCAGGTCATCCAAATCTTGCTCAGGAACATTCAAGCTTGCACTCTCATCTGCACGCCTCTTCCGCTTTACACTAGCACTCAAACTACTCGCCACACTACATACCGAATCGCTCCTGTCTCTACAGACCGCAGGTTCGCACGCACTCGCATCCATAGGGGTTGAGGAACCCCCCATCTCCTCCTCCAACTCCACAACAATATCGCCCCCTATCCCCAAAACTTTATCTGTCATTTTCATCCCACGAGTCGGGTCGAGTATATGTCACACCGGAGTTTACGCCCCAACTCCGGGGAAGGCTTCAGGAGGGCGCCAGGTATCCTGAGGTGGTCGCTCGCTGCTGGACTTCCCCCCAACCATGCATCCCGTCGCCGCGCACCATAGCTTGGGATTAGGGGGCGTTTTTTTATAAAGGTCACCGTCCTCGCAGCCCGGCCAATTAAGGCAGGGCCCCCGCTCTCCGATACCTGCAACATACCGTCGCCACGCCCTGCAACGGTTGCTGAAGCAGACTCGGACGTTACGGTATTAGGAGACGGATGGCGCTCATCCGCCCCCAGCTCAGGCACCCCGGGTTTGCCAAACCCGTACTACAGGTGCCACAAGGACACCCACAGCCCCTGGGGGGGGGGGGGGGGGGGGTGTACCGGGACAGAAGTATGTCGTTTGATTTAACGTGCGGTACCCGCCCATAAGGCCCTACCCACACGTCCCCCATGGGCACGGGGCTGCATGGAACGCACAGCCGGGCGCGCCAGACCTTGCAGACCGGCACCGATCTGCAAGCTTACCAGCTTACCAGTGCGAGCGATGGGTGTAGGCCCAAACACCCAGCCAATGGTGAGACCGAGCGACTATCCACGCTCTGCCAGTTAAGGAAGACTGGCGCCCGAGTTGGTGGTACGCAACTCACACGCCGGGACCCAATGGGGTCCCCACTCCAGCATACGGAGTTAACCACTGCCACCACGATGGTCCATCCCATGTCAGGCACGGCCCGAGGCCGTGGGGCTCCCGACCCCGTGGTACCAGTATTCGCGGTCGACTGGTATGACCATTCGTGGGCGCCCGCGCGCGCGCGTACGCTACCACTCCCAGTTTAGGCCCTACAGCCAGGCTTTCTGGTATGCCAATACCATGCGACTCGGTTGACCCGTGGTGACGCTACCCACCACAGTGTGCGTAGGAATCGGCCTGATACCCAGACCTTTCCACCTACGTACACCCCCTGCGGGGGGTGTACCGGGACAATGAGAAGGGTCCCTCTCTGCTGAGATGCCCGGTCGAGCCCTCCACTCGTGGTGTAAGGAAATCCCGCAAAATGGGAGGAGGCTTAGCCGTCAAAGTCCTGAACAGGCTAACGCCCAGAAACAGGAGGCGCCTTTCGCAGACCTTTAGCCAGTGGAGACGGATGTAGAAAGGCGTGATGTGTACGTCGCGAGGCACATCGAATATGAAGCGCACACAGGCATTGAGCGCACGCTGAATCCTAAGGTCTAAAGTTACGCTGATGCCAAGAAAAGCTAAGCAGCAATAGTCCAGGTGTGGCAGGATGAGGGAGGAAATGAGCTTTATCTGAAGGCCCCGCGGCAGCGCAGCACTGTGACGCCGGAGCCCCGCAAGCACACCATAGACCTTACTGCAGATGTGCCGAGTGTGATCCCCCCAGTCAAGAGTGGGCGATATGTGCAGACCCAGCGAGATGACCCGAGAGCCGTACGGGATGGGTATACCGTCCATCTGAACCAGAGGGGCACCGGCAAAATGCTGCAGGCCAAGGGCACGAGCAGAGCCCAACATCAAGCACTGCGTTCTAGAAACGTTTAATTTAAGAGAGTTCAAGGTGGACCAGGCAGAGACGCTGGCAAGGTCAGAATTGATCCTGGTATTTGCGTCTTCTAGATCTTTGTAAGGCGCGGAGATGTACAGCTGTACATCATCCGCGTATTTGACCACCTTGGAGTGGAAGATAGCAGAGTTAAGATCTTGGATATAGAGAGAGAATAAGAACGGCCCAAGGACGGAGCCTTGCGGCACGTCCGAATGGACCGGGGAGAAATGAGAAGTAGACCGTCCGATTCTGACTGCCTGCACCCTATTAGAAAGGTAAGACCAGACCCACCGTAAGATCGGGAGAGAAAGATTGAAAGAGTGGGGTTTAGAGAGTAGAAGAGAGTGGTCTACGGTGTCAAAGGCCTTAGAGGAGTCAAGAGACACCAGGATTGTGACCATCCGCTGATCAGCAGCAAGACGGACGTCCTCCAGGAGTGTCAAGAGAGCGGTTTGTGTGGAGCGGTTTTTGACAAAACCGTGTTGCGAGGGGTCCAACTTCCCAGAGCTATCGAGAAAACTCTGAATGTCAGTGAGGACCAACCTCTCAAGGATCTTAGAGAGCTCAGGGAGGATAGAAATAGGGCGAAAATCGGCAGGTGCAGAAGCGTTCGGTTTTTTAGGTATAGGGGTAATGGAAGAGCGACGCCAGGCGTCAGGAAAGATAGAAAAAGTGAGAGAAGAATTGAAAATTTGCAAGACAGCGGGGTAGATAGCCGGAAAAGACAGAGAAAGAAACCTCGCACTCAGCTCATCCGAGGGCGAGATAGACGAGTTAGTAAGGCGCCAAGCGCGAGCAAGACTCTCCTCTGTAACAGGAGAGAAATAGAAAGACGTATCGTCAGAGGGACAGCAAGACAGGGACAAACATGCGGGGACGGCCGGTGGAGATGAGGCGTGAGCCGAAAGGAAAAAGGTGTTAAGAGTGTCCGGAGACAAGTGAGTGGGAGCGGAAGTACGAGAGGGAGGAAGAACACCGAACGATTTTAGCTCGCGCCAAACTTCGTTCGGGTTAGTGTGGTTGGAAAACCTGTCGAAGAGAAAACCAGATCTAGCTCGCGCTAGAAGAGCTTGAACTCTGTTCCGACAGGTTCTATATTGTACCCGCAGGTCCGGATTCCCAGTTCTAATATAGGATCTCCTCAGCGAGTCACGAGCACGTATCTCGAGACGAATCTCAGGAGTGATCCAGGGAGCAGGTGGCCGTCTGACACGCAGGGGTCAAAGAAGGGCTCATTCCAGACTTGGAGCAAGCCCGTGTTGAGGTTGTCAACCAACAGATCCACGTTACTCTCACAAGCGTTCGTAGTAAGACGAACGCAGCTAAGCTGTGAGATATCATTGAGCAGCGCGTCACGGTTGATTGAACCATACCTCCGACGAAGGTCATTGAAAGGAGCAAGACGTGAAGTTAAGATGTATTCTAAGGAAATAAAATCATGATTTGAGCAGTTAGGCTCTCTACTCTGAGAAAAAGAAGCAACCCTGCTAGAATCATCCACAAGCCCAAGGTCAAGCCAGGTGGAGGAAGTAGAGGTGTGAAAAGTTGGAGAGTAAGGAATAGAGTAAAGATTGAGACGAGAAAAGAGGTCTCCAAGGTAGCCGGAATTAAAAGAAGAGGAACCCATGTCCGCATTCCAATCGCCAAGCACTACCTTGTTAGGGTAGTCCGAGACAATGTCAGCGAACATGGGTTCGAAGTGACAGAGAGGAGCGTGCGGGGGCCGGTAGACGACCCCTACAAGAAGGGTGCCCGCAGAGGGAATTACCACCTCTGCGAACAGGAATTCAGGGCGAGGATTAAGAGAAAAAGAGGAGGAAGACGCAATTACAGAGAAGGTGAGAGAGTCGCGAATATAGATACATACGCCTCCGCCCATTCTACCATCCCTGTCGCATCTGAGTAGGGAATACCCAGATATCTCGCATTGGCTATCCGCGATGGAAGATGATAGCCAAGTCTCTGAGACGGCGACGATATCAAATCCCGAGCCGGAGAGATGGGACGCAAAGAGGCCAAAATGGGCAATAAGAGATTGGGCATTCACGTGCCCAAAGCGGAGAGTAGTGGGGGAGGCAGGAGAAAGAAAAGGCGACGCACGGGGACATAGCTTTCATGCGAGCTTAGTCCGGATTTCGCTCTCCGAGGCAATCCTAGTGGGAGGGGAGGTCTCGGTTATCTTTACATAAATTGCCCCGTCACGATGCCAAACACGCGCATAGCCACGTTCGCGCGCAAGCAAACGACAGCGCTTAAGCAAAGCCGCTGTATCCCGCGGAAAAAACTCATTAACGTAGATACGTCGATCGGCAGGAAAGGTGGGATCTACCTGCGACGCAGGCAAGTCACGCTTGGCTCGCTTGGCGGCGAGCAGAGAGTTGCGGATGGCGGATGAGACAAGCCTCACCCGAATAGTCCGCGGACGATCCACTGAGGGAGTATCGCGCAGCCGCGAGACAGACTCAATGTCGGTTTCCGATAGAGAAGTGCCCAGCTCATGCGCGACACGCAGCACGTGGGACCGGAGATTCTCGCCAGAGGACTCCGGGAAGCCCGAGATCGCGAGTTCCGAAGCCCGACTGGCAACTTCCAGACGCGCTAAGCAAGAGGATAGGACATCATCAGAGGAGGTTATGGCAGACCGGCCAGCACTCACTTCCACTAAGTCCGCACGAAGTTTGTCCACTGCAGTGGTAAAATTTCCTATATGAGTGGTACTGGAGTCCACTTTAGCCCCAAGCGTCGGGGTGCGCTTGTCAGAGCTACCAGCACGCTTTTCAAGCTTATTAAGCCTGTTAGCGTGCTGTGCGGAGGTAGCAGTAAGGACCTCCAGACACTTGTCGATCTTCGTGGTCCTATCGCGCTGCTCGGCCATGAAACTGGCAAGGGAGACCGTGAGGGAGTTGATGGCAGCAACGATGGGGCCAGAAACGGATGACAACCCCAGATCGGCGGATGAGTCACCAGCCAGAGAAGATGAAGGACCTGGCAGCGGCGAGGCAGAGAGAGCAGAGGTGCCGGGCTGAGATAAGACAGCTGACCCAGTAGAGGAGGCTGGTCTGGGCGAGGGAGGGTCCTTGCAGTTGCGATCACCATGGACCTTGAGGCAGCCCAGGTGAAAGGCGCCTTTGCAACGAGGGCACAATTCAGCCCCCAATTTGATCCCCTTCTGACAGAAGGGACAAGTCTGAGTCGGAGTCATTGAAGGCTAGGTGACGTCAACGTTGGCAGCCTTGGAGTCAGAAGCCGTGGGTGGCAGCCGTGTGGGTGTAAGCTAGGAAGAGGGCGCACAAGGCGAGGCGTCCACCAGTTCAAATTTCTCCGAAAATTTAACAGAAATTTCGGCCCCACAAATGGGGGTTAGAAAATCTGTCAATTTATGCCACAGATAAGAGGATCGAGTTCTCATCGGCTGTAGATATGCCGATAATAATTATTAGGCCAAAATGAAGGCGGGCCGAGCGAGAACACGATGAGTACCTGAGGGAGAGATAGGGAGAGAGGGAGGGGGAGGGGAGGGGGGGTGTTAGTAGCAACACGTGCTATGGGTGGCGCGCGGCCAGGTTACCCGGTTGTACGGCATCCGCTTGAATCTCCCTGATGCGGCGTAGGATTCATACCCGTAATGTACAATTCTCTCGCATTCATGTGTGTGTCCGTCAATCTCACACCACTAAACGGGTAGCGTGCAAGCTGCCTAAATGTAATTCGCGCCTTCTAACTAGCAAACCCGGAGATTTGGGTAACTGAGAATGTCATAAACGTACGAGTAGGCAATACTACGATACATTATAGGAAATACATTATAGCGATGCCATAGAATTGTTCAGTAGGACACATTGACCGTGGAACAAATGCAGCTTCAAAGAACATGTTTTCCAGATTTAGGGATAAAGCCAAGGGACACATGATTTGTGCGCAATTCGTTTTCAGAAAAATAGTAATATGGCGCCTTTGTTTTGACGAATTGGTAAGCTTCGAGGGATCATGGGTTCTTTATAAAATTCGATTCTGTGTCAAGAATGGTTTCTCTCTCATCGCCCCTTGAATTACACCGACACAACAGAGTTTTGTGGAGATGTTCGAAAATATGAACAATGTGTGGCAATGATTGGCATTGCAATAATCGTTATTGCAAGAAGTAAATAAAATGACCAACATTCTCGAAATATCGTTCGCGGTATGGCAGAGCGCGCTTTTTACCGACAATTTTAGGCTAAAAATGGGTTCAGGAGAATCCTTCCTGCTCTCTCGTATGAAACGATTTTGGGTCGGAAAAGGTCGCAATCGAGAGATGAAAGTTCAACCGAAGCGGCTGTTTCTTTCCTTTTGCGAGATTTTGTTGCTTTTCAGTTATATAAATGCGTAAAAGTTACCAAAATACCGTACTGGCGGAAGCCTTTTTCACAGAGGTTTTTATAACTCTGCAAAAGCATTGTTCAAAAAACGAAAGAAACAGCCGCTTCGATTGAACTTTCGTCTTTCAATTGCGACCTTTTCCGATCCAAAATCATTTCATACCAAGGCACAGGAAGCTTTCTCCTGTCAGCATTACTTCTTGCCGGGTTTCATCACGTTGGCACAATTACAGAACGGTAAAATTGAGTACTTTAGTTCGAGCGGTCGTTCCGAGCTGGTGCCGAATTGAAAGGGCTGTTGACATAGAACTCCATGCAAAGAACCGTTAAGCTGTGTGACAGCAGACAGCAAGTGTAGGGTTATACATGGATGCTACATGACAATATGAGTTTAGAGGGATGCCCTATTATTTTGATGTACCATTTTGTTTATGAAATATATCAATGGAAAGGAGAAAATGAAGAATGAAACGAGCTTATCATGATTTTATAAAACTGTATTGCCCGTAGTAAATAATGACATAAAAATCTTTCAGCATATTTATCAAATGCAGTGCCTCGTCATTGAAATACTGTTACCACACTGTAACAATTATTTTGATACAATGGAAATGAGCTTTTCCTATTATGCCAGAGGCTCCATAAAGCTATTCTTTTTTTGATGGTATAAAAGGATGAACAGCAGATCTTGTAATTTTAGTGTGTTTTCATAAAGTTGGATTAGCTGAACAAATCATTTGGTAAATACTGCTGTTTGAATTGAATTGATACATTTAGCAAGTAATTTGAGGCTTGCGAACCTTGGAATTCAAAAGAAAATTACAGATCTCTAATATACATTTCGATTGAATCAAAGATGTCTTATTCATTCTATTATCTGCTGTCGCAGATACAAAGATGGATGAATTGTATATCAAATCATTTCATATGTGTTTGGCACGCAAATCTAGGAAAACAATATGTATAACAGTACTGCGTAACAGATATGCCTACCAAACATGTATAAAATGATTAGTATAAGATCCATCAGCATGTTCCTGATAACAGATACTAGGACAAATCACTGTGCAAGACAAGAACTTATTTCAATCGAAATTGCAGAGTAATGTTGTCCTCAATAAGTATTTCAATTTATAGGTATATATTCAATAACCTGTAACTACCTTATAGTCTCCCGGGCTCAAATTACTCTGTGAATGTATATATCAACTGAAGTTGAAACAGTTGTGTTTCCTAAACATTTGGTTCAACAAGTACGATTATTTCCAAAACTAGATCAATTGTACTGCAGAGTTTGTATGTGTCGTGCATATCTGTAGACAAGTGAGCCAATAAATGTTTTATTTCTCATACCTACTATGAACATGGCAAATGAAATAGGACTTCTCTGCGGAAAGTTGAGCAGTACTATGGTATTTCTAAATCAGGAGACTCGGTAGAGTCTCGCGCCAAGTAGTTAGCTATAGCTATACAGCGCGAGAAGCCGAGGCTACTTATCCCGACGCGTAGCGGTTTTCGATCGATATAAGACTTTCACCTCGATTTCCGAAAAAGTTACAGCTTGCAGACATAACTTATGAATCAAGCACTGTCTAATTTATTTTTCTGAATCCAATAAGCTAAAGAGCAAGGAAATTGGTCCATGCGTTCAAGAGATATGAATTTCCTCCTCTTATTTTCTCGTGCGAAAACGATTCAGAAGAAGATTCAGACCAAAAATGTAGGTCACATATTTTCCACGCTAGGTGGCAGAATGTTCATATATTTCTAGCTTTGTAGCTGCGAGATGATGATATGGTAGAGAGAGAAGGCAGATGTGAGCTGATGTTAGAGAGAGATGCTAGGCATGTAGAAAGAGACTAACTAACATGAGATGGATAGATATCTTATTTCCTTGACGTTCGAGTGCTTGGTTATGTAGGCTATTTTACGACAGGAATATCTTACGCGAGGATATCTGACAAATTTAACAGTTTTATTCTCTTATTGGTACAGCTTTATGACCCTACTCAATCTAACACTGTTAAGCAATATCCTCTTATTCAATACAACTATAGACTACCAAAGTTGCCAAGTGCATAACCAGGACCCACTTAAATGAAAAAGCAACAATTTGTTCACCAAGTGATACTTCAGGTCTTTCATGTAAATGATTTCTGAACTACGAACCTTACTAGTAATCAGTATTTGCTCAGTAAACTTTAGATCTTTGACTTCTGTAGTTTTGAATTATGTATCTGTTCAGCAAGTTTGACATGTATAATTGAACTGGTTCTTGGGTACGCCCTTGTCAAATTTGACATTACAAATGTGTTGAATAAGAGAATTAATAGAACTTATTAAGTGCTGAGCCTAATCGCAATATTAATTTAGGGGCATACTAGTCGTGGAAAATTAGTAGTGCTCATCAAGTTTGAAGCATGTCGCTTAAGTCGCTCTTAGCCTACACATTTGACAAGTTCCACACTTTTCACATGTGTCGAATGAGGAGAGGATGTATAATTTAAGCGAAGGACTCCAAATTTGTTAGGCGAATATGAATTGCCAGTAGATTGCATGCCTTTGAACTCCATATAATGAAGTCCAACGCTTCATATATTATATTTGTTACGTCCTTCGCTCCTGAACGTAACACATCATACAGATAAGCTGCATCCTCCTCTTATTCGTCATATTGTTGAAATATTAAACATGTCAAATGTGTAGCTTGAGAATTACTTAAGCCAAAGATCTGAAATGTATTCAGCAAATACTGATTGGTAATGGCGGCATGTTCCTAAGTTGTGTCAGTATCAGTATCTACTCATCAAATTGTAAACCTGTCGCTTAAGTGGTTCTTAGCTCCACATTTAACAAGTGTCACACTTCACAAACTTAAGCGAAGGTGTTTCTCGCAAGTGCACTTCTAACAGGAGATGGGACTGGATTAATCAGTTAACACAGTATATTACAGATTAGGATTCTTTATTATCGATCAATGGGCAGGAGCCCATGATCTCTTCAATTCAGTTCTTTATTCATGCAGCTTCTGTAGAAGTCTTACGCCAACAATTCATACCGCTTCCGTAGAAGTCTTACGTCACCAATTCATGCAGCTTCCGAAGAAGTCTTACGCCAACCATGTGGGCATACGCCATGTTTTAATATTCCTAGTGTAGTGATTGGGGGTGTAAGGCCCATCACTTATTCTCTAATTATAGGAGAAACCAACTTACTGTGAGTGCCTCCGTGTTGCAGTTCTCTGCACCTCTTTTCGCTCTATTACTCGCTTGCTTCTCTAAGCCGTGCGTATGCTGCGAGCGTCTCCTGATCAGTGTGCCGCCGTCGAGGCTGCACCGCGCATCTCCTCACGGTAGCATTTGTTTTACTTCGCGACCCTTCTGCCTATACCGTATTAACCGTATACGGTTTGAATATTGGTGTGGATGTCCCATACCATGAACTCTGCCGGTGTCACTCTGCGGACATGCGACCATTCCTTTCCTTCTTTACCGCCGCGCATCGCGGCGGTTTCTTTCACTTGCTCCTTAAGGGGCTAGACTCCGGTCCTCGCGGTACTGCAGAGTCGCTGCGTTACCGGCAAAATTAGGCCAAAATATGGGTTGAAATCTCCGCGAGTTTCTCGCTTATATGAAATGATTTTGAGTTGTGAGAGGTGTCAATCGAAAGAAGAAAGTTCAATAAATGTCTACCTGGTCCTGTTTTTATGAGACTATGCTGTCTTTTAGTAATAATAATGTGCCAAATATGGCCGAAACGACAACGATCGACCCCTTTTACTCGCGAGTTTTTATGGCAGTATAGCAGTTTTGTCTCAAAAACTAACACCAGGGAGACATAGATGGTACTTTTTTCTGCCGATTGACACCTGTCACAACACAAAATCATTTCATATAAGCGAGAAACTCGCGGAGATTTTGCAGCATCGCTTCTGATGCTCCATTGCCATATTGTCGATATACAGAGCGGTATAGCTGGGTACTTTAGGTGGACCATTGGGTCCGAGATGGCGCCTAATTGAGAGGGCTGCTCTGAACTGTTTGACAGCTTTGACACCAAGTTCTGGGGTTAGGCATACACGCGATGCAGATATACTTCACAACAATATGATTTTACAACAATGCCCTACCCTTACCTATGTTTTTTAACTGTGGGATTTATCAGATTGTAGTAAATAGTTCCTTAGTTCATAGTAAATAGTAATGACTTGTTTTGAATCATTACAAGTGCAACAATATTCCAATGTCTTTACCAAATGCAGTGTCTTGTTATTTAAATATTTTTATGCTGTTGTAATAATTTGGGCCTTTCCTATTATGAATGAGAGCCTACATAACTGTATTGTTTTAGATAGTGTAAAATGATGATGAACAGAGTTGATCTTCCAGTTTTTGTATGTTTCAAAAAAGTTGAACTCAAGAACCAAACGCTTGGTGAATACAGTTGTGTGAGTTTGAATCAATAGACATTTATTCAATAATGTGAGGCTTTTAAATCTTAGTAATCAAAAGGAAGTTACACGTCTGCAAACATATCTTTGAACTGAAGCATTTAGATCTGCGTAACAGTTCTTTGCAAATGATTTTTGTGAATAGGATTGTCTAATCGAGATCTGCTATTTCATAATTACTTTTATCGTTATAGTATAAACTGGAATGAAATGGAGTTGTGCATACTTTTTGCCAAAGTACTCTTCATTGTATTGAATGCTTCACTGTCAAAAATATGTGCATGGAGGTAATATGTCAACCATCCTTGGTTTTGCTATATCCGATACTAGAATCAGAGGACTGTTACGTAGAACTAATATTTCAATACAAAGATATGTGTGAGCACTGGTAGATGCCTTTATAGTTTTTAAGGTTTATAGGCCTCAAATTATTGTGCAAATATGTATTGATTCAAGTTGAAGTGGCATATTATTTTATTTTCGGGATTTTTAAAAATGCAATCCTGTATTTGTTTTTGCAAAATAGAAATCATTCCCATAGCTGAAATGCATACATACTCCTAATATTCATAGCACAGACGTATGATAACATTGCTCCTCAACAGAGTTACTATGCATTCTCAGCGCATAGATGTATATTATTTGTCCTACATATCTATAGAAACTGTCATAACACATCTCAAACTGGGAATCGAACTCATGACTTACTATTCGAATCTCTTTGCCATGCTGAGGCACTACTTCAACTACTATTCTCATTACGTGTTTTCTATCCAAAAAAAGACTGCAACCACCATTTATTACAAAAAAAAAAGGAACAGCTACGGCTAGTCGGCTACAGTTTCGATCTGTACACGTAGAGTAATATTTCATTAAAAAAAATATTGATTTTGTAGGAAAGTATATACGCGTATTCATATAATCATTCGAATCGTTCAACGTCCTACGAATCATTCAAATCATAATCTTCAAGATTTTGTCTGATCATATTCTTTTTCCATCAATCTCATATCTTCGTGTCATACTAAAAACAGTTTAAATTGTAATAATGCCACGTTTTGGACACAATTGTATAATATGAAACAGGATAGTTGCGGCGTTTCATAAATATTTGATTGTCCAAAATGTAATTACAGACATAGAGCAAAATCGCAGTTCGCGTCTCTTTTTGTATTTCCTGCTTTTCCTTTTACTTTATGTTTTTATAAAATCGACATTCAATGAATTCTATGTATCGCTATACTTTTGGCAATAGACATATACGTAACATGCGTATAATGTGAGACAGTCTATTACAGTCGAAAGGAAACAGAGACACACCGATCCCCATATATAGTATAATATGCTATAGCATAGCATAGGCACATACTATACGTATAGTATGCGTACTTGGGACTCGGCTCGGACTCGGTCTCGGAACCTCGGGAGCTGGGAGCTCCCCAGTTCAAGATCGTAAAAGCGATAAGCGAGTGCCGCAAAAAAAGGGGATTGAAACAGATGAACATACGCATGTGATGAGAGCTGACACACACACATTTGTAGGCTGGATCGTGCGATAGACATCACGAGCAGCTCCATCTCGCCCGTCAAATTCTGTAGGTAACACAGCGAGCGGTCAACTTGCGAAAAGTCACGTAGGTACCCTAGCCCCTTAAGAGCCACGAGACATCAGTCTCTAGTTGCGCTACGCGCAGCTTTCTCATTGCTCCTTAAGAGCCACAACTTCATACTTATGAATTGCGCTAGGCGCAGTCTCAACATTTTCATCCTTCCTTATACTTAAGTTCAGAACAATCCTGTTCGTTACCAGGACGTAACAGAAGGACTCCAAATTTGTTGAACGAATATGAATTGCCAGTAGATAGCATGCCTTTGAATTCCATATAATTAAGTCCAATGCTTTGTATGTTACATTATACAGCCAAGATGTGTCCTTGTCACATTGTTGAAGTATTAATTAAATCTTTCACTTTTGTAGTATTTGAATTATGTGTCTGTTCAGTAAGTTTGAAATCTGTCACTGACGTGGTTCTTGGGTACGCCCTTGTCAAACTTGACACTACAAATGTATCGAATAAGAGAATTAATAGAACTTATTAAGTGCTGAGCCCCATCGTAACATTATTAATTTAGGGGTATACTAGTCGTGGGAAATCAGTATTTGCTCATCAAATTTTAAACCTGTCGCTTAAGTGGTTCTTAGCCTACATATTTGACAAGTTGTACACTTTTCACATGTGTTGAATGAAGAGAGAATGTATAATTTAAGCAAAGGACTCCAAATTTGTTGGGCAAATACATATGAGTTGCCAATAGATAGCATGCCCTTGAATTGCATCTAATTAAGACCAACACTTCGTATGTTACATTATACAGATAAGTTGTACCTTCCTCCTATTTGTCACATTGTTGAAGTATTAAACTTGTCAAATGGGTAATAACAAATTATATTCTTATTTTACCGATTAACTAACAAAAAGAATTGAAATCCCCCCAAAACCATTAAAATGATAAAAACGCCAAGTAGCCCCCCCCCCCCCCCGCCATCCCGGCTCCCCAACCCACCAACCTTGTCAAAATTATTTAAAAAATTACCAAAAATAGAAATGGATATCATTGGTAAACGAAAGCCAAGTTATAATTCAGATATAACTAATAACATACAAGAAAGCCAAGTTTTCATTCAAAGATATCTCGAGTTAACTCGCATTAGCAATTAACAATAAATTCACAATAAATTAGCGATTAACAATAATAAAAAAAAACTTGGCGTGTGCGCAATTCATTGCTAGGTAAAAAGGTAATGGGAATCTGATTTAAACCCAAAACTGACTTTACTACAATTTAACTTCTTTAAAAGGTTTTTAGCAATATTACCAGAGAAGTGCTTCGAATGAAGGGCGCACACGCCAAGTTTTTTTTTATTTTTAATCGCTAATTTATTGTTAATTTATTGTTAATTGCTAATGCGAGTTAAATAGAGGTATCTTTGAATGAAAACTTGGCTTTCTTGTATGATATCTATATCTTTTTTGTTATATTTCAATTTTGTGGGGAAATCAAACTGCTACTTGGCGCATTTTTTTACATTTTTAATGTTTTTGGACGTATAAATTATTATCGGCTCCTCACTAGCCGACAAGAATACGAGCTCTCTTTCTGTGGGGCATTTGACAGAATTTCTAATCCCCATTTCTGGACGGGCGAAAATTCTGTTGATTTTCGGTGAATTTTGAATTTCTGTGACGTCTCACCTGTGCGCCCTCACGCCGTCCGTCATCATCATCACTGCCACCCTCGCCTCTGTCTCCAAGGCTGCCACCTGTATCACCAAGTCTAACCTGCATTGGAGCGGGTTACACCATGTTTCCTGTGCATGAACGGCATACAGAAAGAGGTTGCACAGTGCACCCGGGGTGCATGAAAGTACACCATGTGACGGGGCAGCGTAGCCCGTCCCAGAACTCCCGCTCTCACGCGAAGCCGCCTCGCACTCGCCGCTTAACCTCAACAACCGTTGCTCCAAGGGGGACCGCCAAACCTAGCGAATAATTACTAATGCGCCTTATCTTGTTTCGAGCCCGAGATAGCGACGATACCAGCGAGTCGATCGAGGAGCGGGAGTTAAGCTCGAGGAGAATGGACCCGACGAGTCCTACCTGCGAGCCATACAGAGGGTGCAGATACGCCGATTGACGTGCCGATCAGGCCGCTCTGACCCTGGACAGACGACGGACGACGCAACGGCGACAGACCGACGGACGTACCAGGGCCTCCTAGCTCTCGCTGGCTGAAGGCAGCGGCGGAGAGCGCAGCGTAGCGAAACGATCGATCCCAGCGCGTGGGATCGATACGCGAGCCCTCGATACCGATCGAGACCGATCGGCGCGGCGGCACCGAGAGATCGATAGCGTAAGGCGGCAACGTAACGCGAAACGAATTTTACGTAGGACCGGAAGCTCCTCACTTTGTGAGCGACATTAGCAGCGAGCGTTACGCGAGTGCGAGAGTGAGCCATAAACCTGACGATTCGAGGAGTAGGAGAGCGATTCAGCAGAGCGAGTAATACCGGTAAGCTCAGCGAATTGCCGCCTGCCTATTGCATGTAGAGATCTCGGTGCCGGCCGTTCACGCTCCGACAAGAGGCTACCCTGGCGCGAGTGACCACCGGTCACTAGGCGGCTACCCCTTGGGGCGACTCTTCAAGTCGCCACAAAGTCCCCGGGTCGTGAAGAACACCACGAGCCATTAGATTGGGAGGCGTACGAAAGCCAGGAGCGGCCCGGCCGCCACCATCCAGTTTTGTACCTTGCATGCGAACGGTTTTGGGTTTTCCGGCTTCGAGGCTCGTAGATCGGCCGCCTATCTTTTGCGAGTGCAGAGCGACTGCAATATTTCGAGACTTCTGTCCGACTCATTGGCGTGTCCGAGCCTTCCAGCAGGCGAGCGTCCGGCAAGCGCGACCGGCCGGGATAATAGATTGTGTAGCGGCTACGGGAAAGCCGAGGGTCCGAACGCCGACGTTCGGACGCGAGCGCTAGGACGTAGGATTTTCCGGCCAGTTTCCCGGCCAGTAATAAACACCGTTGCCACCCATCCGCGTGGGTTTATTCAGCCTCCTTTCCCAACCCGAATACCTCCGCCACTCTACCGTTCACGAGTTAGCCCGGCCGACACCGGCGAGTGCCGCCGAGTCCAGCCCGGGGTCAAGCGGGAGGCACCAACAAGGACGAGGGAGGACCTCCTAGAAATTCGGCCCTTATCGGGGCCTGGCGCCCAGCATTTCCCCTTTCCACCTTCCAGGAACCCCGGACGGACTTAGGCGAAGTTGGAGCGCGTCCACCCGGACCGACGCAGACAGGGGTCCGGAGAAACATGCTTACAACCAGGAACGGGGTTGTAAGGATGTCCCCTCGCCCACAGACCCTCGCTGACGACACCTGACGCGCCGCCGCAACCTGCCTCTGGCCCTGCTGCGGTATCTTCTCTACCGGGTCCTCTAACGTCGCCACCTGGGCACGCTTGCTGTGACCACTTCTCTATCACTGCTGCCATCCAGTCCCTCACTAGCACGCTGGCCGACTTCATGGCTGAACAGCAAACGCAGACGGACAGGGTTAATGCGTGTCTTGTGAAGCTGATCGCCACCTCGGTTCGGCACACTGAGATGCTTAACAAGCTGGACAAACGCACTGCCGCGCTGGAGGTTATAGCGAGTACCAGTGCCTCCCAGCACGCTAACCTCTCCACCGCTCTAGAAAATCTGTGGACAGAAGTCATGCAAGTAAGTGAGCGGCGGTCCGCTCTTACTTCTGTTAGATATTTATCCCTATCGGGCTATTTTGCTCCTTTTCGTTAAGCATAAATTCAATAATTTTAACTCGCTAGCTCCCTGTACAGAATTTTCCTACGTATTTTTCGAGCCTTAAACTGTGACTTTCACTCTTCCGGTCTACGCTATCGCAAGTGTTCAATTGAATTTGTAATAGGGAAGTGCCGCACAACTGCATACACTTTGGCCCATAAATTAATTTCCTAACTAGCACATTCCGACTCCTGGCGTCTACGCTGCCATCTTTACCCCTTTCGCTGCATTTTGCGAGTATATAAACCCCCAGTTTTTGATGCTATGGGGGAATCAGTTCCGAAGTATCATCGGCGGCGAAGCTCTGTCCCTGGAACCAGCTAAGAACACCGTAGTAGATCGAGCACCACTCCTTGGAAGCAAATATACACCGCACGTACCTCGTGTTTCATTGCGATCGTTAGGCAAGTCACAGTTGTTTCGTTAGTTTTCTCTTCGTTCAATTCGTAACGTTATGCGAACTCGTAATAAGAATACAGGGTGTCCCAAAAATGTTGGATAATATTATAGCCATCTTGTTGGGAAGGGGGCGGGGATGTGCCACCGCTTTCCCGATTTCGCCGTTCTCGTTGGCTTGTCAGAAAAGCGGGGAAACTTCGACCGAGCCTCCTCTCTGAATCCCGAGTCCTCTGGGCGCTTAGAAGGGCGCCAGGCCCCGTGACCGAGACCAAAATTTATTAGAATATGCTACCCAGAGGAGATGGAAAACTCGAGCGAGAGAGAAGGCAAGGCACAAACAGACTTTTCAACACTACTAGCAATTACAACAATCGCGAGGAACCCGACTACTGGGCTCGGAACTTTACGGAAAGATCCCAAAGGATAGGGGAAGAGGGTGTGAGGCTTACCGCAATCAACAGTCGGCCGGTGTTAATGCCGATTAGTCCTCTACTTCCAGTCGTGCTGGGCTCTATAGTCTCCAGACGTTTACTGGCTAGCAATCGGTCTTATTTGGCTTCGCTCTCTCTCTCCTCTCGTCACTCACTTTATAGATCCCACAATGTAGAACGCTCGGAACGCAGGTTGTCGCAAAGACGGTCGCAATCTGAGTGACGAGAGAGAGCCCCTAATTCGCTAAGCGGCTCACACCCTCAGCGCCGCTACCCCCGAATCCTCCCGTGGCTCCATCCGTTAGACGGTGTCGAAATCGATCCCGTGCGTTAGGACCGACTTCGACCTCCTGTATCGAGTGTGAGTGTGTGTGAGTGTGTGCGCGTGTGTGTGCGTGTGCGTGCGTGCGTGCGAGAGAGAGAGAGAGAGAGAGAGAGAGAGAGCTACGGCGAGCGTTCGCCCGGCCTCCCTTGCTGGAGTAAGGAGTAACTTGTGGCGAGGCAAACTAGCCCCGTCACAGATGATGATGTCGTTTTTAACAATTTGCGTTAGGCCTCCAATTCCGAGTTATTCAACAACAAAGTTAGGTAATGCCCACCGAACTCTTGGCGAGTCCTGGGGCGCGATTCTGGTTCTGGCGCTATCGATAGCGCCGGTCGCTAAGTTAGCGCCTAAGGTCGCTTGGTAGCGCTGGCGCTATCGCTCAGAGCGATTCTGGTTCGGGCGCTACTTTGCGACGGTCGCTACAGCGGCGGGTTTAGCGACGGTCGCTAAGAACTATAGTATGTGCCTTGGGTTCAGCCTGAAGGTGCTCACTGAAGACACCTTCAGATCACATAAGCCGGCTATTTAATCGCGCCAATTTTGATATAAGAGAACAAGGTTGGGTTCAATGGCAGGCGCGTTCGAAAATGAAAGACAGTGAGGAATAGTATTTACCAATGCGAATCTCAGTGGCCTTATGAAATTTTGAAATTGTTGAGAAGCGCCAAGTAGATGTTTAAATAATTAACATACATATGTTAATACTGTGCAAGCGCAAAACGGGGATATTATATGTTACTTTTCAACGGTGATATAAACTTTTCAGCTGTCATCGTTTTTGAAGATTCTAATATTGTTGAAAAACATCTCGCGTAGCATAGAAAAGTCAGAAAGACTAAAAAGAAGTTTTGGTCGATCGAAAACTATTCAGGAAAGAGAGTTTTTTTTAGGTCTTCCTGGCTATTGTGCTAATTATGACAATATTGCAGGATAAAACTAAAATTTGCAAAGGAAAAGGAAGGGGGCAAAGATTTCTTTATCGACAGCTCCATAGTTTTGTCTTACCTGCCTTGATAGCCTGCCTTGATCAAGTTCACCATGATGTTTGTCAACGGGACTGACATGCCCGCTACGTGCTATAATTAGATTAATTAAATACAGCAAGTCACGGACGATTTTTTAGTTCTTAACTTCTGAAATATCATATTTGCAGGATGACGCGTGTGCTTTGTAGTATACCGAATATATCATATAATTGTGTTTTCTTTAACATAGTGGCGAAGCAAGAAGACGATCGCAGCGGCAAACTGTCGGTGAAAAAGAGTACATGGTGGACTTTATGTTGGCCCACCAAGATTTTGCCGCCGGGAAAATGTTGGGATTGCGTGGGCGGGATACCGCGAGAAAGTTATGGCATGAATTGTCAGCCGAGCTTAATTCTCGCGGTCCCGCCAAGAGTACGGAGCAGTGGCAAAAGGTAAAATCTGTAGAAATTATATATTTACGCAGCGAGCAATAACGTCATTTCTTTTCTTAACAGGCGTGGAAGGACATGAAAGTCCGGGTCAGGACTAAATTCGCGCAAATCCGCGTTGCCCGCGCAAAAACCGGCAACCTCCCCGATGCTCTCGGTGCCCTCACGTACGCCGAGAGCAAAATTGCTGCGGCAATGGGGCACGTGGCCTTCGACGGCACGGAGTTGCCCGGCTCCCTTCCAGGAGAAATGGTAAATAAGATATAATTTTTGTTTTGTGTTCTTTACTGATACTTTTATTTTAATTTTTGTTATTAGGAAACCCTGTCGGCCCGTCAGGCGGGCAACGCGTCTGACGCGAGGCGTGTGAGGGCGGAATCTCCGTCAATCTTAAGGGCGTTAAGATTGGCGGAGTTCCGCGAAACCATGGCGATGCCCGAGCGTCCAGCGCCTCTGATTGAGGGTGAGTGCTGCCATTACCGCGATGATAATTGATTGTACGAGATATAACTTTTTTGTGAATTTACAGGATTTCATGTTTCGGAGACGGATCGGTTGGACGCAGGTCCCTCGACTGCGCCGACTTCTGGCGTCCTCGCCATTACTCCCGCTGGTCCCCCCCCCCTCCCCCTTTTTGTCCAACACTTTCAGATTCTCCATCCCCGAATTTTCCTTCACAAACCTCCCCTGCACATTTCAGAACCCGCTCCTCATCCCGAAACAGAAGCGGCGCAACAAGTCAAGGGGACAGAGCAATGTCCGAATTCCTCAGCATGGAGAAACAAAACGGGGCTCATTTAGAGGTAAAGCAAATACATTTTGCCGATACGTACTAATATCATTAAAAAATTATTATTAATGCATGATATTACTTCATTTTGTAGACGCTGGTAGCCGATTTCGGCAGATTGAGGGAGGGCCAGGAGCGTCTGGCCACGGCAATTGAGGTATAGTTGTGCGAGCATTTGAAAATAAAATACAAAATGCTTGACTGTTTTATGAGTGATTCATTTTATAGACGCTGACAGCTGTGGTCCAGCAGCAAGTTGAACAAAGCGCACAATCCAACGCCTATCAGAGGCGATTGAAGCAATCGCGCGTTCGTTCGGCCACACACCGTGAGCAGTTAGACAACTCCTATAAGTGAGTTGTATGCAATATTTATAGTGACTATATGCGTAATGTGTAATCAGTTATTGTTCATGACACCTGTATTATTTCTAGGCGAAGCGTTAAAAATGTCCGCGGCACCACCACCACCTACGAGCGACACCATCCGCGGCACCTCCACCTTGCCCGCGACATCTCCACCTTGCCCGCGACACCATCCGTGGCACCTCCACCTTGCCCGCAACGTGTAGTATCACCAAGAGGATGGTCTTCAAAAATTTCTGATCCAGAAAGATCAAAAGACGCATTACCGCCGGACGCCAAGTATAAAGATACAAGCGTAATCACTTGCGGAACACCCACCGTCACTGCTCACTACTAGAAGTGAGAACATTGCCAAGTTCAAGTACCCTTCTATGCACAGTCTGGTTGGTACTCTTTAAATTTCCTAATAATAGTATAAAGGTAAACTCTATAAGTATTTTATCATTGAAGCGGTATATTATTTTTATATGCCTTGTAGATACGGACCCTCCCAACTGCTTGTGTGTAAGGAGTGACCAGAGAAATCGGAGAAGTTCTCGGTACACGGTACAGGAAATGCAAAGAAAAATGTATAATTTATGGTACGGTATATTAATAAAGAAAGTAGAATCAAATGAATCATATTATAGTATCCAAATTGCAGATGCCACAAGAATAGAAGTGGACGAAGAAGAAGCTAAGAGGAAGGAAGCGATACTGACGAGAGAGAGAGGACTAACCGTATTTCAATGCCCGAGAATTTTCACCCTATCCGCTTGTCCCAAGCGCGACGCAATCTTTATACACACAGGCGCAGCTACCTGTGCTATGTGAGTACAAGCTATTCACATAATAGCCATCATTTCATTGATTAATTGGACACAGTATAAGAAAATGTCAATTGCACTTGACCATCAATTCCTAACACATAAAAATACTTTTCAGGGAGAAGATACAACAAAAACGCGCGAGATCTCGAAATTGAGTCAAAGTGGCAGAAAGGGGCAGAAAATACAAGCGGAGCGGAGATAACAACAAGTTATACAGCGAAGGCGGGCAGATGTGACGATCAAGCTGGAGCAAGCTGAGAAGGGAAGCGCGGAGAGCAATACACAAAAATGGAATGAGAAAGAGTTTCTTTATTAAATTATTCAATATGTGAAGTTGAATCAACACCGGAAGCATTAGTAACGCCTGTATTCGTGTGTGTATGATGTGCGAGTGTGAGTGAGGTAGGATGAGGCTGTCGTGCCTTCCGTATCCTTCTCTTATGCGCAAAGGTAGCCGGATGTTTTATTGTAAAAGCATATTTGACCCAGACGGTATACTACAACACAGTAAATGTCAATAATTACATGTTACTTTTAAAATACAACAATTATATTTTCCGTATATCGTCGGCAGTTCTATTGTTGTCATTACAATATGTCACTCAACTTATAATAAATAAACTTATAATACAGCAAACTTATATGATACATTGCACGTCTTAAAGTAAAATATAGTACATTGCATAACTTATAATTATAATAATTTAAAAAATTATAAATATTACATTGCACCTCTCTTATATTAAATTTTAATACACCGCATGGCTTATGACTACGAAAACTATAATTTAAAGCTAATGAAAAGATGCTCTGACGAGCTGATCCCGGATACGCCGTCCTTCTGCCGCACGTCCTCCTCTTCCTTCTTCTTCGGGATCCGGTTCTTCCCTCGCTGGCTGCTCCCTTTCGCGCCTTGGCTGGTCTTCTTGCACATCTTCTTCGAGGAGATTGTACTGCAAGCGCATGTTATGCAACATAACGCATGCATTCACAATCATCCCCGCTAGCAGCGGGTCGTACATGAGCTTCCTTTGCTGGAATACAAGAATATTTAAAAACTTATTATCATGTCAAAATGTGACAATCAATTCAACTATTGGTGAGAGTCTATAGATACTTACATCACTGAGGCATCTCCAGACTGCCTTGAGTAACCCAAAGCATCATTCGACACAAGAACGTGCTTTGCTGAGCGCCTCCGTATACCGGTACTCGGCAGTACCTTCTGCAGCGCCAACGATCGGCGTCATAATCCATGGCTCCAAGGGATAACCAGAATCCCCTGTTTGGGAGGCAAAAGAAGCAACGTAAATACATTACTCTAGGATACAATGGAGAATTATTGTTTAGCATGTACTATTTGATTCCTTACCGATGAGCCATGTCTTGCGCTCTCCTTCATTATAACATTTCTCCATGAGCATTCGAGCTGGCGACTGCATCCATATTGCGGCATCATGCCGCGATCCTGGATATCTCGCAACAACATCCAGAATCTTTAAGTTCGGGTCACACACCTGTAAAAAAAGAATTCATTAACTCAAAGAGAAACATAAGTAACTCTTGAATTACAGACGTATAAGTTTTGTATGCTATACCATTTGTACATTGAGTGTTTGCGAACCATGACGATTCACATATACCTCCTCGTGCTCCCGTGGTGCTATAATATGGATATGGGTGCAATCAATTGCACCCAAAGCACCAGGGAATTGTTGCCTAGCATCAGAGAATTTCCTCTGAGCCGCGACACGATCTTGAGGAGTGGCGGGGAATAAAATCCACCGCCTGAATAACTGGTAAGTGATCGCCCTGGAGACCGATCTGATGCAGCGACTCACGGCAGTTTGGCTCACCGCGATGAGGAAGTCCTGCCCGATGGCTCTTTGGTAAGAGCCCACCGCATAGAACCGCACAACGCAAAGAACCTAGTGACAGAAAATATAATACAATATAGAAAGGGGAGAAAAATTAAGCTTCTTCATATTTTCGCAACTTTGCACACACACTGGCAAAACAGTCACAATCGGGTCCGCGGAAATGATGGTGTGTATGCAATGAGTGTTTGATTTATTATAGGGACTTACTTGAGATTCTATGGAGAGCCCGTGGCCTCGAACACGCTCCTCCAAGTGCGGTCGAAGGCTTTCGATTAAATCCCGAGCCAGTACCTTCGACACGCGGAAAAGCTCTCGGAAATGGCTTTCCGAAATCCGAAAGGGGTCCTGTGTGTCCCGGAGATATCGGCGTTCCATCCGAAGTACATCCACAGCGGCTTCCTCGCGCTCTTCTTACTCTTGGACTTGGTTGTAGAGTTCCCTAAAAAGAATAAAACGAGCCATACCGAATTAAAAGTGTAAAAATGGAAACAGCAATAATAAGTAATAGCGAAATCTTAGTAAAAATCTTCTTGGTTCCTTGATGCAAATCGTTGGCAATCACGTCAGCAGGCACACACCGACCGTTAACCTGTCAAATGCAGCGAAAGACTGAGTGGCGATGCTTTAAAAATGGCCGCCACAGCTCTCTCACAGCAGTTTCCCGCCGTAATTTCTTGTCCGATTTCCCCCTCCACACGGCTGAATGGGTCGCTAACTCGGTAGTGCGGGCCTCGGTACCGGCGCTAACTCCAGCCGCAGATAGCGCCCCAACTTAGCGACCCGGCGCTACTTAGCGCCCATCGCTAGCGATCCAGACTCGCTCGAAGCGCTACCTTACCGCCTACTAGCGCTAACTCGGAGATAGCGACCGGCGCTATCGATAGCGCCAGAACCAGAATCGCGCCCCTGGCCGGTAATCCCTTGCTCCTAGAAAAAGGGAGGTGACAAAAAACATCTTGCCGGTCGGCCTGCTACAATTGCTATGGAGGACCGGCGGGTGCTCAACCCGGACGACTGGCCCGAGGGGCATTACTGCTGCGACCCTATTGCCCGAAGATCGAATACATACCAGGTCGCTGCAATGTCGTTGCCGACATGCTCTCACGACTGCCAATGGAACCATGGGCTGAAGAAGAAAGGACTGATATTGGCGATGTCACAGTAAACCTGCCACGCCGAGGACCTGCCGCGACGGGGGAACAACAGCTCAGAGACGAAGATCTTGAAGCTATTATAAAAGCACTGGAGTTTACTGATGAAGACGCGATGAGAAAGTGGACGAGCCGGGGTTACTTCCTAAACGACGGTGTGTTACACCGATACGCACCCAATATCGAGTCTGAAGAAGCTCATCTGGTAGCACCGACGCACGAGAGGAAGGACATCCTGAAGGCTTATCACGATGATCCCACCGCTGGACTTTATGGGATCCAGCATACCTTGCATCAGATTATGAGCTGGTACTTTTGGCCTGGGATGAGCCAGGAAATTGCCGAATAAGTCCGACCATGCGTGGAGTGTCAACGGTACAAAGCAAGCAATCAGAAGCCAGCAGGATTACTTCAGACACCGGTGATGCAACGGCGGTTTGAAGTACTGGCCGTCGACCTGTTTGGTCCACTACCTGCTACCAGAAAGGGAAACCGATGGATCCTGATTGTCGAGGACACCGCATCTCGATGTCTGGAAATCTTTGCCTTACAAGAAGCTACAGCTGAGGCCTGTGCGGAGATGTTATCAACGAGGTGTTCAGTTCGCATCGAACTCTGCCGTACAGAGAAACAACTCCGCGCAAAGTTCAGTTGAACCTCGAGTTTAGGGCATTCTTCCGAGGAAGGCCACTAACAGAGGGGGTTATTAGGAGAACAGGAACCTGAGCAGGACTGAGCTGAAAGACGCTCTGTGCTATCCCAGGATTGACTTAGGGCTGATTGGGTAATAAGTAGACTCGAGTTTTGTTAAGCGGTCATAACTTTAGTACAATCTCTGAGCATATTTAGGACTCGCTTTTTTGAATAGATTCAATGTAAACAAAAAAAATAATTCTAGGGGGCAGGGCATGAACTCGCACTGCGTCGATTATAAAGACTATACTTTGTTCTCTTGGCACGATTCTCTACTTAGAATATAGTTCTCTACCTAGAATATATACTCTAATAGCCTTAAATCGCTCTATAACATATGTATATCAAAATCATTGAAATCGGTGATGAGCTGCCATTATAAGAAGACTCAGTAGAGTCTCACGCCAAGTAGTTAGCTATATATTGTGACGTTACGTTTTTGGACGTAAGTCACAAAAGGCTATCTCCACCGGTTTAAAACTAGCGCCGCGCGATATTAGAGAAGAGCGTCTCCAATCAGGGAAAACCCTTGCGATCTGACGACAATATTAACGACTGCGAATTCGTCTGAGTCAATAAGGGAGAAGCGAACCAGGGACGACCATCAACCCACAGCACCCCATCGCTAAATCTGCCAGCCCAGAGGAACTCGGCCCGACCAGGGTGAACATTAAGGGGATCAGCAGTCTCCGATGGCATCCGAAGACGACTGGTCACCGTTGGAGGAGCCGGGTGGTGAGGCAAGCGACCCCGAGTTGCCCTGGCATCGTGGGAGGCTTGACCAATTGTCGTCTCGACGAGGCAGGGTTGGCGCTCAGAGGGCCTACGGCCCTGGCGTCGTTCACCCGAGGGCACAGCGAGCCCTGCGCGCGCGGTAGGATCCAGCGACCAATAGAAATCGATTTCGGGGACAAAGGCGGCTAGACGAGCGTTAGGGAATAGCGCGCAGAATTCGGCACTCTTGTGCTGACTGTCGAGGCGAGCGAGCGGAAAACCAGCTACTACCGAATCCCGAACAAAGAGCGACTGCCGACTAACAAACCTCTTGCGACTTCCGAATTAGCGCTTGTAAGAAGGAAGGAAGGAAGGAGGGAAGAGACTAACGATCCCCCGATCTTCCGGACTAGCGGCGCTTTGCGAGCAAACAATAACTATCGGTAAGCAAACACCTTTCCGCTCTAGCTTTTGTGAGGGACTGACTTTTGGTGAGATCCCAGCTAGAGATTCGCTGTTTCTCGGCCCTTAAGGCACTCTCGCTTTTCGACTGTAAGTTTTCCATTTCCGATCTATTGTCCAGATCATTCTGAGCTACAATTCTTTCTGATATTCCTGATTATGTAAACTGAGATCTTCCTGCGGGCTGACGAAGTCAGCCAAGAGTCACTTGTAGAAAATCTGTAGAATTCTGAACATCGAGAATTCGGGAAATCTATTAGCGCCGCTCATCCGCGTTGAGCTAGCGAACATCCAACTGTAATTTCGACTATTCTAACTCGCAGCCACGTGCTTCGCCCGAGGTTGCTAATGAACACCTCGAGCGAAAGCCTCTTTCTCTGCCTCATTGTCGAAATAAAACATCAGTATTAGCTCAATCTTGGCTTGTTCATCTCGTGTCGAACCCACGTGCTCTCCTTGTTGTCTGATCTAGCCGAAGCACCTGTTTGGCCGTCTCGGGAGATTCAATGTGGCCGTTCTCTTTGCGATTCTTGTAAGATTTTGAGTGGCATCTTCGATGCCTGGCGCCCATTTTTGTGGTACTAGGGAATAGTTGGCTTCGAATCTCCCGGGCCGAAGTATCGGGAAAAGTATCGTCCAGAGAAATATAAGAGTTGGGGAAATTCAGTTCTCCCCATAAACTAACGTCTCGACCTAACTATTAACCAGAAAGTAATTCTCTTTCTCATATTCTCGAGTCTAGCCCAAAAGCCAGACTCGAGAATACTTCTTTATTTTCCTGATAAATTGGCGCCCAACTGCCAAAGACGAGCTGAGCAAGCCAGGTAGCTGACGACACAATTGAACAAAGGGTCGGGGAAAGCCGAGCCCCAGAGAGGGCAATTGAAAGTCGAGACCGAGGGTCTCGCAAGAAAATATTGTGCACGGCTACTCGCGCTCTTAACATTCTGTAGTTTTTCTCCCGAAAGTATATTTCGTGGTAACATGTAGAGACACGAAAGACGATACAGAATTCACATTGACTAATTATCGAAATAATTCTGGCATGGGTCACAGACCATGTTATCGTTAAAGGATGTTATGAAAAATGGACTTATTGATATTGACGAACTATAGATATTACGAAATTGCAATATTTATGATATGTGAGTGTGTTATTAATGGCATTTCATTGAAAAATTTATGGTGTGCGAGTTCGCTGAGCGAATCTGGACAAAATATAAAACGAAACCAAATTATTAAGAATTACGAAATTCTCTAGCAAACCAAAGTCATATTTGTCGAGTGTTTAACTGTTAAAAATTGTATATAATAAAGAGGATAACTTACGCGGCCAATTAACCACATAAGAGATCCAACAATTGTAAATAGAATATTAGTTAATGTTAAATGTCGACAAATTCAAAAAATTAATTTATAAATTGTCTTCGTCAGTAAATTATTAATTGTCATTGTCCTATACAAGAGAACAAAGTAGAGGAAAATCCAGATTCAATTTGCTTAGCACTCTCGTCAAAATAATATTGTGAATTTATATTGTGTAAAACATACGAAATATTAACGAACATTTGCAAGTTGAAAAATAATATTTATTACGAAATTGGCAAAATTTGGAGAATATACGAGGAAGTTGAGTTGAAATAATATTTCGATAACACACGGAATAAGAGATTATCGAGAACGGTTAGCCTGAGTCAGAACGTAGCACGGGTCGGACGGAACACAAAGCGCGTAACGCAAACATACGCCACGCGACGCCTCACACCAGCTAAGCCTCACATCAAGGAATGCGCTCAATATACGGTGATCCGGAAATAACATCAGACCGAATAGGGAATAACTTACAAAGGCAATATTATCGCGAACGAAAACTATCGAACAGAAAAAATCGCGCCCACAGCTGCTCGTCTTAATTTACTACTCAAGAAGGAGCAACCATGATAATGGGAAATAGACCAACAATTAGCTTTTGAGAAGTTGCGCGATGCTATCGCCTCAGCACCAACATTTTGAGTGGCATCTTCGATGCCTGGCGCCCATTTTTGTGGTACTAGGGAATAGTTGGCTTCGAATCTCCCGGGCCGAAGTATCGGGAAAAGTATCGTCCAGAGAAATATAAGAGTTGGGGAAATTCAGTTCTCCCCATAAACTAACGTCTCGACCTAACTATTAACCAGAAAGTAATTCTCTTTCTCATATTCTCGAGCCTAGCCCAAAAGCCAGACTCGAGAATACTTCTTTATTTTCCTGATAATATACAGCGCGAGAAGCCGAGACAACTTATCCCGACGCGTAGCGGTTTTGGATCAATATAAAACTTTCATCTCGATTTCCGAAAAAGTTACAGCCTGCAGGCATAACTTATGAATGAAGCACATCCTAATTTATTTTTCTGAATCCAATGAGCTGAAAAGCAAGGAAATTGGTCCATACGTTCAAGAGATATGCATTTCTCCTGTTATTTTTTCGAGCGAAAACGGGTTCAGAAGAAGATTCAGACCAAAAATGTCCATCACATATTTTCCACGCTAGATGTCAAAACGTTCACATACTTTCCACGCTAGATGTCTGAACGTGATGAAGCTGTGAGATGATGTTAGAGAGAGAAGGCGGATGCCAGATGATATTAAAGAAAGAAGAAGGTAGACGTATAGAAAGAGACTAACTAACACGAGATGGGTAGATGTCTTATTTCCTTGACGTTCGAGTGCTTAGTTATATAGGCTATTTTATGACAGTATCATGCGAGGATATCTGACAAATTTAACAGTTCCATTCTCTTCTTGGTACAGCTTTATGAAAATAATTAGCGTGCACACGCCAAGTTTTTTTTATTATTGGTAATCGCTAATTTATTGTGAATTTATTGTTAATTGCTGATGCGAGTTAAATCAAGGTATCTTTGAATGAGAACTTAGCTTTCTTGTACGTTATGTATTATATCTGAATTATAACTTTGCTTTTGTTTACCAATGATATCCATTTCTATTTTTGATCATATTTAAATGACTTTGACGAGGTTGCTGGGTTGGGGGCTCGGGACGGGGGTGGACTACTTGACGTTTTTTTTCTTCATTTTAATGGTTTTGGGGTACATTCTTACGCAGTCCATTTGATTTCAGATACGTTCAAAGATGGTACGCTTAAAGGAACCACGCGGAATATAATTCATGTGTCTTTAATTCCACAAGTCTTACGTCTTACATATAGTAGTATATACAAACTATTTTCTAAATTTTGCACCCACGCGTGGATGCTGCATAACCTCTAACTCAGCTGAGTTATTGTCAGTTAACAAATAGAGATAAGAATGCCGATATTCCTAGAACGACGATTAAGCTGAGACTTTGGATCGAATCAGTTGCATTGGTTTCTTGTGTGTTCAATCTCTCCACTTCCTTTACAATTAATTTTAAGTGTGATGTAGACCAGTCCGCGTGTTCTTTAGCCACGATTAATTGTTTCTTAGTTATGTCTTGAAGATCACCTTTAACGCTTTCCGAGAACGCAACCAGCTGCAACAGCAAAAGCAGAAAAATAGGAGGATTAATCACAGACGACTTTAAGTTTTTAAAAGTAATCGATTAATGAGCGAATTACTTTGGTTAGTTGCCCGGACGTAGTGAGGCGATTGGCCACGTTCCCGAGTAAACCTGCTACGCCGCTCCAATCCTGGTAGCTAAAAAACAAAAATTAGTATCGAAACAA
This sequence comes from Ectemnius cavifrons, assembly GCA_964023945.1. Taxonomy (NCBI): domain Eukaryota; kingdom Metazoa; phylum Arthropoda; class Insecta; order Hymenoptera; family Crabronidae; genus Ectemnius; species Ectemnius cavifrons. The sequence continues at coordinate 3,089,019 of OZ030385.1, read as the reverse complement.
GAATTTTCCAAAGCAGACCTCAAACTATTTAGAAATATGATCTAAATGACGCAAAATTACGTCAGCGACAAACAATTTAGATTTAAAAATAGCCAATGCAATTTACTACCCCTCCCCTCCCTCTCTACCCCTTCCCACGCTATGTCTCCCAATCAGCAGCCTCGAGACAGAAAGTAATAGTTAATATAAAAACATAAAAAATGGAAAAATCGCTTCTGATAGGTTGGACTTTCAACATAAACTTTATAGTACACTTACTACTCATAAACTTCATCGTAGTTGCTTATGACGAAGTCCAACATTACTTCCACTCCAAACGAACCGGAATTATAAACGGAAGCAAGCGCCATGGCTCTATCTTGCTTTCGGATTATGCTGGTGTAGTTGCTGCTCAAGGCTTGGCGAATATAACTGTAGCACATTGAATTACTAAGTGATTTCAATGTTCCTCTGTTATTTTTATTGATGGGGAGGCATCCAACTTACTAGTTAAGCATGTTCCGGTCTTTCGTGCAACCAAGGGAATCAATGATTATTCGTTGCTCGGCGGCGTAGATTGTCGTTGCGTATTGGTTGAAGAGGAACTTCCACTGTTTTTGTGATCCGTGTCTTAGAGCCGTACAATAGACCGCTGGTCGGGCATTGGGTGGCACTCTGGGAAAGATCGAATCATCTTTTATATGCTTATGGTCATAAAAATGATGAAGACGATTAAGGTATTTTATACAAGTAGGACCGCAAAAAAGATGGCCAAATTTTGCAATTTTCTTTGCAAATCAAATATTTTTTTCAAAAATTCTTCATACGCTGATTAAAGTATATTGATTGAACTAAATATACTCTACATCTCATTATGATATTTACAATAACTATGATGTTACAGCAAAGACTAGGAAGTCATGGTCGTTGAAACATGATTTACGGTGCCCGCTTTAGCTTTGCCATTTCTTATGCTAAATGAACCAACTGTTTTTCAACGCCTTCAACGTCCTCTTACCACAAGACCACCTTATCTAACTAAATTTAATTTATCACGGTCGGTATTGACAATCATTACTCAAGATCGTCAGGACAAAGGGTTCGTGCATAAACCGCTGGCCTGCGCTTGGACCTATGTGCACCGTGGCTCCATATCATAAATCTATTACCCTACCGAACTTGTCTGACTTCGACTCCACTAGGAATCATAATTAAGTACGTTACCTCTAATATATGTAATGGAAACGATTCTCAAATATTGCCTTTTTTTGCTATTCTAGTTACATGAAATACTTTAAATCTTGTAAAGCTATCGTACCCTTCAATGCGTCCTTCTTGCCAATCGGCGAACATCTTCACAGAAGTATCCACGCACTGTTGACCATCGTACTTGCAGACCCAGTTCAAAATGAGCTCTCGCAATAATTGGTCGTGGTGCAATTCATCTTCCTTATCGGCGAAACCAAGCTCCACGTACGAGTTGCTGGTTAAACGTAGAATATAATCACCAAACGCCTTGCGTTCTTTGAGTCCCTCGAACCGTTGAGCGACGTAACTGATGCCGTTAAAGAATGCTTTCCACGGAGCGAATTCAGTCTCCCTGAACAAGTACGGGCTAGTCGAGAATGCAAGTTCATACGCCACGTAATCCATGCGTGCCAGGTTGAGCAGATCGTCGACGATCTGAGCGCGATTCAGTATGTGGATGGCGGAATATTCCTCGCTGTTTAGTACTTTGATCAAGCGATTCCACGTGCTTAGGTCATAATTGACACGATACAATCCACTCTGCTGAACATTCAGGACAAACCACTCTTCCGGGTCTTTGAGGAAGATCCTTAAGTCGTCTGCGCCTAGCCAAAGGTTCGTCGCTGTCGTCATGAAATCTAGCTTGGACTTGGACGCCATTGTGATTGGTATCCAGAATTCGCTTCTTGTGTCATTCGTTGGCGACGTTACGAAACGCTCCTGTAAAAATATGTTTGTTTTATTGTCCGGTTTCTTGGGAACCCATCCTATAAGCTATCCTAACCTATAACTATATTACTATCTGACGTAATACCTATTTTAACTTTTGTTTGCAGTCTATACATTGTATACAACATAATTTTTGTATGCGTAATATACATAATATAATTAAATCCAACAGACTACTTTCTACATTTATATACAGTGTATTATTATAAACATTATATATACATCTGTCATGTGATAAGTACTGGCAGCATTTTACTTTAGGGAGCAGCGTGCTAAAGGAAATATTTTGCCACATTATATTATATACATTATGCGTATAATATAATGTTACGTGTACAGCGTATAATAAAAAAGTTACGAAACATTCACGTATAATTAAAATTACCAGATTATTTTTGGTTTCGTATGCAGCAGTCTATACTTAATAGTGGTTTTAGAAAAACAAATGAACCACCCTGTACATATAAGACATATATACGAATTACTAGGGTGCGAATCACAGTCTTTAGACGGTAGAGACTTTAGTGTAACTATGAGACACCTGATGTCTATTTGAAAGTACACATCACATAGACAATAAAAATAATGTGTATTCGTACTAGCTTTAGTTTCTAAAACCTCCAACATTTTGGAAGATTGAGTAATAAAAACTATATATTGAAGAGAAGTAAAGGTGTAAAGGAAAAAAGAATCTACAAAAAATAATATTAAAAGTGGTAAAGGCTGATGGTAGAAGGTAGGCACTATTAAAAACAGTAAAAAAAGTTCACACTCGGTGGAAATTGTATAAGACAGGTTGTGAAATCACCCCATACTTCGTGCAGATATGAAGATGTAGAAAATTCGTACCTGCGAGAGTGTCAAGACGTTCTTCTGCACACTCGCGTGAACGACTGGGTATCCGGGGGTATTGGTCCATGTGTACATAAGCCTATCCATTGTCATTCCCCAATCACCGAAGGCCTCAACATTATTAATCGCTTCAGTGAAGGCGCTCCAGAGGTCGTCCGGGCGCGCATTACCGAATTTGTGCTTTGCTAGATAGTTATGCGTCGCTGTTGCGAATATTCCGTCTTTCAAGGAATTGTGGACCATGCGAAGGACGCTGGCAGCTGATGGAACGAAATAATTTCAGAATTAATTTGCATATCATAAATTTGCAGAGTGTAAGCAAATACTCTTTTTCCCCATTTTTAAATTCCCGACCAATGTTGTTCTGAATTTGCAAAACAAAAATATTTTTGAAATTTTAACATTGAAAGACTAGTTTTTTGAACTAGATCAAAATTTTGTCAGAGGGCGTCATCTTTTGCGATGAAAACTGAAAGAAATCATCCCTTCAGTTCTAACAGTTTCCGAGATAAAAATGAATATGTAGGCTCTGTTTTGGCAAAAATTTGCAAAACCCGAAAACTTTGTTCATTACCTAACCTAATCCAGTCAAACGTGGAAAACAAAACAAAAAAAAATCCTTAATATCTGAGAGAGTGATGCAAATGGGTGAACGATTTGGCATGGAATGGCCAAGAAAAAGTTTCAAGGGATTTTTCATTTTAGGCTTCTGTTTATTAGTTATTGCAAGTTAAAAAATGAGAAGCGCTCCAATGCAGGCAACACCTGTTTTGATTCGATACTTGACACGACATTGAGGTCAGATCACCGTGATCTGTTTTACCATGTCTGTAAAGACTGACAACGGGTAGCTTGCACAGAAAGTTGCCGGCTTCAAGCAATGATTCGATTAATTTTTTAACTTCCTATAACTAACAAACAGAAGCAAAACATAAAAAAACACAACATTAGCAATTCGCTAATGTTTGAATATTGTCGTTACTCACTGTATTTTATGGTACAGTAGGTAAAAAAAGGGTTCGCATACCTATTTTTTCAATTATTTTTTTTAAACAAAAAGATTCTGCCTTAAGAACATGTATTTTCTCTTAAAAAGGAAAGTCTTTTCTTTAATTCTTTGACTACGGCGAAATTAAATGCAGAACGCTAATTTCAACCAACAAAATTTTACCTGTAACATATACAATCACAATGCATTTTTCGAGTGCCTATAATAGGCGCCAACAATTTGCAAAGAGCCTAAAGGCGCCAGCAGTAGCGAAAGGGTTAATAAAATTCGAATTTTTCTTAAAAAGAAATATTCTTCACTATCGAAATTGACTCTAAGAAAAGGAGCGTGCATGAATAGTTTTTTTATACACTGTAATTTCATTCTACTATGTTTGAAATTCATAAGGTGCACTTACATTTTCCATACGTAACGCTATCGAAAACCATGGCGATCTCTGATGGTTTGGAGACTGGGTTGGTCATAGCGTGAGTGGAAGGCGAGGCATCGGATTGCATAGCTATTTGCAGTTCATTAACAACGAACAGCTCGTTGAATTTATGGCTTGGACGGAACTAGGGCACAATAATGAAGGATTAATTTTAATTTTAATTAATTGCAATATTCGACGACGTGCATCGCAGGCAATCCTACCATCTGTGCAATATGCCACTGCATAAACTGAGCGAATCCTTCGTTGAGCCAAATGTATTCCCACCATTGGCAGGTGACTAGATTGCCATACCACATGTGGGCGAGTTCGTGCGTTATAATTGTAATAACGTAATCCGTGAATCGAGCATTCGTTACGTTCTTATTGTAAAACAGGCCGTATTCGCTGTGGGAAAAGTTATCACTATTATTATTATTCATGAGCATGAGTCCTTTGGTAACAGAATAGATAGTGTGTGACATAACAGAAAGGCACAGAAAAAGAATAGAATTTATTTATAGTCATGTGTCGTAAATCGTGCTGTAGGTTGATGTGTTTGCCTTGGAATCAACGATGTCGGTATTGTACCATTGTTACATACTTATCATTATCGGACTACTTTTCTCCTTCGTTGACGCGTAGACTCAATAATTTTAGCTTACTAGTTTAGTGGGAGACTAGCTTACCAGTCTACATAGAATTTTCCTGCGTATTTATCGAGCCTTAAAATTATGATTTTTACTTTTCCAGTCCACGTTATTTCTTAAGTATTCAACCGAATTTTTAATAGGAGTGCACTATGCAGCTGTGCGCTCATGTCCCCTCATAAATTTTTAGACCTCAAGCATAGTCAGACCCTTGGCATGGATACTCCCACCATACCCCTTTTCACTGGGGTTTTCGGGTATATAAGCCCTAAATTTTAGTGGAAAGCGGGGGAATCGGTTCCGAAGTGTCATCGACAGTGAAGCTCTGTCTCTCGCACCAGTGAAGAACATCGTAGTAGATTGAGCACCAATCTCTTTTGAAGTAATTACAATTATCGTACGTACATCGCGAATAACCGCGATCGTTAGGCAAGTCAGTTCTGTCGTTTGTCTTCTCCCCTGTTCAATTCGTAACGTCAAACGAATTTTCAACACGATTGTTGTAGTAACATTTCATATCTGCTGAAACTCTTATTGTATTTTGTTATTTAAATATCAAGAAGATACTGAATTTTATTTTAGTTTTCAATAAAAAAACCAAGTTAATTATTCCTTGATTCCTGTTACAAGGGAAAAGAGTAATTAAAGATCCTACGAGAATATACCTTTACCGCTCGAGGTGCATCCGGCGATCCATAGTAAAGTTTAACTTCAAATTAAATCTTACTATGATACACCTGATACACCTGAATAGGACTGACAAGGAGAGTGTCAGACCTGTTAGGTCGAAACCTAAGTCCATTTTTTTTAATAAGCTAAGGATTTAGTGTAGCTGAAGTGTACAAAAATTGGTTTGCAATGGTCAACTGCAAGAACCCCCCAAAAATGGCAATTTTTACACTTATGGCGCTTTAAGGCTATTACAGCAAAACTGTTAGATTTTATTTAAGCTCATAGACTTGTAGTACACGATTGCAGCTAATATTTTGTATATTTCGTATTTAGTATGTAAACAACTAGTTCTGAAAGTTTCATATAGGTTTCGACATAACAGGTTTGACATAGGGATTTGCGTACAATGTTTCAACGCATTGAGAGCATATCCGCTGGAGATCATATACAATCGTCCACTTACACTGAACGCTTGCAGTTAGAATTTTTTATATTCCTTCTTTCGCACCTAAACCATTAAAAACTTTGGTGAAAGATTTCGATATGACAAATCTGACAGCGACCCCATCCATATTTTTTACTCTATTAGCGCCAAATCTCTGGGACCGCAATTTCTTGTATCTTTATCGAAAAACACTTGCAATTCATAATCGGTATATTACTTGCGTTTGTTGAATAAAGCAATGCATAAAGTATTACAATTAATATCAAAGCATAACTTTGTCTTCTTTCTATGCTTGCACTTACCGTACGCACGTGGGGTAGTTTGATAGTGACAGAAGAAGAAACAGGACTTGCCAGAATGATTGTGGCGTTTTTGGATGAACATTCGGAATCCAGGATTTTGAATATCGACTGTTTTGATACTTTGGATGTAGACGAAAATTCCCCTGTTTGCGAGGAAGGAATTGCTTCTCCGGTAACAGTAGAAGAAGAATTGGAGTTCATGCCTCAAGAAGATGTACTGGAAAAAGGCGAACGAGATGATCTGTGCCCAGAGGATATGCCACGCACTCAATCGTCGTCCGAATATGAGCCCAGCCAAGAGATGCAAAATTTGGATGTGGTTTCTGTTGCTGATAGACGGCAGGTGCTCGAGTTTTGGTTAGACCAAGGCGGGAAAAAGAGGTTGAAGCTTTCAACCGTAAAAACAAGATTTCGCTTTGTCGAGTCTGAACGACAAGTTTACAGATGGAAAAAGGAAATAGAAAGCGGGAAACTTTCAATGCATCAGCTAATAGAACAGCTTTATCCAAAATTATATAAACAATTTCTGGATGCACGTACTGGCGGATTCAGTGTACATACCTCTCACCTGCGTGATTGGGCATTGGATCTTGCCCACGAAATTAGTGCAACAGAATTTAAAGCCTCGTTTTCGTGGTTGGCTAGATTCAAGAAACATTTTCATATTGGTGACCGAAAAATCACATAATTTGTGTCCCGAAAGCGTCTTGAATAAGAGGACGACCTGAATCTAGCGGTAACAAATTTTTTACAACTAGCAAAATCAAAAATCAGGTTATATCCGGCTGCGGCAATATATAATGCTGATCAATCGGGTTTTGAGCGCGAGATGAGATTTAAGCGCACATTGGAAAAGATAGGCACCAAACGCGTCATATTGGCTACGCAAAGTATGAATGCGTTAACCCATTCATACACTATAATGCCTGTCATAAGCGTAATGGGGAAATTGCTCCCTGTCCTTTACATATGCCTGCAAGAGACTGGAGGCGAATTTCGGTCCCGTGTCAGGCAGTCAATGTGTACTGCCTCTAATATATATACGGATGCTTCAAGTTCTGGAAAAATGGGCCAAACAAATTTAAAACGATTTTACGAGAGCGTGTTTTACCCACACGCTGATAAAGAAAAGTCTACTATTCGTAGACAACTGGACTGGATACAATAACGAAACCACAAGGGACTCCGCAACAGAGTACGGAAGGGAGCTTGAATGTGTCTAAATACCACCCTGTGCAACTGGGCAAATTCAGCCACTGGACGTAGGCTTTTTCCGTCAATGGAAAACGTTTCACAGAAATTTAACAGAAAATATAATTATCAGCAATGCGATCGATGTGGACGTCCATCAGAGGGACACGATTCTAAAAATTCAATCACTTATCCATTATCAATTCTGTGCCCCAAGATTTATTAATTTAATTAAATATGCGTGGTACGCCTCGCAAGTACTTGAAGGGAGGCCAGGAGAGTTCATGACCCCAGCGCAGTATTGTTTTGGGAAAACAACGCAAGTCTGCGAAATCGAAGGGTGTAATGAAAAATCATTATATCGCTGCGCGTGGTGCGAAAAAAATATATGTGCAAACCACGGGCTGCAGCTGGCGCACTTTTGCACATCCATCAACTAATGCTGCAAAACAATAATACATATTACCAAGGATATCTCTGGCCGAGCTTAGGTAAGCGCAAAGTTGATCTTCAGCAATACGTATAAGCATACTCTGTTGCATATTTCAATCTAACCCCTCTGTTTTCATTTACAGATTTGCCATCCCCTCACTCAAATTTAGCGCCGCTGTAGCAGCGACAAATAGCGTCTCCAATACTGCTCGAGCGAGATCAAGGAATTCAAAATTAACGCCTATACTATCGTCCGAGCCTATAAGGAAGCATCAAGCAGGGACAACCATCCACCCTGCGAACCCGAAGTCATCAAATCTGCCAGCCCAGAGGACTCGGCTCGACCAGGACGGACATTAAGGGGTCAGCAGCCTCCGAAGGGGTCTCCAGCGAAGAGGTCATCGAGGGAGATCACCGGGTGGTGAGGCAGGCGACCCCGAGGCATCCGGCTTCCGAAGAGGACGACCTCCCTTGTCGTCTCTTCGACAAGGTAGGACCCGGCGACCAATAAGCGATCGATTTCGGGGACAAAGACGGCTAGGCGAACGTTAGGGCAAAGCGCGTAGAATTTGGCACTCTTGTGCTGACGATTAGAGCGAGCGGACGTGCGAATTTGGAAAGACTAGCGAGCGAGCGACTGGCGACGAATAAAAGAAAGGACTAGCGAGATCGGATAGAGTAAAGGAAGGAAGGTAGGAAAGAAGGCACTCTCTCCCAATCAATTCGCCCAGCCAACGGTCTGTATAACTAGCGGTAAGCGAACATCCTTCCAAGCTAGCCTTTGTAAGGGACCACTTTCTTTGGTGGATCTCAGCTAGCCGCTTCGTTGTCTCTCTGCCCTTCTGGCTTTCGAGCTATGGACTGTGAGTTTCTGTTCTCGCGATTCGCGACTTGATCTCTCTTTTGGTGTTCGATCCTTTGCTTTTCTGAATGAGATATATCGTAGACTGAGATCTTCCTGCAGGCTGACGTGCTTCGCCCGAGGTTGCTGATGAACACCTCGAGCGAAGACCATTCTCTCTGCTTCATTGCCGGAATAAAACATTAACTAGCTCAATCCTGGCTTGTTCACTCGTGTCTATCCCCCGTGCTCTCCTGTGTCGAGTCTGTCTAGTCGAGGCAATCTTGTCAGCCGCCTCGGGAGATTCTCTGTTGCCGTTCCTTAGTGCCTTATTTTTCGAGTGGCTGTTCGAGGTCTATTTTGTTAAAGTTTTGTGTGGCTGTTCGATGCCTAAAGAATATATTTGAGTGGCATCTCTGATGCCTGGCGCCCATTCCGGATTTGCTAAGGAATCGTAGGCTTCGAATCTCCCGAGCCGAAGTGTCGGGAAAATTATCGTCCTGAGAGGGTAAGCTAAGACTTGGGAAATTCAGTTTCCCTTATTTAAATTTGGTGCTTCCAGTTAAAGTCGAGTTGAATATTAAACAAAAAGACTAGCTCATTATTCTCGAGCCTTGCTTTCGAGCGAGACTCGAGAATATTTCTTTATTTTCCTGATAGTATATATGATTTATAAGGGTGTGGTAATATGTATATGTATACCGCTTCATGCAATAAAGATTGGTTTTCGACATAAGTTTTTTTATAGATTGCTGTTTTGGGCTTCCAACTAAATTTTAATGATATGCACTCAAAGCCTCGAAACTCTGTACGTAAGTCGCTATGTCACACCTGTGCTGTCGAAAACTGTCATGATATTTTCTAATTAAGTTGTTTAGATGCTAGATACGACATATTCAAAATTTTAGCTATAATAGTGTACTGCAAGTATATGAACTTAAATAAAATCAAGCGGGTTTGTTATAAATGCCTTAAAGCGCCATAAGTGCAAAAATTGACACATTTCGAATTTTTGGGGGGTTCTTGCAATTGATCATTGCAAACCAACTTTTGTACACTTATTCTACATCACATCCTGAGCTTGTAAACAAAAATTGGACTTGGGTTTCGACCTGACAGGTCTGACACTCTCCTTGTGAGTTGAAAGACATTCTGTGCTATCCCAGGATTGATATAGGGCCGATTGGGTAACTAGAAGACTCGAGTCTCGCTAATGTGAAATAGCCCTTAGCACGATCTCTGAGCATATTTAGGACTCGCGAGGCCTGACTGGTAACATAATATATCTCAAATATTAAAACTATAAGAACTATCAATGGTTTTCTAGAAAAATGTACAAATAATAATACAACAAAAAACAGAAATAAATACGATAAAACTGATTCATGTTTGTAACATCATTAGTTGGTGAAAATACTTGCTGATTCTAACGCAAACGCATCACGCGTATATGGTTTTCATATAAAAAGCTCGTGCAATTCCATAAAGAGACATTAAAAATGTAAAAAAGCGCCAAGTAAGTTTAAGTTTCCATATTCAAATTTGAAAAGAAAATATGAAAATATGAAAAAAGAAAAGTAACACTTGGTACGCCCTATTAATAATACAAATATTAATCGTATCGTTTGTGTGTGTTTTGTGTATAGGTTTACAATTCGATTTGGGCGGAATCGGGTGGACAAGGATCATATGTATGGTTTTCTATCATTTATATGCGGAGACTTAAATTTTTCACGAAATTAAAGTTTTTAAGGAATTGGCATCATCGCATTAATTTTGCAATTGCAAAATTCAACGACACTAGAATTTCTTAATGATAAATAATTGAACGAAAGTAAAGATAATAATAAATTAATATACATATGATAGTAACATGAATACAGAAAACGATGTATAGGTTTGAAATTCGATTTGTAAAGAATTTGGTGTATGTACCACGTATTACACGTATATTATTTGCTGTTTTCCCAATTTTTGTGCGGAAACTTAAACTCATGATTTCTATATATTTCATACAATTAACACTAAACGTACTGGCATTTTATATAAATGCACGGTGAAATTACCGGTTATGAACGAAAGCCATATTTTTCGGATTTCGATATAAGGAGTTGTCAATTTAACACAAAAACTAATGTATAATACAACATTTACATAATAAAAAAGTTATATATTTCTATTGTAATTTTTAACAAGAAAGAATTTTATACATGTTATTAATATCGGTCATTTGATCGATTGTGTTACGTTACGTTTCATGTTAAACTCCAAAAGCTTTCATACTGGATGTCTTTTGTACATTTTTAATGGTTGTCATTACGTTTACAATGTACATTGGAATGCAGACTTACCGGAAGGTGGCGAGTCCCCAATTCTCCATAGCGCCCATTTCGAAGTCAGGGATGCCGATGAGATCGAGCTTCGGCAGTATGTACTTGTGTCCTGTTTCCTGGTAGAGGTAATCGAGTACTCGTTTGGCAGTGATCTCAGCTAAATCACCGTCCTTAATGATGGATGGATTTCCCCACACCCTGACTTTCGAATCTGTGTCCCGTACGGTGTGAAAATCGGAGACCACAAACGCCACGAGGTACGTGGACATCAGCGGAGTTTCTTCAAATCTGTCCCACACGCGACCCTCCACACTGAAATGAGAAATTGGGTGATTAATTACTTCAAACTTACAATAGAACCTCTTTTAACCGAAATCACTGGGTCATACAGGTTTTGTACTCCAATTTCATCCTTTTGTATATCAAATTCACAGTTTAGGACGTCTAATTCAGTCTTTTGTAATTCAAATTTTACCTTCTGCAAACCAAATTCACCGCGTCCTACAAATCGTCCAAACCAAACGCATCATTAACAATAAAGGAACCTTGATTGATCGAAACGAACCGAAAATTTGATTCAACTATGCATTTTTCTTTCGTTCTTGTTGAAAGTAAAAATGAAAGTATATAATTCCTTTGTATTATTATTATGCAAATGGTATTTTGTGCATTAGTTCTACAACTGGTAGCTCCACAATTTAACGGGTTACAATAGGAATAAAATGAATAAATTTTCTTAAAGGAGAAAACATTATTTTTTGAGGACACTTATTTTCTCTTAAAAAAGAAATGTTTTTCTATACCAAAATTTATTCCAAAAAAAGGCGCCCATAATCTACTGTATACATAAAATTGTGACATGTTTAATTTTGATCTATAAGAATGATTAATCTCAAGCTCACTTCGTTTGTGCGGTGTCAACGAGGGGCATGTTACTGAGAGCGTGCATCGTGCTAGGACGCTCAATGCTGATGTCAAATTTCGCTTTATATGCTGGCTCGTCGAAGCAAGGGAAAGCACGCCTTGCGTGGGTTGGTTCGAACTGAGTTGTAGCGATCCACCTGCAAAATAATAAGATCATTATCATCCGCACAACATACTTCTTACCCAAATAGCACACAACGTCTTAAAGACGCCTTCTTTATGCGATTTTCAAGTCTGCAAGTCTTACGACATTCGTAGAACGTTTTTAAGGCGTTCTGCTGAAGACGTTTCGAAGATGTCCGCGTTCTTTGATTTTTAAAACGTCATGGACACGTCATCTTTATGTCTGTTTCTTTACGGTATTCTCAGAGCGTCGCTATGATGTTGAATAAAAGACGTTTTAACAACGTGTGAACTTTACATTTTTTGAACGTTTTAAAAATGCCTTATATACGATTGTTTGCTAATTGGTTGTTTTTTTCATACCAAAGGTTGATTTTACTGAATTAATTTTGAAATGCTGCTTTCAGAATATAGTTCAGTAGTATATATCGAAAGTCCTGTCATTCATGTATAAAAGACGGTTTTAAAACGACTTCTACATATTTCCTTGCAGCTTGGTGAGAACGTGTTCTAGACGTATTTAACGTGTTCTAACGTATTAGACAGAATGTTCCATTTTGTATGATCGGGCGTTTGACAAACGTATGTGAGACGTTTTTGCGACGTTGGTGGGTATCCTAAAAACGTCGCGAATATCCCATAGGTCGTCTTAAAGTCGTTTTTAAAACATTATTGTGCTATCTAGATAGTCCAAGTGATTCTTCGTCACTTCTTTAGAGAACAATGCATACCGAAGTTGGCCGTGCTCATCAGTGTAATGACTGCGGTAGAAACCTTTCATGTTCTCGTTCAGTACGCCCGTAAACTTCATGCTTGCGAGAATAGTCTCGCTTTCGATGAAGTTCTTCATGTACAGTGTGAATTTCTGGGTTTCCTTGTCAAGTCTCGTGTCAGTGATGAGTAAATTGTTGCTTTTTCCGACACCATCATAAACAACGGCTTCGCCAATATGAAGGTCGGCAACATTCAAGACGATTCTCGACACGAAGTGTTGCAGTGGTTTTATCGTAATTTCCACCCTGCCTGTGAAAGTGAAGTTCTCGGCTTCGAAGTAAGGCGAGAGTTTGATGTTGTACTTCACTGGTGTGTGAAGCGATGGTAAACGGTAGTCGTTGTCGGGATAATTCTTATCGAGCCACTCGTGAATTCCTGGTACGTACTGCTTCATCCATTGGAATTCGTAGTCGAGTTGAGCATTCTGTGATTCTGGAACTTCATTCTTCTCCATAGCTGCGAGCCAGACTTCTAGTTCCGTGTACTAGAAGGAAGAATATTTTTTCATTTTTGTTGTGAGGTTCTTCAATTTTTACATTGTGTAATTTATTTTTCTTATTCTTGCGGAAATTTTGAAAGTGCCAATTTTAAAGCAAAAACTGTCTTTAAAGTACCTCTTGCAAGTAGAACCTCAAAAAATATTAAAATGTAAAGGGAGGTAGTTTAGTCTCATGTAAAACATAGCTTTTCTCGTATTAGGTTTTCCAAAAAAGGGATATTTATCTTAGAAACAAGTCTAGTTTTCATTCAGAGATACCTTGATTTAACTTGCAACTCTCAAGTTACAAAAAACTTACATGGCATAATTAATTTTCTATATTTTGGGTGTGAATTTTGAAAAGTACCAATTATAAAGTAAAAAACTGACTTTGAAGTATCTCATATAAGGGCAATTCCACGCAAAGTGATCACACCTTTTGAGACTTTCTTTTCGATTTTGATGAAATTTGGTGAACGTGTAGTCCTTAATATACAACCACATTATCTGCATTTCGTTGGTAAAAATGTCAATTACTATGCAAGTTATGTGCATTGCAAAATTGGTGCAACTTTTTTTTAAACAGATCATAACTCTGGAACGATATGAGATATCGAGAAGCGCGAAACGCAGTTTTACGCGGAAAAGATTGAATTTTCATTAAAAAAATATTTGAGGAACGTAGCAACCTTCTTAATTTATTTAAAAATTGTTCAAAAATGTTAATTGTTTATAATTCCGAAAACGCACTTTTGTCCGTTTTGAAAAAAATCATGGTGGTGTATTGAAGTCTCCTCTAAAAGCCCTGTAAATTTCTAGATGGTCAATTTAAAACTCATGCAATATCGGAACACGAGTTCGGCGCTCAAAGACGAGCGCGCGCCCGTGCGCCACGGATGCTTACTCACGGACCGCCGCTACCGATCACGGCCAATCGTCCTTTTCACCTAAATAAAGGGCTAATCCTCGGGTACATGGTTGAATTATTCAATCTTTGCCTGAGTAGATGACTCCCGGTTAATACTTAACCATAAAGTACTGAACACTGTTTCCTCTCTGTGTTATTCGGGTTTGAGACCGACCAGAGGCCACATTAAAAACTGTGATTGTGTACTCGTAGTACACAATATATGTAGATTGTTTACATCAAGAAGGAGAAAAAAGGTAGACAGATAGAAACAAAATTATTTACTCGCGTAGGATTAGCCAAAAAAATTAACTCGACTCGATATTGAAACTTTGGTATTTGTCAGTCAATGAGAAGCCTTTCGCGTTTATTCGATTTTTACTAACTGGAATAAGTGCGTGAAATTTAAGAGTATCGGACAATGTTTTGGCTTTTGCATATCTTGTGGAAAGCATTTCCTCGTGATTATTATAATCCACATTAGTGGAATAGCTAAACGAAACATTAGGAGAGTGAATTCTGGTCCAATCATACAATTGTAAGGGTGTTGTTATTTGACCTTCTGTTACTCTTTGCAAGCTAGCTCGTGCTGCTGCTCTTTTTAACGATCCCCCTAATCCATCACATGGACCTTTTCCATGAGATGTCGCGAAAAAGTGCCATTCTGCTGGACAGTTGAAGTCCTTAGAATGCAAACATAAATTAAGAAAGTCCTTTTTATTTTTATATTGAGCAGCAGCGCCATCAGAAAAATAATATACTTTATTAATCGCGGGATTGATATTTCTGAAAGTATCATAAAATTTACTTTGATACAAATGGACTGCGGTAGTGTTGTGGTGTAATATGTCCGAAATTGCAATGTAATTAAAATGTTTTAACGTTTCTCCTACTCTGTAGTATGCAACGAAGGGGTGAATAGTCGCTTGATTATTATTCCAATGGAACCCAGGAACTGCATCTTGAATGACGAACGCCGAATTTTCGGAAAAATCGCAAATAACTAATACTTCGCCTTCCTTCAGGCTGTTTTTCAAGATTTGATAATACGCGATTTGTTGTTTTGCTATGAAGTCGTGTGGTAGCAACTGTTTTAATCCGCGGAGAAAATCTTCAATAAATGAATCGGGAGAACATTTTTATAACTTCGGAAACCCAGGAGTGACCTAGGAAAAATTTCAAAAACAGACTCACGACCCTTTGATGCACCTCCTACACAATTATTTTCAGTTCGGTATACGATGGGGTCCGTTGGATAATTGTAATCTGCCGATACTTCGTTCTGTAATTTAAACCGTAAACACAGAGAGGAAACAGTGTTCAGTACTTTATGGTTAAGTATTATCCGGGAGTCATCCACTCAGGCAAAGAAGAAGAAAAGAACGGTTGGCCGTGATCGGTAGCGGCGGTCCGTGTGCAAGCATACGTGGCGCACGGGCGCGCGCTGGTCTCCGAGCGCCGAGCTCGTATTCCGGTATCGCATGAAGAATTTTATCTCAAAGAGTTTTAAATTGACCATCTTGAAATTCACAGGGCTTTTAGAGGGGACTTCAATGCACCTCTATGATTTTTATCAAAACGGACAAAAGTGCGTTTTCGGAATTATAAACAATTAAAATTTTTGAACACTTTTTAAATAAATTAAGAAGGTCGCTACGTTCCTCAAATATTTTTTTAATTAAGATTCAATCTTTTCTGCGTAAAACTGCGTTTCGCGCTTCTCGATATCTCATACCGTTCCAGAGTTATGATTTTTTAAATAAAAAGTTGCACCAATTTTGCAATGCATATAACTTGCATAATAATTGATATTTTTAAGGACTACATCTTCACCAAATTTCATCAAAATAGAAGACAAAGTGTCAAAAGGTGTGATCACTTTGCGTGGAATCGCCCATAAGCAGAATCATAGAAATGAGCCATAATTTGATGATTTGTATCTCGCACTATAAAAAAAATTATTCACAAAGTCGTCATGTCGCTTATGATTAGTTAATATACGACCATCATTAGACGAGCCATTTGTTGATAGAGACTTGAAACTTATGTTTGCCCCCCACCACTAGGCGCCTTGGGAAGATTTGATACATAATTCGTGCAGAAAAATAAGCGCATAAAATCAGATATACACATCAGCCGTCTTTTTTGAATATTGTTTAAATAAAGCAGTATTGTAACCGTATTGTTTAGCTGTCACCAAAAAACTGACATCACCAGTAAAAGGTACATAATAGTCTTTTATTAAAAGTGCTCACCTTTTTATAATGATCGTAGGTGGACACTTTACTCCTGATACCACTCACAATGGACTTAATATTGGCGTTTCCATTATAGCTGCAAAGTTGAATCGTCATTATTGTATTTGATCCATTACAAATATGCTTTCAGTACTGTTATGTAGGAGCGTACAGTTACAGGTACGAATGAATGAACTGAAGGAGTATGAAATGATTATGAGATGGCTAAGGGAGATATGTGATGACAGAAACGTGTTGTTTTGGAGAGAAAGACGGATGACTCAAAATCGAATGACCGCCTAGAAATTTCTTGGAATGCATATGGGCCGATTGGGAATGAAAGTGTACGAGTGTTCAAAGCGCATGGTGTAACAGCAGCCTAAGGCTAAAGGGTAGGAAAGTAAGAGGGTAGGAGGATAAAGCAGGAGGAATGCAAAACCTGAAGAACACTCATCTTGGGGTGGCGTCAGATACATAGAGATTCAGACTCAAAGTCTCATAACAGAGTCAGAGTATAGTTTGTGATTAGAAGTAGTAATACTTAAGAGCTCAAAGTCAGAGTTAAAAGTTGTAACAAATATAGAGTATGTTTTACTGAACCAACAGAGTGTATTCCGCAACGATACGTACTAGTCGATCATTTGGTCGTAGTTCTTTTTAATAAAGTCCATCACGTATTCCATTCCCTCTGCGCTGTTAGAGTACACAGATGTAAAGACACTAGCACTGTCTTCAAATCTTATTCCGGAATCCTTTGTAATCGCTTTTTGTAGCAATCTGAAGACAGAAATTGTTTCAGTAAGTTTATGCTTTGCGACATGAAGCAGAATAGATAGATTTTGATTTCGTACTCTGCGAAGTAAAGTGTGTTGGTGGTGCACCCGAAAGATTGCAAGATCACATTTCGATCACTTGCTACGTTAGACATTGTGTACTCAAACCAAAAGGTTTGCCAATCTACGTATATATTGCGCCTTAAAACATTACAATAAACCGTGCTGCGGTAATTGACAGGCACCCTGCAAATTAGAAATTTGTCCTGTTATTATGTTCAAAGCTCGAATTAGTCCCTCTTTCAAGATACGTCATGCAAGTATAATTTTTTTAAACAATTTTTTCTTACACACAATATGTATTTAGAAAAAGTCATCATATACTCATTAAGTAAATAGTTTGAACTAATTATCCTATAAATTTAATTTCAATGTTCGGAATAAAAAAACACGCTATAGCAACATTCATGAAGTCAACGTTGTTAAAACATCATGACTCGTCACCCAATGAATCTTATTTACTTCTATATGACTATAGTATTCAAATATTGCACATCTTTTTAACAAAACTCGACCCGTGGCATGGGTTCGATCAGGCATATCTTTGGTTACAATCCAAATGTAAAGAATGCATAGTCAATTTGTCTTATTTATCGGTCAGCATCGTTCTAGTTATTGTAAATATCAGAATGAAATTCACTGTATATTTGGATTAAACTATTTACTTAAATAAGTATATGATGAATTTGCAAAAGGAAAGTTGGTGTCCAAACAATACATTTCCGAATTTTTTCCCTTTTGAGATTCTACTTATGGGAGATAACTTAAAGTATCAGCAGGTTCTATAACGTGCCATTGTTCTGACTCTAGTAAAAATAGAAAATACATACATTTCGATTCTTCCCATTTGCCAATCGCTGTACATTTGTAGAGCCTTGGGACGACAATCACCGACGTTAAATTCACAGGCCCATTTAAGAACGTGGATTCGTAGTATTTTGTCCACATGTGTATCTCCCTCTTTATCACTGAATCCAATGTGATTATAAATCGGTGTTAGGATCTTAACCATATAACGCTGAAATCAGTAAATCGAAAATGCAACATTCTCCAAGTAAAATCGGTCCGTGGAACTTTCGCGCATGGCAAGTGAACCTTCTTATCGCCAATTTTATTAAATATTAAAACTATTAACTTTTCTTTTCTTATTGCCGATAAGCTTTAAAATCTTTGTACGTTTCTAAGAACTAAAGATTTTAAAAGCCAAAACCCTGTTGGGGAGCGCGAAGCTTTTCGCAGGTCCAAAAGCTAATGGAGATAAACTTTTCAGCTACTTTTTTGGGAAAGCATTTCACTTACGAAGGAAGTTTCAGTTCAAAAATATCACAAGAAGACTGTTCAAGACCTACCTCGAAGGCGCTAAAGGCGTCCTTGCCATCAAGACGCGCCTTTAAGTAGGGCAAGTTATTGAAGAACGCACGCCATGGGATATAATTAGTCTCTCGAGACAAATACTGCGTCGCAGAGAGTGCGAGGTCGTAGTTAATGTAGCCACTTCGAGCCAGGTTTAGCAAGTCGTCGAGCAGGGCAGCACGATTAATTTCGTGGATCAGTTTGTATTTATCGCTCTTCAGGACTTCAACAATTCGTTCCCAGTACTTGTTGTCGTAATTGACACGGTAAAAACCTAGAGTTTTCGTGGAATAGGCACTATTCGTTACTATATTCTATCATATGGAATTTTACGAAGTTTCGAATGTCCAGCATTACCTGTTTCCTGGACGTTAAAAAGAACTAGATCCTTCGCAGTGTCGACCTTAAGATCCACAGACCCCTCAGCCGCCCGCAACCAATATTTAGCAGCGGTATCCTCGAAATTTCCGTTTTTCACAGTGGCCCACGAAATCGGCACGTGCCAAATCTTCTTGATATCATCGTTCTTTGTTTTCTTAATCAGGAATCTTTCTTGCTTGAAGCGCGCGGTGTTGTTTTGCACAGTAACGTGCACAACTGGGAAACCGGCTTGGGTTGTCCAGGAGTTCATCATGTCGAAGAAGGATTCCTTAAGATCCGGGTCACTGACCTGCTTTTTCAGGGCATCGAATAGCTGCTCCGGAATTGCTACGCTGTATTGTCTGCAGAAGCATATATAAGAATGTTAACTGTTTTTTAAAATGAGAAAGTTCTCGATTTGTGAATCGAGATGAAATTTTTTCTGTTTTATAAGGCTTCGTCTAGATGGCATTTCGTATGCCTGGGGTGGGCCTTAGGGGTGATGCAGGGGTGGGAAATATCATATCGGTCCTTGGGGGGTCCCTGCTGAGGACAGGGGCCCCTCCGCGAAAAGGGCCCGATGAGGGGCGACTAGGCGTGTGGCCCGCCTAGTCGCCAAAATGCAGGTAACCGGGGGGTCCGCGACGCGGGCCCCCCCGGGAGGTAGCGCGTAGCGCGCCGAGGGGCCGAGCAGGGCGGGCTCTGGATGTTGTTCGTCCAGAGTTCCCAGAGTCCGCCCTGGAGGGCCCCAGAGGCTGGCCACCATGGGGGTTTTAGCCGGTAAAAGTCCGGCATATCCCCGTCCCCTCCTCAGGGGGGTGGGGAATCCATGAGGATTTCCCCCATGTAAAAAAAAAATATAAAAAAAAAAGGGGTGGGAAATATCATAGTTTTTTTTCAGGCTACCGAGGATAGGTCATCCCAAAGTTGGTGCCGATACCTTAAACGGTAGCCTTTGCGGAACATACATACATACATGTTTTAACTTTTATATATTAAGATTATCCGAATGACATCTTTATATAAGAATAAGAAAAATTCCAATTTGCTTATCGTTAACCCTTATTACTGCGTACAAAACGTTTTTTGCTGATCTCACTTATATTTTTGAAAATTCGACTCAAAATACTCTTTCTGAGAAAGTATCTCGAAGTATATATGTTTCACTTGGATGTGTGATAGTATATCTCAAAACGAGATCTCAATGCCGAGAATGGCCTACCATCGAGACGGATTTCCGAGAAGAATTGCATTGATAAGAGGATAGACGACGAGCAAAGCGTGTAGCCTCCCAAAACAAAGGATGCCGGCGACAATTATTTACTTTCCGGATCGAAGAACAGATCGATGCGAGGGTCGATCCGATGTCTAATAAAGAGATCATTCCTGAGACCTTACGTGTTTACAAACATTATTATTATTAGCAATTCCTATTCCGGTCAAATCCCATCCTACAGTATTTACGAGAATCTTTACAGAACTTAAGTTAAGAAATTATTATTAATACTTATTACTGATGATAGTGAACCTACCGTGCTTTTAGGTAATTATGTAGAGCGTTGTAGAAGACCTTTCTGCCGAAGGTCTTTTCTACCATTCTTAATACGCTGGCGCCCTTGGAATACGAAATGTTATCGAATATGGCTCTGATCTCGGCGGGAGAGTATACGTCGTGACTCATAGGGTGACTGGAAGAAGAAGCGTCGGTGCCGAATGCAGAGTGGACCTGCTCCACTACAAATTGCGACTCCAGAGACCATTTTGTCTCCACCTGGAAGTGCGGAAATATGTTTGTCTATTAGAATTCTTGTTGCTTATTACTTTTGAAAATACTGCTAATTCATAAAAGCATTTGGCTTTTAAATTAGCATTATGTTATTTTCTCCTTGACTGAATTTGTTTTCAATATTTTGTACGCCGTTTCTGTTATGCATTTTTAATAATAAATCTTTTTAATGATTATATTTTGTTTCTAACATTTCAGTAGTGTTTCAGTATTGAGAGTAGATTTGATGCTAGATGGTTCAAACCATTTTCCTGTGTTTATCCTGCCTAATCGTTTACATCAGATATTATATAATGATTTCATTCTGTCAGAGTAACGCGTTAGGTCTGGTAAGGTTAGGTTCGAAGTAGCAGGCCATCATCTTACTATTATGCTTTCCTCACTAACAGCAGCATGTCAGGCAGATGAAAAGTACGAATTAATATAAAAACATGGTGGGTGTCTTATAAATGTCGTAAATAACCATAGCCGCCTTATAAAGAGAAAGACAAAGATGAAGAGGGTTATTTTTAAACTTCTCATTCCAGCTTCGTTTTGCAAGAACTTGGAATTGAGGGTCGAATGAGAATTTTAAAAATAATCATCTTTATCTTCGTCTCAATCTCTCAATGTGGTAATGAAAAGTAGCTCTACTTACGTTTGTAGTGCCAAAATATTGGAAATATCTCGCAAAGCCCTCGTTCAGCCAAAGGTACTTCCACCAAAATGGACTGACCATATCACCAAACCATTGATGCGAGATCTCGTGCGATATGACGTTCGCAATAGCCTGTTTCACTGTAATGGCCGTGTTTTTGGGATCGTACAGCATGTTTCGTTCTTTGTAAGTCAGCAAGCCCCAATTTTCCATGGCGCCCGATGCGAAATCTGGTAAAGCCACCATGTCCAATTTCGGTAGCTGATATTTGTGGTCTAAGCTCGACTCGAAAAATTTCACGAGCGGTTCCATGATTTGGAGAGCATATTCAGCTTGATCTATCGCATTCGGTCTGGCCAAAACGCCGAATTTCTTGGTTGCGTCAACTTTATGATTGAAGTCCGACACGACTAACGCTACCAAGTAAGTCGACATCACCGGAGTCTTTTCAAAAACCACTATTTTTCTACCCTTTCTGGAAAGTAGAGAGTCGGATGTTAATACATCATTCAGGGAAATGAGTTCTTGCATCGACCCAAAATTAATGAGACATACGTAGAAGATGTCACTTCTTTAATTGGCATATTGCTCACAGCATTATGCTGGTCCCAAATGTCTGCCTTGATGACGAACGTTGCTTTCAGCGCCGGCTCGTCGAAGCAAGGGAACATTTTTCTAGCACC
This sequence comes from Ectemnius cavifrons, assembly GCA_964023945.1. Lineage (NCBI taxonomy): Eukaryota > Metazoa > Arthropoda > Insecta > Hymenoptera > Crabronidae > Ectemnius > Ectemnius cavifrons. The sequence continues at coordinate 3,066,832 of OZ030385.1, read as the reverse complement.
AACGGGTTCCAAGTGGGAAGCAGCTAACCAGCTACGAATGATGGTATAATTTTAATAAAACTTCTCATCATTGAAATTATGATCTTCTCATGCAACGCCCAAATATACGCACTTTGTTTTACCCGCATCATCAACATAACTACTCCTGTAGAATCCACGCATTTCTGTGTTCAAGATACCAGTATACACAATAACAATGCTAATCTCTTGATCCTTGACTAGTTCTTCCTCCAGGTTGATTTTCAGGAAATTATATTTGTCCTCGTAAATCACATCTACCACCTTCAACGTTTTATTGGGCTTTGTCGATTGCACTTTAATAGTATGGTGAGTTATCTCTGCAGCGTGCAAGGTTACAGTCTTGGTCGCTGTCGTGACCACTGCGTTGATTTCGACCGTGCCATCGAAAGTGAAGAGCCCTGGCACAATGTATGGCCTAAGAGTTATGATGTATTCCTTTGGGGTTATGTTCGTTGATAACCGGTAGGCTGTGGTATCTTCAGAGGGATCCGGCGTGGGCTTTGGGGTTGGTGTTGGTTTTTTAGATGGTATTGGAGTTTGGCTTGGGGTTGGAGTTTGAGATGGTGTAGGCGTTGGAGTTGGGTTCTCCGTAGTTGTAGCCTCATCTTGCGCCAAGAATTTCTTTATCCATTGGATGATCGGCTCGGAATTTTTCGAATACCATTGAAGGTCATATTCTGCTATTTTCAAGTGGTTCAGTAGCGATGAGCGGATTTTGCTAAACACAGTATTGTGGTCAGTTATGAATACTTTAAATTCATCGACCAATGCTTTGGTTGAGAACTGTTGCGATGCGCCACCCAAAATAGTCGAGATACTTCCCACACCATCAAAGCTGTAATGTACATATAACGTTTAAAAATGTTGTGTTAAATATATTGATATTGAAGCATGATTATTACATACTATTTAGAAATTTCAGGGTGATGTTTGGAAATAAAGTTCATAATGTGAGCCGCTCCAAACGTTCCGGAACTATGAACAGCCGTGAAAACGCTTGTAGCATCCTGCTTACGAATTCTGCTACTCTCAAATGCACTAATAGCGTGCAGAAGATATCTGAAAAAGTTGTTTGTAAGTATCTCAGTGAAGACGACATACCAATGTCTACTTTAAACATCATACTTGTCTAAGATGGTACTATTTTGAGCGCAACCAAGTGCTTCTAGGATGACAGTTTGGTCTGCAGAGACATTTGAATCAAAGTATTCCTTCCACAAGAAGTCCCAATCTTCCTCATTTCCATGTCTCATCGCTGTGCAATAAGCTGCTGTCCTTTGGTTCGGTCGGATTCTGTTTTTTAAAGATATTTTTCGTGTTAGTTAAGTTTAAGGTAATTCGTGCAAGTAAATTTGCAAAAAGCATCTCAATTTCGCGCTTCTTTCCTCACATAATCTTTTTTCGAAAACTCATCATATATTTGTTAAAGTACATAGTTTGGGCAAATTATCCTGTAAATTTCATTTCAATATTCGTAATAAAAAATATGCTATAACAAAATTCGTTAAGTCATCGGCCTTAAAAGGTTTCTCATCATAACTTATGTACCAGTGAATCGATTTGGGTGGATTTGTTGAAACTATGTTCGATGCTTTTGTTAGTTCTTTTTATACAATAAGTAGTTCTTATCTACTTCTTAACTAAAAAAATTATTTGCTCCGTTCAAGAAAAAATTTCTGCTTCACAAATCCTGCTGTAGCGAGCTGGTTATTGTAAACATCGCAATGAAATTTATGGTATATTTAGTTTAAACTATGTACTATTATAAGCACATGAAGAGTTATCGAACAAAAATTTGGCGCCTAGGAAAAAATCAAAATTTCCCCCCTCTTCTTGTGGTGCTACTTATACAAAATATTTTAATGAATGACGTGGATATTTTAAGTATCGAATTTATCCGGCATACTTTTTGGATCTGTCGGCCTTGAAATCTCGGAATTGTTTCATAAAGGTCTTCACGCAACCGGCATGATCGTATCTGCATGCCCATTTGTTCAATTCTCGTCTGAGCAGCACCGTGAATCTACTATCACTTGGGCGATCAAGATATCCGAGTTCCTCGTAGATATTTTCGGTCAATTTCAAGACAAAACTCTGAAATATATAATAGAATCGTGTAAGTAATTCTTTAAGCTTGTTCATACCTTTAAGACTGAGAAACTTTCCCAAAAATATTTAAAAACATCGATAAAAACTTACCTTGAGCAGTGCGTGGTGTTGTTCATGGCCACAGAATTTTTTGTTTAAGTATTCAAGTGCTGTGAACGCTGATTTGAACGGCAGGTAATTCGTTTCTCTGCGAATGTATCGTAAACCGTCGAGAGCAATTTTATAGTCGAGCATCCCTGCTCTTGCCAGATTCAGCAGGTCGCCAATGATGGCAGCACGATCGAGCGCTGGTATTACCGAATAATCATTGCTGTCGAGGACATCGATTATTCGATACCACGAATCCTTGTCGTAGTTTACTCGATAAAATCCTGCAGTATATATTCGTTTTGCATTAAAACTATTCGAAGTAGGTGCACAAGGGAATTTTTATCTCAAAGTTTATTGCACGTACTAATTTTGTTCTATGTTCATTAGCTTCGGGAAGAGTCAGACTTTTTCAATATATTTTTTTGATTTTCGTAAAGTTAATTTGCGAGATCGGAAAATGTTAATTAATGTTTAACTTGTACAGTTCATTGAACTGGGTTTATTGCGCAAATAAAAAAAAATAAAAAACTGACTCGTTCCGAAGCTAATAAACAAAAAACGAAATTGACGCATACTCTAAAATCTGAGATAAAATTTGACGAATTCAAGTAGGCCCAAATAAAATAAAATTATAATTTTGCAACTAATGAGATTTTGGAAAATACAACTTCAGATATATTACTTCGAACGGATACAAGATCAGGGAAAACAAATCTCCTTGAAGTGGAATAATCCAAATGTTAAATGACGAAGGATTAATTCTCTAATTACTAACCAGAGGATTGAACGTTGAATACAACCCAATCATTTGGACGTCGATCGATCTTAATAGAATCGGACTTCGATTGGAACCAGTGCTTAGGAGTTGTCTTCACAAAATTGGGGTTAGCCTTAGTTGCCCACGTGAGAGGCACCCACCACGTCTGATTAGTTGGGATGTTTCCAAGATTTCTCAGCAGAAAGCGCTGCTGTGCGAGAGTGATGCGGCCGTCACTGCCAACTGTGACAATCACAACTGGGTAACCAGCTTGAGTCGTCCAAGTCGTCATGATGTCATTCACCGAAGCGGACAAGACTGTTTTGGTATTGGTGACTTGGGTTTGGATGGCCGACCATAAGTCTTTGGGAGTCGCTACACTATACTTCTGGCTGTAATAATAAAATGCGTTGAATAAGCATTCTCACGTTTGAAGTTAATAGGATTTTGCTAATATTTTGTATAATTTTTTTCTAGTTCACATGGCAACCACATTTATATCAAACAAGAATTTTGGATTTTTAGGTTTCAAATGACTTTTGCAGAAATGATTGCACAAACCAAGCATAAGGAAGCATAAGGAATTCTGAAAAATATTCAGTCTAGCAGAATCACTCCTAGACTTTAACATACAGTGGATAAAAAAAAGTATTCGCTAACTCAATATTTTTTGAGTAAAGTGAGTTAAAGAAGAAAACTGTTTTCTTTAAGAAAATTTAGTTTTGCTCAAGAATAAAACTTTCTTTTTCAAGAAAATGAATTACTTTTAAAAGAGTAGACTTTTCTTCTTTAAGAAAATTTATTCCAAAACCGCAGGGTGCGTGAACACTATTTTTATTCACTATATACTGAATCTAATGGCGAATTTAAATCTAATAGTATAACTACCACAACACAGCTTTAGTAATTCAAAAGATTTGGTACGTATAAATTAACTGAAACTAAATATTTAAATTCAGTATTTATGATTGCTATTATTATATTTATGTGGCTGTTATATAATCCAAAAATTCTTTCATTCGAATAGACATATCCCCTAATTAGTTTGGATAATCGAGATTCTACTGTAACGGGGAAAAATTATTTTTGGAAGCGTATACAAACATCATTACTTTTTCAGGTAGTCACGCAGAGCGCTTTCAAAAAGGGAAGATCCAAAAGCGTGGCTCATCATACGAACGACACTCCCTCCCTTGGAATAAGTAATTTTGTCCCCTACTTGACCGATTTCCGATTGACTAGAAGCTTTTCTAGTCATTGGCTGCGAATTCTCGATTGCGTCTACATCAAGAGCGAGTTGATGGTGCGCAATTATGAACTGTTCCTTCAGGTTCCATGTGGTTTCAATCTTAACAGGTAATTCCCGAATTCGTGATTAGTAAATCGATTTTGTGGGTGCGTGTTCAGTTTGGACGCTTATTCGCATAAACACTAATGTAGTTTTTACTTGAGAACAAATTTTTCAGAGAGAATACGTTAAAGTATCTACAATCATAAACATAGAATGAGTTTAAAAGAAACAAGTAGTAGTACTTCAAAAAAACGTGTAAACTCCTGTTTGTTTAATGATGTAACATATATGACACCTTAAGAGTTTAGATTACACATCATTGGATTTCTGCTTTCACAAAGATGATATTTTTCTATGTAATTTAAACCATTTTGATCTCGTGATACAATTACTTATAGTTATAATAAAATATAAATATTAAATAAAATAAAAATTTTGTGTGAATCTGGAATTGGCAATGGGGATAACGTCAGAAAATACGAGTTAATGTAAAAAAAGTATATAAATGTAAATAAGTATAATGATAATGATAGCACTTGTAAACACTTTCAAGCGAAACCGAAAGATAATTATAAAGACTTCCAGCGGGTAAAAAAGCATTTGGACCCCCACATTTTTCGAAGTAATTTCTTTTTACAGGAGACAACATTCTATTTTTAAAGCATTTATTTCCTGTTTAAAAAACACAAATCTCTTTTCAAGACAATTTTTTTTTAAAGATATTTTCTCTCTATCGGCATATACTCTAAGAGAAGCAGAATATGCAAATGCTTTTTCTATTCACTGCGATCTTTGCAAATCGAATACAATCTTGAATTATAATTTATAATTTATAATTACCTCTGCAGCAGCAAAATATTCGAAGTACGTGGCAAAAGCCTCGCTCAGCCAAAGATAACCCCACCACTCCGGCGTGACTGTATTACCGAACCAGTTGTGGGACGATTCATGAGCAATGACGGTGGCAACGCTTTGTTGTGCCTGAGCAGATGACTCCAACTCGTCGTACAACATACGACTTTCACGATATGTGATCAGGCCCCAATTCTCCATGGCGCCAGCCGCAAAGTCGGGCACGGCGATCATGTCCATTTTCGGAAGCTGATATTCCTGGTCGAAGAGGTTAGAAAAATATTTGAGGACCTTGGGCCCAATATGAAGAGCATATCGGGCTTGCTCGATGGCATTTGGTCTCGCCCAGACTTGGTAGTCATTGATTTTCAGGAAGGAAAAGTCTGAGACAGCGAATGCCACTAGATACGTCGACATTGGAATCGAAGGAGCGAAGGTGTCAATGTAAAGGTTGTCCTTGCTATACTTTTGAAAATATGCTGGTATCTGCATCTTCGCAGGCAGGGCATCATCTTTCCTGTAAATAGAAGTTTTGCAATTTTTTCCTTGCATACATTTAAAAAAGTAACTCATTATGTACTCACTTAAAGTTCATAGTTTGAACTAATTATTTTGTGACTTTCAAATCGATATTCGCAATAACAAATACACCATAGTATATTACAATTAGGGATAAAGTATAGCAATTTTTTTAGAAACTCGATTGATGACTTCAAAGTGGGCATCGGAAATTCTGTTTCAAACTGCACCTTTCACGGATGCTGCTGCAGTATCCCAGTTATTGCAAATATCGTCATGAAATTGAACACTAAACGTACTAGCACTTTATACACAAGCTATAGACGATCGGTTATGAAAAATGATCATATTTTTCGAATTTCATTATAACCAATTAGTACTGTAATATGAAGGCTAATGCACGAAGGACCATTTAGGTAATAATACAAAAAATCTATATTTTCATTTCTATTTTTAACAAGATCGAAAAAATACGTCCATAGTTTCCTCCATTTAGATATTTCATTAAAAAGAGGCGTGATACGTTTAGCCTTATTTTGGGCGCCAACATCAGGCATGTTGAATTTTCGAAAATTAATATTTCTTACATGTGCTCGGTTGAAGTTAAAGGCATGTTGCTGAGTACCATGTGCTTATCCGAACGTTGGATTCTAACAGTGAAATTCGCTTTCAATTCCGGCTCGTCGAAGCATGGGAATGCGCGCCTTGCGTCTGTCGCTTGGAACTGAGTGGCTCCTAACCATCTGCAATTATTCGTTTCATTCCTCAATTATTTTTTAATGCTGTTTCTCACAAAAATTTGGTTTATTCTCATAGATGTGGTGTTATCACTTTTTACCCCTTTGCCTATGGCGAAATCTAACGCAGAATTAATTTCAATCCACGAGATTTTGATTTTAACGAATGCAGTCAAAATGCACTTTTGAAGCGCTTATTGGCGTCAATTGTCTATAATGTACGAAATTTCAGAACGTTTGCAGGTTCCGATAATAGCAAAAGGGTTAAAGAAATGTTGACTAGAAAAAATGTGTATTTAGAGAATTGCACATGATTGGCGATAATATTGTTACACAATTTGGAAAATCCGAGGTGTTCTAAAACAAAACTTACAGCATCTCTAAGATCCTCCAATATTTCTAGATATTTAATTTCCGCAAAATAAAAATATGGCTACGGCAGATATTTGCAATTGAATAAAATAATAATTTTAAATTAATATTCTTGGAACAATTTTTGCATTCTTATAAATCTTTTTATGAGAGTTTGATTTGTTCCGAATAATATACGGTTTTCCACTTGTTGATATCTTTGATTTTCGTGCCAAGCCCAGTAAACGTGTACACGTTCAGACTCAATCTATTGAATTAAATATTGTCCCCAAACAGTTGTGAGACAGTTTTGACAGAAATTGGACACAATGCTTACAAATATCATGACTGTTTGCAAAAAATTCTGAAGTCAGGATCATGTGTTCCGTGTATTTCACTTGAAATTCAAAACTTGAAAATGCAAAAACAAAATCTGTACTAACAATCTATAAAAACAGGATACATTTGGTTTCTCTATTTTTTTGTTTGTGTAAAATTTGAAATTAATTTTGAATCTACTTTTATGGATTCTATTGATGATTTTCTTGAAATTCTGGACACAGATATTTGTAATGACAATTCAAAATTTCATCGAATTTGAGGTGTTCTTTATTCAGTTCTTTTATTAGTAGACAACACCAGCAATATCGGCATCCATGAAAAAGTCTTTGTGGGCAGAAATGAAAGTCAGTTATGGCATACGAGTAGTTATTTTTTTATGTTTTTTAGTTTGATCGGATTTCTAATGGAAAATTGATTATAAAATTGTAAAACACTAAAAGTATAAAGATAAAAATACATAAACAAAACTTTTTAACTTATACTGCTTTAGGAAAATCCAGTGAGAAGTAAAAAATATTTTTCTTAGCTATCACCACATTCTCGGTCACATGCGACTAAAAATAAAATCGTGGGGTGTTCATAAAAAACTTAGTTTTATGCTTTATAAACATGCATTTTCGACTAATAGTTTTTTTTTAAACGCACATCACGATTTTATTTCTCATCAAATATGATGCAAAATCTGGTGATAGTAACAAAAAGTATTTTGTACTTTTTAGTACCTTTTACTAAAAGTGTGTAACTTAAATGTTTTTTTCATATATATTTTTTTCCTGTACTTAACATTAGAACTACCGACGATTGTGATGTTGATATAGCAAACCACGTAAAAATAAGTCATTTCGACCCGTTCGGTAGCTCTAGTGTTAATAATCTTTTGCAATTTTGTAATAAATTTTCCATCTGATATGCATTAAAAACTAAAGAAAATATAAGAAACAACCAGTTCCATGCTTTAACTTAATTTGATTTCTGCTTACTATGAAGGAAATTATTGTTTAATTTTTAGAGCATGTTAGTAAAACCATTTAACACTCTACATTCTATTAGATTTATATTGTTTCGGCAAAGTTTCCGAACAGTTTAAAGCTGTTGAGAAACATTCAAGACATTATTTCAAGGACTTGTATCCAAGGGTGCACTTAGTTTAAAGTATAAAAACCCTGAAACGGTAATTATTTATAAAGGCGGCTCCCAAATAACTCAGAAAAATATGCTTTGTAAGCATGTGCAGTTACATATAGCGGGTAAAAGAAAAGTAACTGCAAATTGAATCTAAGTAGCACTGAATAAAATCTTGGCTTTATTATATGTTAATTATATCTGAGTCATTACTTGGCTTTCGTTTTCCAGTGATATCAATTTCTATTTTTGATCATTTTTAAATGATTTTAAGGAGGTTGTTGGGTTGGCGGTTGGGGGGGGGGGGCTACTTGGGTCTTTTTACATTTTAATGTTTTTGGGGGGAGTTTATGTCTTTTTGCTAGTTTACAAATCATTTGTGCGAAAGACCTGAAGTAGGACTTGCTTGACAAATTTTAACTTTCTCGTTTAAGTGATTCTTTGCTGCGGACTGGGCCATTGCGATAGTCTAGAATTGTATTGAATATTGGTTATCTGTACTAGAACTTGAGTAGGGATGAGTTTAAGTACTTGCATAAAGTTTCACTAATCTTGGAATCAGCTTTTTACCATCAAATTATCGGTAGTACCGATATTTGCGTAACTGCTTTGTTAGCCGTGTAATGTTACTTTTGTCGCGTATCGCTGAGTACTACACGGAGTGAATCGTGATAGATACCGGCAGCTTATCGATTAATTGAAAAATGCAAAATCTTTCTATATGTATATCTTCTCTCTTTAACATCATCTCACAGCTACGTCACGTTCTGCCATCTGGCGTGGAAAATATGTAATGGACATTTTTGGTCTGAATCTTCTTCATATTTCTTGAACACATGGACCAATTTCCTTGCACTTTAGCTCATTGGATTCACAAAAATAAAATAGGTTGTGTTCAATTCATAAGTTATGCCTTCGAGCTGTAACTTTTTTGGAAATCGAGGTGACAGTTTTGTATCGGTCGAAAACCGCTATGATTCGGGATAAGTTGCTTCGGTTCTAGCGTTAGTATATATAGCTAACTACTTGAGTAGAAGAGACTCTACCGAGTTTTCTGATCTTCTGATTAACATACCCTATATTTTTAAAACAAATTTCTTTAAAAAGGTTAAGTCTTCTGGCTAAATAGAAACATATTTTCTTGGACAAGAAAGTTTCCTTTTTAAGAAAAAATGCATTTCCTGAGAAAAGACAGTTTTCTTTTTTAAGAAAATTTATTTTAAAGATACTGGGTGTGCCAATATTTTTTTAATCCACTTCTGTCAAAATTATTGATATCTGGGTCTAAGTCGTCTTTGCAAATATTTACCCCTGAAACTTTTCAATGTTTGCGTTCTCTTGAAACAGTACCTTTGCTTTCCTTGATTGTCGTAGTACGAACTCTTGTAGAATCCACTCATGCCGTCAGTGAGTACACCGTAAAAGACGATGCGTATTACTACGCTCTGTCCAGACTTTATAGTTTCATCCACCGAAAAAACAACTTTATCGGTGACAGAGTCTTCTTGAATATTCGTAACCGCCAGGTCATGATCTTCCAATTGTACAATCACATCGTCGATATGAAGATCCTTGCTGTGAACAGTGATTGTTTTGGTGTCCTCGCGAGCGGTGGCTACAATTTTCACCATACCGCTGAAATCGAAATTCTCTTCGATATCCGGCAGAAGCAGTATCTCGTACGACAGAGGAGTAAGCGATTTCGGCAATCGGTAATCAATAGCAGGCGAAGTGTCCTCATTTTTTGTGTATGCATCAGTATCTGCGGTAAACGAATTGTATGTTTGTATTATTTGTGGGGGAACATACCTTAAAGATATTGAAAAAAAGTGCAAATTCGAAAACTTATTTGAAAAATATTGATAAATTGATATAATTTTATTTTTTATTAAAAGTAAACTTATTGGAGGTTATTTTTAAAAAAACATGTAAACTGATACGGCTTTTAAGATCATATAAAAAGTGCAAATTCGAAATTTTGTTTAAAAAAAAACAAGATTTTGATTTTTTCAAATCAAGAGTGGAATTATTAAAAATGATAGTGTATAAAGGTCGTAAAAATTATATGTAAACAAATATGATCTTCGATCATGGAAAAATATGGTCATTCAAGAATGTATTTAAAAAAACTATTCAATGCATTGAAGATAATATAACAAAATCATTAACATAATACGTGAACATGTATGACTGACAAATTAGTTGGCGCAATGACTGTGCTGTTACAGTGTTTCCATGTTTATAGTTGCTATTGTGGGCCAAATCGAAAATTAATGTAATCTTCTTCAACTTTATAATATATTCCTTTATATATATATTCCTACATTCGCTGAGCGGAAATACGAAAGAAGACTATTATTATAAAAATAGAATCATGCATAACATCATCTTCACTATATAACCGTAAATATAAAAAAATGTAGACATGTATATTCTATTTTTCAGCAATTCGAAATTTGATTATCTTTGGAATGCGAGTAAAACATTTATAGCAAGTAATAACATAAAATATTACTTATTTTATTTACTTAGTCGGGTTCATAATGTTATGTTATAAACAAGTAATAACATCAAACGTTCCAGTACTGAAACTAGTGTTCCACTACTGAAAAAATTCTAGAGGCTGACAAGAAACTCTTGAAATGCGAATGTTATCATGCTTTACCAAGCTTTATGAGTGATTAAAGTGATTCATTTTGCAATATCTAGGTATAGTACAGAAAACTCTTTTAAAAAAATGTAACACAAGAAAACCGATATTCTCAATTAACTACGTATATATATATCAATACAAGTCAGGAAAAGTTCTATGAATTGTTTTATGAATAAAATTTGAATTCATGTTAAAGAAATCATTATGCCCCGAAGAAATCATTGGTAATTCTAGTATTGATATTTTAAAATTCTAATTGCGTTTTTTCTCGAATTTTGATAATTTGACATACCATGTCCATGGGGGTACTTGTGCGTTCCTAGTGCTCCAGTGAATAGTGTCAGCAGTAAAACGGCCCGGAGCGGGCTTCGGAAGAGACCCATCGTTCTTATTTTCATTTTCCACGATGATCTAGGTTGCACGAAATTTCGACTTTAACAATCACATTTATTTATACATGAAAAAGTGTAAGTAGTTTATATAAGGATAACAACTTAATTCAAGATCAAAATAAAACAATAAAGTAACCATTTAGATCAAGAGGAGGTCCTGACTGTTTTCTGTATAAAAAATTGATTTATGAAAATTCTATTAATTGTATTAAGGAGATATTCTCTTTTCTCAACAAAATATTTTTCCAAAAAATATATGTTTTTGTTTGTATTTCTCAATCGATAATGTTTTGGGAGTCATATCTGAAAATTGAATCACTTGGATGAAACTTAATACTCTGAGGAATTCGATAAGAGTTCTTTTATTATGCGAAAAATATGCTTGAAACATCAAACGCGTGTCTCAGAAAACACTATTGTTTGACAGTTCACGATATCTCATGAATACTTGATCTGATTGATTTGAAGTTTTAAAAAATTTCGGAACGTATATAGTTCTCGCCTGAACTAGAAAAAATTAAATATATCAAATTTTACACTGTTGAGAACAGTTTGAAATGGCAAATCCTAGTAAAAAACTTTAACGGAAGTCATTGTACCGTAAATCATACCTATGGAATTTCGGAAAATATGCAGTTTAGGGGAGCCATTCCTTAACTTTCACATACAGTGAATAAAAAAAGTATTTGCACACACTCTTTTTTTTAAACACAAATTTGTATGAAGGAAAAGATTTCCCTTTTACGAAAAAATAAAAGTTCTCAAAGCAGAATGTTTTCACCTTTAAGAAAATTGATTTGAGAAAATCGTGTTGCGGGAATCCTTTTTTTGCCGATTGTATAGTAGCTATAAACTTTTAAAAACATAAGTTCTTGTAGAATTGTTAATATAAATCAGAAATACCCTTTTAAGTGAATTAAAATTAAGATAAACGAAATTAAGAGTAAAGTATTCTTTCAAATTTCATGCTTACTTGTATTTGAAAACAATGAATTCCTAGTGTTTAAGAAGCTTGTTCGTTGACATCCATTGCTATTCGTTTTAATGCCAAGTAGCCGTCCGGTTCGGAGGCTTCTTTCTTACGGAGAAGAATTGCTGTCACACTATCACTATCGTACACGAAACAGAGAATTCGACACTGGTTTGCACCGAACCTGTCAGATAGCCGATTGCTCAATGGCTCGTCTCTCGCGGCCACATTTGTTCTAATATGTCCGATTTATCTTATCAGCCGTTCGGTCAATGATGATATTACTTTTCTTTAATACGATTTCACGTAATCGAACGGGTTTTCCGTGCGCGACGGTAATGCCCTTTATTCTGGCTCTCACTGTCGGTATCCGGTTTTATCTATACTATCTGCACTAATCTATATCTTAATATCTGAAGAGCGAAGGTTTGCGTGTGTGTGCCCCATGTAATCTCAGAAATGATCCAACTGATTTGGATCATTCTTTCCCTATTGGAAAGTATATACTAAAACTAATACTAATATTAATACTCATTTATATCTGTTTCTATGTCTAATTCATAAACAGAGAAGTTTTTATGTATATGTGTCCGAGATATTCAGTTTCGATAATTCTTTAATCATTCGAAAATATATTTCCCCCAGATGGACATAAGCTATACATATTTTATTACGCTTCCTCCTCAGGAAATCAACCAGTGATAATAAGTGCGCGGTAAGAAGAATTCCAACAGCTTCTTAGACATTGAAAACTTGATATAACTTCGGAAGCCAATGAACGACAATGTGGTTCGTTCTCCTGTAGAGTTATGATCCAGACAAATTATAAGCTATAATATATTGCAATATTTAACACATATATAAGATATGTCAAGGGCAACTATTAATTTTCGAAATAAATGGGACGTTGAAGTATGGATCGTTAGAAGATTTTTTTACAAGATACCCAAATAACACACAACGTCTTAAAGACATTTTTTAATGCCATTTTCACGTCTGTAAGTCCTTCGGCATGCATAGAAAATTTCGAAGATGTTCTACTGAAGACGCTTCAAAGATGTTTACATTTTTTATTTTTAAAATGCCTTCGATACGTCAGCTTTACGTCTGCCTTTTGGCGGTATTTTTAGAGCGTCGAAAAGACATTGAGCAAAAGATGCTTTAACATGTCTAAACTGTATATTTTTTGAATGTTCTAAAAATGCCTTTAATATACGGTTCTTTGGTAATTGCACATTTTTCTAATACAGTATAGTATAATCTTGAAATTGGCTGTTTCTCCAATCCAAACGTTAGTTGTACTGAATTAACATTTTGAAATACTGCTTTAGAATGTAATATAGTAATATATATTGAGAGTCCTATTATTCACGTATTAAACACGTATTTAAAACGGCATCTGCATGTCTTCTCGCAGCTTGGTATGCACGTATACTAGACGTGGTGATGTATTTATAAAGTCTTTTATGTGTCTCTTCGGACGTATTGTGGACGTCTTTAAATGTTTCATTTTCTAACATCGGACGTTTGTCAAATGTACCTGAGACGTTTTGGGGACAGTGTCCGACGATTAAAGATGTTTTTAAAACGCTATTGTGCTACCCGCAAAACGGTATCATCATTATTACCGAGATGCTTTCTCAAAAATTAGAGATCTTGAGAGAATCTTCGATGCTACAATATCTTTTTAGTTGGAAGATGAGTGATAAACAAGAAAGAAATAGAACCATAATCCGTGTACGACTGCATAAGTGTAAAGATCTAAAAAGAGTTCGGAAGAGATTAAAATCTGGTAAGCATAGAAAATATATGCAGCATTAAGCAGCACATTAACCAATGACAACATTTTTGAAAGGCATAGAGCCGACCGCACGAAATCAAAAAACATGCCGATAATAATCTTAATTAAGATTTCTATACATATGACTTTTGCTTGTACCATTATATTATTCTTTATGTGTATAGTTTAAAATAAAAACAATTTATATTACAAAATAAATGTTTAATTTGATAAATTCCATTTAGAAATAGATGTGAATTTAATAAAACGTTAAGAATGGCTTATTACATGCAACTTTGCACTAAGGTATATTGTATATACTGGTATTCGATAATTTGTCAAGATTGCGCCAAGCTTATTCGTATAGCTTGCCGCAAACTAGCAAGAGCGTTATAATGCGATATCGCGCTAGTACTGTTTAACTAGCTCGCGCCAAGATAAGAAATTCGTGTGACTAGCTTGGCGATAGCTTCTGCCACGAGAAGATTTTTACCTGGGTATTACGTATAGAGTTGCGGTTAAAGGAAATTATAAACTGCAAAATATTGTAATACACTGCTCCATAAAATTAACGGGTCACAAAATTTTTTCATAAAATTGGAAGCTTTGTTTTACAAGGCTCTGTCAATGGAAATCCAAGAAAAAAATCAAGATGCTCCACAGAGTGTCTTGAAGTTATGCAATTTCGAAGGAAAAAAGGGAGCATCAATATTTTGCGATTATATAGGAGGAAAATTATCGTTGGAAAAATTGTAATTTAAGGATTTTAAAGTAGAAGCTTTGCCCTTTAAAATGAGCATGTATAGACTATTGTACAATGTTTTTTCACGAAGCTGCGGCTGTTCAAACATTGGCAATTTTACCTGAAAAAAATTTCTGACCCGTTAATTTTGTGGGTATTTATCATTTATAAAGGGTGTTTCAAGAGTGACTTCAATATTTCAAAAGGAGTGTAAAAATTTTTATATATTTACAATAAACTCAAAAACAGCTGGAACGATTTTAATGCGATTTATAGCCTCTGTATAGAAATATAGTTATGATCCAACTAAATTGTACATTATAACGTATACCAATATTTATTGATTATACATAGTGTTCCAAAAAGTTGTAAACGGAAAGGGATGTTGAGCTGCACGTCGTTAGAAGGTTTTCGACTAAAGCTGAGTACAAGTAAGGAACTAAGTATTACATATAATAGTTGGGAGAGATTCGTGTAGAATTAAAATTATTAGACAGTTTGTAACTATCATGTACTGCCACGAAATTATTTATTCCCTGTGATTAGCGAAGGGCTCGGGGTAGGATGGAGGTTCCCCTTGGGTGGTTAAATTTCGTGGGCATAGAAAACCTAGATATCAAAAAAAAGAAACGGGAATGTAGCCGCGTGACCGGCTTCGCTAAACCGAACTATGGTTTCCGACGGCCGACGATGGTTCACACTATTTTACGCCGTCCAGGCCATATCCACGTCTAGGCGTGGTCCTTTTAACTCAGCCCGACCCGGAAGTTGTTAGTGCAGACTGCTAGAAGTCTCCCGTATTGGGTCCTGATTGCATTCAGACGAAAACGGTGATAGTGGATGGTGGCCACTTGGTCCAGTCGCAGGCGACCGAACTCAAATCGAGCTCAGTTCAGCCGGAGGATAATTCCGCGGCGGGTGATTTGAATTCGGACGTATGCTCGCCGACAACGTACTGTGAGGACCCGGCGGAGGCGCACAGTCAAGGGTTCCATTGGCTCGGGCCCCGGGCCCGAACCCGATTAGTCTTCCGGAAGGGCGCCCTACGTAGTTTGTCGCAACGTAGATCGCAAGTGATAAGTTCTTAAGTTTTCGCCGCCGTGGGTGACTTCGTAATGACTTCAAGATACCGTCAGTCGAATAGCTAGCTAGGCTCAGAGGGAGAGGGGGAGGTTCGCGACTCAGAACAGAGAAATGAAAATCTTAAACTGGTCTTCACCAATATGAGTTACTGGGGTGGATACGCTCTAGGCGTATCTGCTATCAGCTCGGGATATCGTCCAAAAAGATTCCGGATAGACTCCAGATGGAATCACGATAGATTCACATTAGATTGCTGAAGGAATCCCGATAGCCACAATATAGATTCCAGAAGGAATCTCGCTAGACTCAAAGTAGACTCCAAAAGGAATCCCGCTAGACACAAAGTAGACTCCAGAAGGAATCTCGATAGGTACAATATAAATCCCAGCTTATCCCCAGTAACTCTAACGGCAAGGTGAAGTCGCCGCTGCTCTGGCTGCCGCCAAGCGTTTCGCGAAATGGCGGACGTTAGCGGCCGCGATAATCAAACACAATATTCAGTAGTTGGTGAAGGCGTATCACATAATAATTAAATACTTAACATCGCCAAGGGTAGTGTTAACCCACCCGCAGCCTCAGAAGTATAACCGGAAGTGCCTATTGGCACGAAGAACGAGACGAATAGTGGCACAGTATAATCAGCTCACCGATCACCAACAGGAGATGAAGCTGCGTTGTCCTCGGAGTAGCTCGTGGTAGGCGTGAAGATTCCGGTAGCATTTGGATGGTCTTATTAGCTCACTTGGCACAGGTGTCACTTGGAAGAAGGAGTGAATTCTTGCCGAATTACCCCCTGATTGGTTCCAGGGTTCATCACTTACTTTATTAGGAACTTCTAAGTACTCTATAATCCGCACAGCGTATTTCCGCGGAGGTTCGGCGGCTTGGCCAAAAACCGCCGTCTTCCTGAACGGAAGCAAAAACAGAGTCCTGGCTCGCGCTAGAACTCTGGCAGGGCCGCAGGTACTCTATAATTGACACCCTGCCCTATAGTGAAGGGAGGAATCCTTCAGGGCTGATAATTCCTGTATCAATCAATCCTTTTCACAAAATCCATTCTTACGGCGGGTACGAAGGTACGGAAAATTCGAAGCTACCCGCTCGTTGCCACAACGGTGGTTCAACGGCGAGGGCAGAGAGATATTGGAGCCGGCTCTTCCGCACCCCCAAGCCCAGCCCGGAGCAGGCAAGTGGGTGTCCCTCTATCCCTTCCGACCAAGAAATCGGAGGGCTTCGACCACTAACTGTTGCATAGATTTAGAAGTTCCTATCCTAAATCGACAAATAAAATAAATGTCCCCG
Organism: Ectemnius cavifrons; assembly: GCA_964023945.1. Taxonomy (NCBI): domain Eukaryota; kingdom Metazoa; phylum Arthropoda; class Insecta; order Hymenoptera; family Crabronidae; genus Ectemnius; species Ectemnius cavifrons. Next base: position 3,049,719 of record OZ030385.1, on the reverse strand, counting down.
CGCGATGCGACCCTGAATCCGCTGCTCTACGCAGCGGTGCGTAGATCGTTGGCGCCAATGGGCGGCGATCCGACTCCTATGCGGTGTTCTGGTTGTCCTGAAACTTAAAGGTGTTAATGGTTCCCCATGGGTGTCGTTAGGAACCTTTAATCGTGCACTCAACTCATCCAGTGAGCTGCCAATCCCCACTCCGAGCCCTGAGCGTGTCCGAGGACGTGCAATACGCTAAATTTGTGATGTGCAGCGAAACTGCAACGTCACAGTACATAGCAGCATATAGTCTGTAGTGGTGATTAAACAGCAAGTTAACCGGCGTACTCTCAATTTCAATACAATTCTATTGTAAGTTCATAAAACTTCATTTGAACACATATTCATGCAACATTGAGCTATATAATTTTATGTCAAAATATAGTTAAGATTTACAAGAATTAGAATTAGTGTTTAATACAACTCTGTCAGTGGAATTCTCGTAGATATTGGTCTAAATTATTAATATTTTTAGGACAATTGGTATCAAAAACACAAATGATTAAATATGTCTTGTTTACATTCTATCCGAATGCGCCGTTATCGGAAGGCTTTCTCAGCTAGCGACTCTGTTATTCAAATACTGCGTTATCCGTTTGTATGTACACGCAGTGCAGTGTAACAATCAGTAACAAAAGTAATCTCATGCTTAATGTATTACTAACGTCATGAATTGATATTTCAGATGTTTATAAAGCAACTATCTTCGTTATTTTTCCAGGTAATAAATTCTATACTTGTAGCCTATGTTTGTTTTTTGTAAGAATTTTTCGAAATTCGGACTACATATATTTAGAAGTCGTCCAAAACCTAGTGCAATATAAAAAAAAATTCTTTGTTCCAAACTTGAAATAATCGACGTCAAAGTTATCACTTTTTGAAGATATTGACTACACTAGGCATCTGCTTATGATGTATATAAAATTTTAATGTTCTATTTAGCGGTAGGATTGGAAGGAAAAATTACTCTCTAGTAGAAAAGGGCATGATATAAAATTTACAATAAATCGAAAATATTCTGCGTTTGATTTAAAAGATACAAGTATTTAAAATAGGAAATTTCAAGTTGTTTCAAACGGAATGTAGAGTAAGCCAAATGTCGATTTTAACAAAAATAATTCGAAACTTAGGTATTTTTAGAACCATAATATTTTGGTGTAAGGTAAGTGCCGATTAGCCAATTATGGCTCAACTTTCGCAGTGCCCCACCAAGCTTTTTGGACATATGATACGTCATTTTCTTCGTTTTGGCATGCTGAATACGAATGGTATAGTCGCTTTCGGCAGAAATGTGTTATTATTGATATTATTGATGAATTTCGATTTGGTTAATTTAATACTAGTAATCAATTCAGTTTCCTTGAAGCAAGTCTAACGATTTCGAATGGGTTGGGACTGGAAACTGGATGAAGTCTTACTAAAGCACTTAACATAACTGGAGTTGGTTAGGTGGTAAATTGTTTCGCAAACGAGAGCAGCGAGTGAGCCAGCCCACTGCAACTCTTGATTGGTTAGGTCTGGGTTAGGTGCTCGCGCTTGACATCGGGACTGTTTTGTATAAAAGGTGATATGTATAAAAGAGATTTTACTGTATCTCTAAAAACATCGAAATTCACTAATAATATCGATAATAACACATTTCCGCCAAAAACGACTGTAATATTCATATTCAACATGTCAAAACAAAGAAAATGACGTATCATATGTCCAAAAAGGTTGATGGAGTACTGGTAAAGTCTTACCTTATTTCAATTGGTTTTTTAGAAATGAAGCCTACTGTTTCTCTAGTTTGTCAAGGATTTCGACGAAAATCCTTACATTCTTGCGCTATTTAACGGTAGTCAGGTAGTAATTGGCAACTCGACACTTACACCACACCGAAATATTATGATTCTAACAATACCCAAGTTTCGAATTATTATTTGCTAGAATTGATATTTGGCCCACTGTGCGTCAACGTGCATGAGTAACACTCTTTCTGTTGGATTCATGCGTAAACTGTAGTACTTATAGTTGTTTATACAGGACGTTTTCACCACATTCTCTATAGATTGTACATATAAATTGCAATAAGTATCTATACAATATTTTTTAAATCGATGAAAATCAACATCAAAAAAGTAATTCTTCTATTATTTATCCTAACATTCCTTTCTTCGAAAACACATGTTCTCCGATTAGTTCGGATAATCGAGCTTCTGCTATGATTGATTTCATATATAGACGGCAATTAAATTCAGGATTAGTTATCTTTTATTGCTATTGAGGTTCGACGATAGTATACAAACTTTTTTACTATTTAAACAATGAGTGCTGATTACGTATCAACGCAGTACTGCGAATAACTCCACAGATGATTGCTCGGGAATTGAAGCCGTCAAATCTCACTCTGATTTATTGAACGCCAATATTTTATTCAGTTATTTATAGAACTGAAAGTGTATATCAAGTTTTATGAAACCGATGTTTTAAACGTCTGTATAACTAATAAAAGAAAACTGAATTTTGCAAAATTCTATCTACATTATCGGTTCGCTTTTGAATAAAGAATCACTGGTCAACACTTTTCATGTATGTTATGAATGGCCCTGTATATTTTGAAAATTTCTCTACTATTCAAACAATGAGGGCGGATTATAGTATATCAGCCCCCTACTGGGAATTACTCGACAGATTATTATATATAATCCGGGTACAATTTATTTACCGCCAATATTTTATTGAATTGTTTACTGAAGTACGTGTATCGAGCAATTGAAAAAGGAAGCATCCAGGTACACTATACTTTTCAAATGTTTTCGGGAGTTGCTGTAATAAATATTGCTGTTTCGTAGAATTTAACTCGCACGCGACAGATTCGCTAGTGTCATTGATATCGCGTGGACGATTCATATCTTTGATAATGAATTCTTGTATAGCCACTTATAGTGATCAGATCAGCACCGTCACGCAGTACTGAAGTGTGTTGTAGGCAGACTAGGCGTCACGAAGGAGTCGAGAGCTTTTTTCGAAACAAGTATTTTTTTAATAAATTCTTTTGTGTTTAAAAAATTGGCTGTTTTAAGAAAATGCATTCTTTTTTAAGAAAAAAACTCTCTTCCTTAGGAAATTGTATTTCCATTTTGAATGAAAAGTTTTATCTTCAAAGAAAAATATTTTAACAAAATGTGACCGACTTCGAAAACTGATAAAGTTTCAGAGAGCTGAAAACTAAAAGAGCTGAAAACGAAAAAACAAGCTGCATAAAAAATGTTCTGAAAAGTAAAGAATAATTTGTTGTTGTCATGGATACAGAAATTTGCAGTCATAATATGCGATTTTGGCAACATTCCCCCATTAAGCCTAAATATTCTGCAACTTTTCGGAGGCGGCGCAAATATGGTACAATGGTACAATGAATTATTAAATTTAACTACAACTACATAAATTTCCCAACAAAGGTAATCTTATTTTACAAGCAGGTGTCCATCTACAAGGTAGTTCCCAGGGCCTTCAATTTCCTTGATTCGGTCTTGTGGTTTCGTTGATATTACTTTTATCAAGCCGGATGGCGCGCGAAAGTAGCACGACTTTTTTTGCATCCGTCATTCCTTGGGAAATTGATAACCAAGTCGATGAACGGAGATCGCAGACGTAGATCACTGTGAACAGATAAGAATTTCCTCAGATTGGTATCTCATTCAAGTAGAACGCGGATTAAAGGAGCAAAGTTTGGCAATTCATTCCTTACACGACAAATTTTTAAAAACTTATCACATACTATAAAATATATTGTTTAACACTAAAAGATACCACCCTAAGTCAAACGACCTGTTTTAATAAAACTTTTAAACGAATAAACTCTGCATTTGCTTTGTTTTTGTTTTTGGTGAAAATAAAAATCAGTATTTATAATTTATTTATTATTATCTAAATATTATTTGTGCATTAATTTTGGTATTAAATTGATAATTAACTATACCCGAACCGGGAAAATATGACTTTTATTTCGTAACCAGTTACGGTACGAATAGATATATGTGAAGTGCCGGTATATTTACAGTAACAAGCACGCTTTAGCAACATCCGTGAAACCGTGGTCTTTGAAACAGGATTTACGTTGCACACTCTAGAGTTAATCCTTAATGAACCAAACAATTTTTTTGACTTGAGAGATCGATAAGATTGATTACGGAACAGATTTGTAATATTTTGATTGTTGCCAAAGATGTCTTTGTTTGTACTTACTGATTAAATTTTTTCAAAAAATGTTGCACTATTTGAGCACTTTTGTTATGTTGGAAAAAAGAGGATCATCGAAACAAGGTTCATTCGTTAAATAGGAAATTCTGTTGAGAAGATCTGGTTAAAATTTCAAATAAATCGATTCATTGGTTAATCACTTACGATGAGCACAGTTTCAATGACGGTGACTTCAAAAATATTGGTATAACATATTTGTTATTCCGAATATCAAAATTAAATTTACAAAATAGTTAGTCCAAACTATGTACTTTACTAAGTATAGGATGATATAGAATATAGGTGGAACCACTTTCGTGGTTCCCCTGCACAAAATTCCTAAATGCATTCCGCCAATAGAAATATTTTCTCAAGAATTTCTTGGGAAACAATGTTATCAAAATGCAATTGATAACTTGTGTTGTGGCGTGTCGGCGTATTGCTTGATGTTGCACGACACGCGTGTACACTGTAGTGTTTTATCTCCGATGAAACGAAAGGAAGCTCATACTCGGCGTTCAAGTACCGGCTGTTATCAGGCTCCTTCCGATTTTTTCACCGTCTCGATAATTGCCGATTCATCCTTCCTTTTATTTATCTTTTGCATGTATTAAAGAAAGTCCATCTGGTTTTGTTGTCTTATAACAGAAAAACTGGTTAATCAATTTTGATGATATTTATTTTAATATGTATTGTAATTCTCGGCGAAAGGTATAGGTTATGTAACTTTATCGGTTTACTAGTTGGAAGATAGTAGATCCGAATGACTGTTATACTTCAAAATAGGCATGGCAGTAAAGTATGTCAAGGTAGTTGCCGTGCTACATCACTTTTTTTAGCCAAATTTGTACTATTTTTCGCTAAATAAAATAACTTTCGTACGCGTTTATTATGTGACCGGTAGGTGCAACTTACATATTTCTTTTTAGCATCAAAACGGCACATAAGATTTCGATAAAAATCTACATGTTTCTGTTTCGCATCTACAAGAGTATGATATGAATATTAGAAAGGAAGCTCGTACTCAACGTTCGAGTACTGGTTATTACCAGGCTCTTTCCGATCTCGTTACCACCTTGACAAGATTCCTGCTTCGTGCTTCCTTTTTTTACATATACTAAAACAAGCCTGCCTGGTTTTGTTAATTTACAACACGAGAACTAAGTAATCAATTTTGATGGGATTGGTTTTACTATGTATCCTAATTTTAAGCGAAGGTTTAGGTTATGTAACTTTATCGCTCTACTATCCGAGCGATCGTAGATTGCGTTACACAACTTTTTTAGGAATTGCCTGACCTTTTGTAAGCCATAAATGGAATTACTAATTGACCATTTATAAAGACTTAGCTGGATTCACATTCTACGAAGGCAAATCCTTTCACTTAAAAAATATACTGACAAAATATACTAAATTATTGATCGTTTTGTTAAAGAGATCTAATCTTGAAATAATATTATTTTATCATGAAACTAAGATTTTATATTGTATGGGTGTATTCATATACGCGACATTTCTGTGTGCCAGAGTTCAATATGTACGAATCAAGTTAAAACTATTGATCAGAGCGTGATTCTGACAAATATATTTCGATTTCATTTTAATTACTCACATATGTATAATCATCAATGTTTTGATAACAACAAATTTTTTTTGGTTTTTTACTGCATTTTACTAGATCTGTGTAACTTAAAATCCTTATTTATATGTGTCTTTTAAATGGACCTCTCAGGCTTCATTATACAATAAACAGTATATTCAGATTTGCCAATTTCAATTCTCATCACTTATTTTTTCCTGCTCAAAATCAATGCTGAATCTTATATACAGTATAGCACTTCAATGATTCGGGTACTTGATTGAAGAGTCTCTTGGCATTAGATGACTAATGGAATTACCCGCTAATGGGCAGGTCTTTTTATATTAGAATGAAAATGTCGACGCGTACACGAAAACACGTTATAATATAACGATAGTAGCAATCCTACCCTGTTCCGAACGATGTAATATTTTCGAAACTTTGACTGGCGGCCAACTTTAATTGGAATGCCGTGGCCACTCTCTCTTTTTTAGACTTGTTCGTTTTAAAAAGATATTTCTAACAATGTACTGTATTTCTATGTATTTCTCACAAAATTGTATAACCTGCAATTTACCTGAAACAAAACTGTGTACAGTAGGGAGAGCCGCATTAGTCAGTTAAAATTTGGTCATAATTCTTATTTTAATCTCAAAGTACAAACGTTAAAACCACACATTTCGTAAATTTTCGGTTGCGTTGCTAGGTCGTGTTCAAGGGCGAATGGCTGCTTTTTCAATGCCACACAATTACTTTGTGCTGACTACTCTTGAGTATTTTAACTAATAAGTAATTCGGGATCGTAAACATGAAATATGAGACACTGAGCAATTATAGTCTTGTCTCGGTTTTGGAAATAACACTGTGATTGCTTGTATGTGCCACATTACCTGCAGGTGTGGGAACGAATTTCCCAGACTGCCTGCGGATCAGTCGTGTATACTCCCGGATAGGACAATGACATTTTGTAGGAATCGTGAAGTTTATTTAAGAAAAGTTACAACAATTGGATTTATTTGAGCATTTCTGCCGAGATTCGGCCACATCGTTCACGTCTTTTCGCACTCCTGTCGCTCGTTATCGTCTTCCACTCTTACATTCTACGCGTGCGCCGCTCGGCATCTTCCTCCACGCACCAATCGTGCATCGATCCTTGCACATAGACTTAAAGTATAAATCTTATACCTACACTTATATCTACATTTTAAAAATGTCTTTAAATCACCCGATAGGGATATGTTTGCGTCGCCTTTGTGATGTCCACCCATGTCTCAAATACGTCTCACGTGCGCTTGAGAAGCGTCCGATGTTACATAATGGAACATTTTAAAGACGTTCACAATACGTTCGAAGGGACATATAAAATACGTTAGAAATACATCTTTAACACATCTAGAACACGTTCTGTGCAAGCTGCAAGAAGACATGTAGAAGCCGCTTTAACCTTTAGAGAGCCGGCATGGCCACTAGATGGTCCATATAAGGATATCCTTCCAAAAACATTAAACTGAAAAAAAACGCCAAGTAGTCCCCCCCCCCCCCCCCCCCCCCCCGCCGTCGCCACCCAACAAGCCACACCACCGACTCACCAATCCACCAATCTTGCAAAAGTCATTTAAAAATTATCAAAAATAGAAATGGATATCGTTGGTAAACGAAAGCCAAGTTATAATTCAGATATAATTAATAACATACAAGAAACCCAAGTTTTTATTCAAAGATACCTCGATTTAACTCGCATCAGCAATTAACAATAATAATAATAAAAACTTGGCGTGTGCGCGCTTCATTGCGAAGTAAGAAAGCAACGAGAAATTAATTTAAATGTAACATTGACTTTACTATAATATAAAATCCTAAGAAATATGACATTTACATTTCAATCATATATACTATATACTACATTGAAAAGAAGGTTCTCAATTCGTCGTGTATATATTTCTTTCAAAGTTTTCCAGCAATATTACCAGAGCAAGTGTCTCGAATGATGCGCGCACACGCCAAGTTTTTATTATTATTATTGTTAATCGCTAATTTATTGTGAATTTATTGTTAATTGCTGATGCGAATTAAATCGAGGTATTTTTGAATGAAAACTTGGGTTTCTTGTATGTTATTAATTATATCTGAATTATAACTTGGCTTTCGTTTACCAATGATATCCATTTCTATTTTTGATCATTTTTAAATGACTTTTGCAAGATTGGTGGGTTGGTGATCGTATTTACGTTACCGATCTATAATCTATAATCTGTGTCATACCGACACATTGGTTAAGCCGGTTATGCCATGATTGGTTATGTGCCATAATGGTTATATGACAAAGTCTGGTTTTATTATTTGTTCCAGATTCCATGCTTTATGTAGTTAATAAAAGAGTTATACTGTCCTTGCCCCTGTCACTGTGATCTTGTACTTATTAAGAATTATGAAATGTTAAAAGTGTTAAGTGCATAACTCACAAGTCCCTGTTTTGGTAAACGAGTGCTGATTACCAATAGTTAAAATTATCAAGTGTGTAGCATATCAATCTTTTAAGCAATATTCGCAATTATTTACAATTTAAGGGAATGGTAGCTATTGGTAATCAGTACTTGCTTAGACTAATTTCAGTACTTTAGGTTTGCACTCCGTCAGCTTGGCATTTGACAGTCAGGATACTTCAAAACTAGACTGCGAATGAGAGAGCCTGCATATATAGCTCATTGAATATAATTTATAAAGTGTTAAGGCAAATCATTTACAATTTCAATACATTCTTACTATTGGGAATCTCTGTTTTGCTACTCTGAGTCATTGCTTGACTTAACGCTTTATAATTATAATATATAAACCAAGCAGAGTGCTCATACGCAGTCTAATTTAGTAGTATCTTGACAGTCAAGTTCATCGCTCAAGGAACACTTCAGCTAAAGAACTAAAATGATGTAAGAAAGCAATAATTACCAATCATATGTCATTTAGCGACATACTAGCTATTGGTAATCAGTACTTGTTTAACAAATTTTATTACATTAGATTATGCGCTCCCCGAGCTACGCATTTGGCTGTCAAGATAAACCAATATTAGAGTGCGTATGAGGGTTTAGTTTATCTAATTTGCAACTTAAATGCATTCTAGCTATTGGTAATTTTTCTTTCGCTAATGTGAATTGGTCAAGTGCAAAGTATATTATCTAAGGAATCTATATTCTCACATTCAGCTCAATTTCTTAGATCTCCTTCTATGTGCATGATTAAGTTATAAATACATTGTAACATTAAAGTTACATTATAACATAAACATGCACATAGGTGATGGTGCATATTTGAACAGAAATGGCACTTGACATTTTAATAAAATTTTACTATTACATTTATTAGTTAAACCATTGATAAATACTTAGAATTTTTATTGTCTTTATTGTTAAGCATTAACTAACAAAAAGGCATGAAATGCGTCCAAAAACATTAAAATCTAAGAAAATGCGCCAAGTAGCAGTTGGATTTCCCCACAAAAATATAACAAATATAATATATTGTTACGAGCCTGGCTCCCCTGCTACCCCATTTGTACCATACGATCGACATCACTGACTTGAGCCTGTGAAGAGTGTCCTTAACGACTGACGCTCTTCATCTGTATAACAGCGAACTACTTCTGTCAGTCTAACGCTGGATCCTGCCTCTAATAGACATCCTTTAAAAAGCTCCGAAATATACGCTTCTTCCCAACTCGATAATCAGTTTCTCTATTCATCAATGCCTCGTACGCGTTCCGCGACCGCGACGCGTAACACTGGTGTCAGAAGTGGGATTGCTTCCACTTCCTCCGAAATCGACAACCCGAGAAGAAGCGACATGGACACACGAATGTCTGAAGAAGAGACCCAGCGATCCGTCGTGACTACAGCAGAGGGACAATCCAGGGACCAACAGCTTTCGCTACCACCAGCGGAGTCAACCTTGCTGCAGGAGATGCGGGGACTATTCGACGAACTCCAACGGGAACTCCGACAATCCGAAGGACGAAACAGCGCTGCCATTGAACTGCTGCGCCATGACGTTTCAGCTCAAGTTTCGACTGAACTACAAGGATTGGAGGCTCGCTACGAGGCGCGTTATCAAGCCCTCAAACAACGTTGAAGTACCCCGCAGATATCCCAAATACCTATCAATACCGCTCCCACTAACCCCTCTGTTCCTACACTTCCCCTAGCCCCGACCCTGGTTTCAGTACCCTCCTCTTCCGCAATTATTTCAAACTCCAATGTACATTTACCCAAATTTAATGGTTCGTATTGGCCAGAATTTAAAACGCGGTTTACGACTATCGCCCAAATTAATAATTGGGACAATACCACGAAAGTTACCAGTCTCTTAAATTCATTGGACGGCCCAGCTATTTCGGTTCTTACTACGTTGAACGAAACACAGAGAGGCGACTTCAATTCTTTGTTTTCAGCGCTGGAATTCCGGTTTGGACAATTCCAGTCTGCAAATTCGAATGGTGTTAAATTTTATAATTGTCGTCAGAAATTCGGACAAAGTATACAATCACTTGCCGCGGAGATCGGAGACCTCGTTCATTTCGCGTTCCCGGACACACCAGCCGAAGCCAAAGATCGTTTGGCCATGACTCGATTTATTAACGCGCTCCACGATATCGAATTACAAAAACAATTATATCGCTCGAGTCTAAATTCATTCCAAGAAACCGTAATGAAGGCTATCGAATTTGAATACATCGAACGAAATTTTAGGGGCGAAAATACGGCGCTCCCTTCAGATCGTTCAAACAATGGCTCTTTCCGTCGCGACAACTCTGAAATACGAGGTCACAACCCAACACGAAATTTTACCCCGTATAAAAACTCCCGGAATAATGTCAGCCAGAACGCCCCACCGTCGCGCGGTCCTATTACCTGTTTTAAGTGTGGAAAGACGGGACACATCCAACGCGACTGTAGATCCGGTCAAACGCCCCGGACGGCGGGAAATCAAAATCCAAATTTTCAAACCCAGAGGCCGGGAAACACAAACGGCTCGAATTAAGGGTGGTGGATTCGAAGCCACCGATCACAGCCCCCACTGTAGATAAAACCTGTGTTCGTACGGTTAGCCGTACACCATCTGCTTCGTTGAATAATTTAATATTCCAGAATATTTCTTCAGTTATTATTCATGACTTTGTTGTTGTGCAGTTAGCCACCTTACTTAGTATTGAAATGTTTAATGTTTTGGGACCACACTTAGTCTCACTTGTTGATGTTGAGAAAACTCATAATGCTAATACACTGTGAAAGATCGGTTGCGAATCGGAAAAATCGGAAAAATCGGGAAGATTGAGAATTTCAGGACTATATGTCAGTGGTTCCGTGGACCACAAGCCGACGAAAATGTTAATAGATACCGGTTCTGCTGTATCTCTATTGCGGTATGATCAGTCGCTTCATGGTCGTCCAAATCGCGTATCTGGAACCCTTGATGCCAATTTACACTCGGTAGATGGATCAAGTCTGGCGAATTCGATTGCGGGGAGAAAGACTTGCCTTTTTGAGATAAACAATTTAAGCATAGAACATGACGTGTTCTTAACGAGGATGCCAGACCCGTGTATTGTCGGGTTAGATTTATTATCTAAATTCGTTGTGTCGTTGAACTTATCTCGTCGAGTATTAGAACTCACGAATAACTCTGAAATCGTTATGACACCAGAACCAACGTCGGTTTTTTACTGAAGAATTTTTTACTGACCCAAAAATGGTTTGTTCGGAACGAGTCGTACGCGTTCTACCAGAATTTCTATCAGACTTATTTAACCGAAGCACTTCTCATTTAAACGATAAAGAACGAGAACGATTTAAGAATTTAATGATTGAATATGAAGACGTGTTCGCCACAAATTCGGAACAGATCGGTGCGTGCGACATTATCCAACACAAGATTGATACGGGAGAACACCCTCCTTTTAAATTAACGCCGCGTCGTTTACCGTTGCACCGCAGAGAAGAAGTAGAAAAACTGATCGAGTCCATGTTAAGACAAGGGTTTATTGAGGAATCATCAGGCCCTTGGTCATCTCCTGTAGTTTTGGTCACCAAGAAAGATCGTTCAACACGTTTCTGCGTCGACTACCGACGACTGAACAACATAACGAAAAAGGATTCATACCCTTTACCACGCATTGAGGACACATTAGACGCTGTTGCAGGGTCACGTTGGTTTTCGACAGTTGATTTACAGAGTGGGTACTGGCAAGTTTTAGTAGCCGAAGAGGACCGCGAAAAGACTGCGTTTTCGGTCGGTGGAGGACTGTGGCAGTTTCGGGTCATGCCTTTTGGACTTTGCAATGCGCCAGCCACTTTCGAGCGTCTAATGGAAACAGTTTTGCGTGGCCTGCTGTGGAAGAACTGTCTGGTGTACTTGGACGACGTGATTATTTATGGGAGAACATTCGATGAAGAATTACAAAATTTACAATTGGTATTTGACCGTCTCAGGAAGGCTAAATTATTAATGAGTCCGAAGAAATGCACGTTCTTCGGTAAAGAAGTTTTATATTTGGGACACATCGTGTCAGAAGCAGGAATCAAGACCAACCCTGCTAAAGTTTCATCCATTCGAGATTGTCCGGTCCCAAAGAATATACCGAACTAAAGAGCGTCTTGGGTTTGTGCTCTTACTATAGAAGATTTGTACGGAATTTTTCAGAAATCGCCCAACCGTTAAATCAGCTTCAATCACATTCCGCTACCTTCGTTTGGACCGAGGCTTGTCAAACTGCTTTTAAAGAACTTAAAAAGAGACTTATAAGTCCTCCCATCCTCGCCCTACCTCTACCAAATTTCCCTTTTATTCTGGATACCGATGCTTCAGGTGTAGGCTTAGGTGCTGTTCTTTCGCAAGAGCAGAACGGAGTCGAGAGGGCTTTTGCTTACTTCAGCAAAGCTCTTTCAAATACCGAACGAAATTATTGTGTCACCAGACGGGAACTATTAGCTATTGTTAAAGCGGCCCAACATTTTCATCATTATCTTTATGGTGCAAAATTCCTCATTCGAACAGATCATTCAGCATTAAGATGGCTTCTTTCATTTAAGGCCCCGGAAGGTCAGATTGCGCGCTGGATCGAGTTTCTCCAACAATATGATTTTGTCATTGTACATCGCAGTGGTCGATCCCACGCGAATGCTGATGGGTTATCTAGAATCCCTTGTCTAGATTATAAATTTTGCGACAAAATTCCGAATAACGTTAGAAGAATTGACTTTTCAAATGACTATCAACTTTGGCGCGATTTCCAACTCGCGGATCCGGAAATAAACCCTATTCTGAATGCCAAAAAAAAAATATTTTAAAAAAAAATGTGACCGACTTCGAAAACTGACAAAGTTCCAGAGAGCTGAAAACTAAAAGAGCTGAAAAGTACAAAATAAGCAACACAAAAAATGCTCTGAAAAGTAAAAAATAACTTCTTGTTGTCATGGATACAGAAATTTGCATCAAGCCTAAATATTCTGCAACTTTTCGGAGGCGGCGCAAATATAAGTAAAATATTACTGGCAATCGTGTGTCTTACCCGCGCTTATCCGCATTTTCTTTCTTAGAAAATCTATCTTTCGTGCTTACTCACTCTTGCTTTCGTACTCTTCCTCCCGCCTCTCAATCTCTCTCTTTCGATCTATCTCTATCCTTATATCTCTCTACCTGTCCAACCACAGGATGACTTTAATGATTGACGAAGACAAAATGGTACACAGGAGAGTAACGATAGTTCTATTGCCTGCAGTCTGTTATATGTATTTGCGTATTTGCTAGATTAACCTACAGTTATGAGATGTCGGAATTGTTCGGAATTGTGGAATATCAGACCAGTTAATGTTAACAATATTAGCATATTCGATAGGGTATACTTCGCCGCTTCAATTTGTAGATATATATGTACATAGAGCCTACGAGTATTTTCAGATTTAAGTGTGAGGATTTCGTGACGTTTGTAATATTTTACTTATATTTGCGCCGCCTCCGAAAAGTTGCAGAATATTTAGGCTTGATGCAAATTTCTGTATCCATGACAACAAGAAGTTATTTTTTACTTTTCAGAGCATTTTTTGTGTTGCTTATTTTGTACTTTTCAGCTCTTTTAGTTTTCAGCTCTCTGGAACTTTGTCAGTTTTCGAAGTCGGTCACATTTTTTTTTAAAATATTTTTTTTTATTTAATGCTTTTTAGTATAGGAAATCAATAAATTGATGGTTCGCGGTCGATTTCATTTTGAACTTCATCGTTGCACTGGTGTAACAGTTATAGACGAAGAAATGTAGCAGAATTTGTTGACGAAAGAAAAGCTTGTACATTCCGAAATTTATGCAAGAGGGTGTACCGCGAGAACTTCCCTTATGAGTTACTCAAAGTTTCATCCTTATCGCACAAGCGATCCCAAAGCTATCGCCGGACAATCGAAAGTTCGGTTTTTATGCAATAACAATTGTTAGCGTTAAACAATTTAGGGAGAATTTACATTGGAACCAAGCCGTGAGCATCCTCTATAAGATAGGCAAGGTTTCATCAAGATCGGTCCATCCATCTCGGAAATATAGCCGGACAAACGAAATTTGTAATAGAAATGTGAAATTAGCGCGAAATTCGAATTTTAAGCAATAACAATGGTTACTGTTAAACAATTTCAACAAAATTTACATTGGGACCAAGCCGTGAGCATCCTCTATAAGATAGGCAAGGTTTCATCAAGATCGGTCCATCCATCTCGGAAATATCGCCGGACAAACGAAATTTGTAGTAGAAACGTGAAATCAGCGCAAAATTCGGTTTTTAAGCAATAACAATGGTAAATGTTAAACAATTTCGACAAAATTTATATTGGGACCATGCTGTGAGCATCCTCTATAAGATAGGTATGGTTTCATCAAGATCGGTCCATCCATCTCGGAAATATCGCCGGACAAACGAAATTTGTAGTAGAAACGTGAAATCAGCGCGAAATTCGGTTTTTAAGCAATAACAATGGTTAATGTTAAACAATTTCAACAAAATTTACATTGGGACCAAGCCGTGAGCATCCTCTATAAGATAGGTATGGTTTCATCAAGATCGGTCCATCCATCTCGGAAATATCGCCGGACAAACGAAATTTGTAGTAGAAACGTGAAATCAGCGCGAAATTCGGTTTTTAAGCAATAACAATGGTTAATGTTAAACAATTTCGACAAAATTTATATTGGGACCAAGCTGTGAGCATCCTCTATAAGATAGGTATGGTTTCATAAAGATCGGTCCATCCATCTCGGAAATATCGCCGGACAAACGAAATTTGTAGTAGAAACGCGAAATCAGCGAAAAATTCGGTTTTTATGCAATAACAATGGTTAGCGTTAAACAATTTCGAAAAAATTTATAATGGGACCAAACTGTGAGCATCCTCTATAAGATAGGTTCGGTTTCATCCCGATCGGTCCACCCATCTCAGAGTTCTCGCCGGACAAACATTAAAAAAAAAAAAAAAAAAAAAAAAAAAAATATAGCGGTCGAATTGAGTACCTCCTCCTTTTCGAAGTCGGTAAAAAACTACCGATAGACGTCTCTCAAAAGAAGAAATTTCTGCGCTAGGCCCTCGCTCCAGATTTTATTGCTCAATTTGGGACTCACTCCTAGTCGAAAACGGTGTATTGTTCAAGAAATGGGAATCTGTCGACAAAACCAAAAATGTACACCAGTTAATTGTACCCGAAAAAAAGATCGAAGAAATTCTACGTTTATCTCACGATTCACCTTCTTCTGGACACTTCGGAATCAAGAAAACCCTATCCCGATTACGAAGATCGTTTTACTGGGCAAAATGTAAACAAGATGTCGAGGAATGGTGCCGCTCCTGCGATACGTGTATAGCAAAGAAAGGCCCCACGGAGAAAAATAGAGGCGTTCTGCAAATCTTCAATTCTGGAGCACCATTCGATAGAATCGGAATCGATAGAATCGGTCCTCTTCCCAAGACTTACTCCGGAAACAGATTTTTGTTAGTTGTCGCGGACTATTTTACAAAATGGCCAGAGGTTATTCCCTTACCCGATTGCAAGTCTGACAGAATCGCCAAAGCCCTTATTTCTCATGTTTTTAGTAAACACGGTTTACCCATTGAAATTCATTCCGATCAAGGCCGCTCTTTTGAATCGGGATTGTTTAAGGAAGTTTTAAAGATTTTAGGCATTGAGAAAACCAGAACCACGCCTCTTCACCCCCAGTCGGATGGCTTGGTAGAGAGACTAAATCGAACTATTGCTCAATATTTGTCTTTATTTGTTGCCTCAAATCAGAAAGATTGGGATGACTGAGTCCCGTTATTTTTGTTAGCTTATAGATCATCAGAACACGAAATTACTAAACAAACTCCCGCAAAATTACTTTTTGAAAGAGAACTGAGAGTACCTTTGGATTTATGTAGAGGCACCGCCCCCGGAATCGAAAACTTTTCAATTTCTGGTTATAGTAAAATTTTACAAAATAAACTTAAAGTCATCCACCGGATTACTAGGGAAAGAATGACTAAGGCCTCGCAATCTCTGAAAATTAAATACGACAGTTTAGGATCCTCGGTTAAATTTGCCGCTGGCGACGCGGTCTGGTTATTCCAACCCAGACGGGTGAAAGGAAAATGCCCAAAATTACAATGTAACTGGGAAGGTCCGTACATTGTAGCGAATAAAATTAATGATGTAATTTATAGAATTCGGCGCTCGTCAAAGAACAAATTTCGCGTGGTACATATAAGCCGGTTAGCCAAGTACCGCGGTCGTACTCATGGGAATGAATGTTAAATCTGTATAAATGTCACTCCTGTACAATCCCCGTGGTGAGAGAAAGAGGTGGGTGTGGGAATGCACAGGAGTTGTTCAACTGCTCCATCCGTCAACTCATAGTTGTTCAGTCCTCTTAAGAATATTCTTGGAGGTCTGGCCTATGGGGATGAGCGGTCAAAATGGAGAAAGAGGGGAACAGCCTAGGCGTGGCCGGGCTAAGTCTCGTCGGTGTTGAGCAGAATGTTTGAGATTCATGTGTGCGTGATTCTGATCTTTGGATTAGTCGGTCTCATCTCATAGATTTGTCGATCAAGTCTAAATAATTTTTCACACTTTTCTCCGTGAACTATTTATTGGCACAATTTATCCCATTTCGAGGTATCCAAGTCATTTGGAATGAGACCCTTCGGAGAACCTCCCACCTACCCTTCCCCCTTTTTTTGATGTCTCCATTGGCCAAAGTCGGGACCTTCAACTGCAGCCACACCAGCCTCAAGTTCGAATACTGATGCAACTCCGTGATTCCAAAAGAAACAACTACCCATCTTCTTCCTGAACCATGACCGTCTCGTCCAAGGTTTTTGAAGCGGTTTTCCCTGGACCACGAGCAAATGCTGAGACGATGTCTGGTTGGATTAGACCGCTACTCCCATCTAATTCCTAATCCACCAGAGATACACAAAGAAGGGGCCATGCGCGTTCGAGGACGAACGCTCTTTTTCACGGAGGGGGGTAGTGTTACGAGCCTGGCTCCCCTGCTACCCCATTTGTACCATACGATCGACATCACTGACTTGAGCCTGTGAAGAGTGTCCTTAACGACTGACGCTCTTCATCTGTATAACAGCGAACTACTTCTGTCAGTCTAACGCTGGATCCTGCCTCTAATACACATCCTTTAAAAAGCTCCGAAATATACGCTTCTTCCCAACTCGATAATCAGTTTCTCTATTCATCAATGCCTCGTACGCGTTCCGCGACCGCGACGCGTAACAATATAATGAAATATAACAAAAAAGATAATAGATATCATACAAGAAAGCCAAGCTTTCATTCAAAGATATCTCGATTTAACTCGCATTAGCAATTAACAATAAATTAACAATAAATTACCGATTAACAATACAAAAAATCTTGGCGTGTGTGCGCTTCATTCTAGGCACTTGCTCCGGTAATATTACTAAAAAACTTTTAAAGAAACATATACGCGATGAACTGAGAACCTCCTTCTTATCAATATCGGGAAAAATGATCTCCTTGTCAGTTATGAGGCACTGGACAATGCTCATGAAATCGGAGAATATTCATATATTGGAGGCAAAAATGGGATAACAAGGCCGCTGTATATAGTATATATGATTGAAAATGAAAGATTTATTAGGATTTACTCATATTGTAGTAAAGTCAGTGTTAGGTTTAACACCAGTACTACCGAACGAGTTGAAATGACTTTTTTTTACGTGGTTCGTTATAACAGCATAACAATCGTTGGTAGTTCTAGTGTTAAATCAGTTTTCCATTGCCTTTTTACCTCGGAATGAAGCGCGCACACGCCAAAATTTGTTGTATTGTTAATCGGTAATTTATTGTTAATTTATTGTTAATTGCTAATGCGAGTTAAATCGAGGTATCTTTGAATGAAAGCTTGGCTTTCTTGTATGATATCTATTATCTTTTTTGTTATATTTCATTATGTATTATATTTGTTATATTTTTGTGGGGAAATCCAACTGCTACTTGGCGCATTTTCTTACATTTTAATGTTTTTGGACGGATTGGTACTGTTTGAGAGTTTAAATTATATGGAACAGATTGGGTAGGTACCAAAGGTTCAGGTAAAGGAAGGGTTTGGTCTATTTCCATGTTATCTAAGGGTTAGGAATTTTGTCGAATGGTACTAATGGACTGATTGTAAATCTCTGAATCTTCTAGCTTCTGAGTGGGAGCTAGGGTAGAGTTACTCAAGGACTCATTAAAGGACATTAAATCGCCGGTCAAAGTATTGTTTCCAGATGGTGGTGTTGGGTTTGTAGAACGTGTGTCTGGAAGAAAGTTCTCCAAGCTAGGTAGAAAACTCGGTTTAAAAGGATATCTACGAGCTTGTTCATTTTCTGAATTGCTGTCATCTGATTCACTTTCAGAGTGTCTGACTAAAGGTCTCTTTTGCCTATCACGTGTTAATTGTTTGATACGACTACCAATAATCTCAGGGTCTGTTGGAGCTTTAGATAAATAGTGTTTAAAATCATTCGATTCTTTAGGTATTAAAGGTAAACAGTTGATTGGATTTCGTGAAAGAGCATCTGCATTCTTATTAAACTTTCCTGCTTTATAAACAATGTTGTATTCAAATTCCAATAATCGTAATTTCCATTTCACTAATCAAGAAGTAGGATCTTTAACTGAGTGTAACCAAACTAACGGTTTGTGATCGGTGAGCAAAGTAAATTTAGTGCCATGAACATAAGGTCGAAAATGTTGTACTGCATATGGGCGATTCCACGCAAAGTGATCACACCTTTTGACACTTTGTCTTCGATTTTGATGAAATTTGGTGAACATGTAGTCCTTAATATACAACCACATTATCTGCACTTCGTTGGTAAAAATGTCAATTATTATGCGAGTTATTTGCATTGCAAAATTGGTGCAACTTTTTTTTAAAAAAATCATAACTCTGGAACGGTATGAGATATCGAGAAACGCGAAACACAGTTTTACGCAGAAAAGATTGACTTTTCGTTAAAAAAATATTTGAGGAACATAGCAACCTTCTTAATTTATTTAAAAATTGTTCAAAAATTTTAATTGTTTATAATTCCGAAAACGCACTTTTGTCCGTTTTGAAAAAAATCATGGAGGTGCATTGAAGTCCCCTCTAAAAGCCCTGTAAATTTCAAGATGGTCAATTTAAAACTCTTTGAGATAAAATTCTTCATGCGATACCGGAACACGAGATCGGCGCTCGGAGACCAGCGCGCGCCCGTGCGCCACGTATGCTTGCACGCCGACCGCCGCTACCGATCACGGGCAACCGTTCTTTTCACCTAAATAAAGGGCTAATCCTCGGGTACATGGTTGAATTATTCAATCTTTGCCTGAGTGAATGACTCCCGGTTAATACTTAATCATAAAGTACTGAACACTGTTTCCTCTCTGTGTTTACGGTCTAAATTACAGAACGAAGTATCGGCAGATTACAATTATCCAACGGACCCCATCGTATACCGAACTGAAAATAATTGTGTAGGTGCATCAAAGGGTCGTGAGTCTGTTTTTGAAATTTTTCCTAGGTCACTCCTGGGTTTCCGAAGTTACAAAAATGTTCTCCCGATTCATTTATTGAAGATTTTCTCCGTGGATTAAAACAGTTGCTACCACACGACTTCATAGCAAAACGACAAAGCGTGTATTATCAAATCTTGAAAAACAGCCTGAAGGAAGGCGAAGTATTAGTTATTTGCGATTTTTCCGAAAATTCGGCGTTCGTCATTCAAGATGCGGTTCCTGGGTTCCATTGGAATAATAATCAAGCGACTATTCACCCCTTCGTTGCATACTACAGAGTAGGAGAAACGTTAAAACATTTTACTAACATTGCAATTTCGGACATATTACACCACAATACTACCGCAGTCCATTTGTAACAAAGTAAATTTTATGATACTTTCAGAAATATCAATCCCGCGATTAATAAAGTATATTATTTTTCTGATGGCGCTGCTGCTTAATATAAAAATAAAAAGAACTTTCTTAATTTATGTTTGTATTCCGAGGATCTCAACTGTCCAGCAGAATGGCACTTTTTCGCGACATCTCATGGAAAAGGTCCATGTGATGGATTAGGGGGATCGTTAAAAAGAGCAGCAGCACGAGCTAGCTTGCAAAGAGTAACAGAAGGTCAAATAACAACACCCTTACAATTGTATGATTGGACCAGAATTCACTTTCCTAATGTTTCGTTTAGCTATTCCACTAATGTGGATTATAATAATCACGAGGAAATGCTTTCCAAAAGATATGCAAATGCCAAAACATTGTCCGATACTGTTAAATTTCACGCACTTATTCCAGTTAGTAAAAATGGAATAAACGCGAAACGCTTCTCATTGACTGACAAATTCCAAAGTTTCAATATTGAGTCGAGTTAATTTTTTTGGCTAATCCTACGCGAGTAAATAATTTTTGTTCTATCTGTCTACCTTTTTTCTCCTTCTTGATGTAAACAATCTACATATATTGTGTACTACAAGTACACAATCACAGTTTTTAATGTGGCCTCAGGTCGGTCTCAAGCCCGAATAACACAGAGAGGAAACAGTGTTCAGTACTTTATGGTTAAGTATTAACCGGGAGTTATCCACTCAGGCAAAGATTGAATAATTCAACCATGTATCCGAGGATTAGCCCTTTATTTAGGTTAAAAGGACGGTTGGCCGTGATCGGTAGCGGCGGTCCGTGAGCAAGCATCTGTGGCGCACGGGCGGGCGCTGGTCTTCGAGCGCCGAACTCGTGTTCCGGTAACGCATGAAGAATTTTATCTCAAAGAGTTTTAAATTGATCATCTTGAAATTTACATTGGTTTTAGAGGAGACTTCAATGCACCTCCATGATTTTTTTCAAAGCGGACAAAAGTGCGTTTTTGGAATTATAAACAATTAACATTTTTGAACAATTTTTAAATAAATTAAGAAGGTTGCTACGTTCCTCAAATATTTTTTTAATTAAAATTCAATCTTTTCCGCGTAAAACTGCGTTTCGCGCTTCTCGATATCTCATATCGTTCCAGAGTTATAATCTTTTTAAAAAAAAGTTGCACTAATATTGCAATGCACATAACTTGCATAATAATTGACATTTTTACCAACGAAATGCAGATAATGTGGTTGTATATTAAGGACTACATGTTCACCAAATTTCATCAAAATCGAAGACAAAGTGTCAAAAGGTGTGATCACTTTGCGTGGAATCGCCCATATACCATAGCGAGACATTCTTTTTCGGTTGTGGAGTAATTTCGTTCTGCTTTATTTAAAGTTCGTGAGGCGTATGCAATTGGTAAATTCTGTCCTATTTCGCCTGGACTAAGAATTGCTCCTACTGCAAAGTCGGACGCATTGATAGTAATAATAAAAGGTTTTGAAAAATCAGGATATTGTAAAATTGGTTCTTGACAAAGTTCATCTCTCAATTTTTCGAAACTTTGCTGTTGTTCATAACTCCAATTAAATCTAACGCCTTTTCCTAATAAACCTACTAATGGTTTAGCTTTGATAGAAAATTTTTGGATGAAAGGACGGTAATAACCATTTTGAATTTGTGGGTACTGGAAATTCTTTAACAGCTTTTAACTTTTTTGGATCTGGTCGAACGCTTTGTTCAGAAATAATGTGTCCTAAATAAGATACTTCCTTACGGAGAAATTGACACTTACTAGTTTGTAGAGTTAATCCATTTTCACGCAATCTATTCATTAATTTTCGAATTTTAATTTCATGTTCTCTCAAAGATGAAGAATAAACAACAATATCATCAAGGTATACAAACAATTCAGTTCCTTGTAATCCGGTTAAAACTTGATTCATGAAACGTTGGAAAGTAGGTGGTGCATTTTTCAAACCAAAAGGCATGCGAGCAAATTCATAATGACCAGTGGGAGTAGTAAATGCGGTTTTTGAACGATCTTGCGGATTCATTTCTATTTGATGAAAACCATTAGCTAAGTCGAACACTGAAAAATATTTAGCTCCTCCTAATCTATCTAAAATTTCGGTTATTTGTGGTAACGGGCATTTATCGCTAACTATTTTGTTGTTAAGAGCTCTGAAAACTATAACCATACGCCAACGCTTGTTACCTTGGGCATCTGGTTTCTTTGGTACTATCCACAAAGGTGAATTGTAAGGAGGACTGGAAGGTTTAATTATTCCTTTTTTAAGCAAAGCCTTTACCTGATCGTCGGTCTCGCTTTGATGTACTGGCGGATACCTGTACTGCCGGGTATTTATGGGTATATTGTCCGTAGTGTGATTGGAGTGTTGAAAGTTGGGTGCCTTTCCCAAATTGTTTACAGGTAGAAAGAACCTGTCTGAGTATTCTTGCACGAGTTGTAGCACATGTTGCCTTTCTTCACTACTCATGTGGTCCATATCAAGGGTCTTCTTAATTTTCATGATTCGTTCTTGAGGTGATATAAATTTATGTCCAGAATTCTTCATGTAACAATCTTCTTCGGATGAACTAATAATATCGTATGGATAAATTTCTTGAAGTGGTGATACAAATCGAACATCTTGGTTACCTGTGTTAGTTGCCATTACGTGACAAGTGGCATTGTCATTGGAAACTGCTGCTTCTCCGATATAAACATCGTCTTGAGTTTTGATTCGCGGTAAATAGCCTTCGCGGAGAGTTGTATTCGCTAACCGAACCGTGATGCACTGACTGCTTCTTGCCGGTATCAAATGTTGCTTCTGCATCGATTGATTTTCTTCTTCTGGGCTTCGATAATTTATGAACCCTATGGGTTTTGTCGGTCTATCTCTAATTACGAGGGTTTTATGGAAATACGAGATTTCAGCCTCTTCTTGTAATAGATAAGCGCTACCGAGTAAACCACTGGCTGGCAATTGAAGATTCTTTATCACATAGAATAGACAAGGTGTCTCATTGATGTGAAGAGTTACAGTTCCCGTTGTGAGAATTGGAATGGATGCAACTCCGGTTACTTCAATTTCTTCTTTATGAATTTTTACTTCTTGTAAATTCAAAGCTTCAAACGTTATGAAATTTACGGATGCTCCTCCGTCTACTAAAAATTCTCCAAGTCCTCCTTTTAATTCCGGTACTTTTACACGAATTTTTGAAATCGGGGTTTCCTTAATTACTGCTTTCTTTGGAGATTCTCTTGGAATCGTACATCTTGCTGGCGAGTTTGTTCGCTTCCGTTCACCTGATCGCCAACACGATCAACGCGATTGAAGTTTAAATGCTGCGCATTTTTGGACTTAATATCGTTGCTTGAATGAGCGTATGAACTACCAGGTTGAGCATAGTTATTACTCATCTGGGCAAAATTTGGTTGATTCTTAAAATTACGATAATTGCCATCGCAGCTTTTGTGCATGCAATTGCAGCACTTACAGCTCTCGTGGTTCTGATACCTTTCGACCCTTTCTGGTTGCCTTGGATGCTGTTGTTGGAACTGCTGATGGGGGAAATTTATGACATCCGGGGTCCTTGGTCTGCCACGCTCTACAGCGAAGGCGGTCGGTTTGGGCCGTGGCCTTCCTGCCGATCCTGGCCAGGTACTCACCGAAACAACCATGCCCGGTGAGCACCTGGCACAGGCGGTACGTGACACCCCCGAAACCCCTATCCGCCCAGCGCTGGAGATGCGGGCGGATAGCCCGGACTGCCCTGCTGGGTTCGATGCCAGGCTCGTCGAGCCAGCTGGCCCACGAGTCCAGCAGGTACTGCCGGGACTGGCGCTTGAAGTCGGCCTTCATCTGTGTGGTGACCACACCCCTCTGCCGCGCATCGACAAGGTCTCTGTAATAGAGACCCTGCGAGCGGGCTACGATCTCCCACGGGGGAGATCTGGCCACCACACTGGCTGCACGGTGGGATACAGTTCTGTACCCCCCGCAGGGCTTATGGCTACACGTCGGTGTAGCCGGCCCACCCGAGCTCGGGTAGCGGCGTTGCCAGCGCCGCATAAGGCCTCGGACCATACCGGGGAGTCGTACAGGACTTGCGCCCTGACGACTCCACCGTACAGCCGACCGCCTTTTTCGAGAGGACCCCCCAGGTTTGGAAGAAGCCGGCATAACGCGTCGGCTGTTTTCTCCGCCCTGGGGAGGATCCTCACGAAGTGCTCCTTGAAGCGCCAGCGGTGGTCGAGGTGAACTCCGAGGTACTTAAAGTGCCCCTTCACCTCGACCAGGGTGTCACGCACCATGAGCCCGGTCTCCGGCAGCCCGGCGTGCAGACCCCGAGGACGGCTGATTCAGGCCGCCTCGGTTTTCTGCGGGGCTCCGCGGGGACCCAGGCTCTCCACCTCGGCCACGACCCGCGCGGTTGCCAGACCCGCGAGACGGCTCGTCCTTCTCCAGTCCTCCCCGCTGGCCAGCACTAGGGTGTCGTCTGCATAGCAGACTAGTGCTGTACCAGCGGGGAGGTAAGCCCGCAGGACCTTGTCGTACCCGAGGTTCCACAACAAGGGTCCCAGAACCGACCCTTGCGGGACACCTCGGGCGACGTCCTTGACCCCCCACCGGCCGCCCCCGGCCGGAAAGCCGACGGTCCTGTTCGACAGGTAGGCGCGGACGACCCGCTACAGGTACGGAGGCATTCGGTGGTACTCGGGCGCCTCCATGACCCTGCCCCAGGGGAGGCAGTTTAAGGCATTGACGATGTCTAAGGACACCGCCAACGCCACCTCACCCCGGGAGGTCGCCGCGTCCGCGAAGGCCCTAACACGGCTGATGGCGTCAATCGTGGACCGGGCCTCGCGGAACCCGAACTGACACTCGCTCAGATCGGGCCCCACCCCGGACAGGTGCCGGACGAGTCGGTTGGCGATTACTCGCTCAAACCACTTTTCCGACTCGTCCAGCAGACAAATCGGCCAGTAAGCTGACGGGGAGTCAACGGGCTTTCCCTTCTTATGCAGAAGGACGAGCCGCGATTTTCTCCAAGCCCTGGGGAAACAGCCCATCTCCAGGCACTTGGAGAGGAGGTCCCGAATCCTCGGGCCCCAGACCCTGCTGGTCAGAGCTCAGGCCATGCCAGGGATACCGTCCGGTCCAGGAGCTCTCCTGCCGGAGAGGTTCCTGGCCGCCCTAGCAAGCTCCTCGTCCGAGACGGCCAGGTCGTCGGCCGCCTCGGAGTCTGCCACCATTGGAAGTTCAACCCCGGCTCCTGGAGGCACAGCCACCTCCCCCGCCGGAACGTCCGGCGGAAAGAGGGTGGCTATCACCTCATCAAGGAAGCCGGGGTCGAGGGTTTCCGTCAGTGGGGGCACCCATGGCCGAAGCTTGTGCATGACCATGCGGTATGGGCGCCCCCACGGATCCTCGTCGATGGTGGCGAAGAGCTGAGCCCAGGCTCTGCTCTTGGCTGCCCTGATGGCGGCCTGCAGGTGGCGCTTCCTAGCGGAGAAGCCCTCCCACAGGACTACTTCCTCAGCGAGGGATCTGTGAGCCCTGCGTCTAGCCCTGGTGTACTGGCGTCTGGCGCGGATGGTGTTGCGCCGGAGATCGGCGATCTCCTCAGACCACCAGTACACCTGTCTCCCGGGGGACGGATTTCGAGGCCCGGGCCATGGCGACGTCACACACCGTCGCCATATCGGCCCGCAACCTCTCCACCTCGTCGCCGGGGTCGACGCAGGGCTCCCTCGCTGGCCAATTCATGACCAGGGCAGCCGCAACCAGCAGGTCCTCGTCCAGGGTTCGGGATCTCCATCCTGACGGCAGTGTCCCAGGCCCGCCATGGCGGCGGTCTCGGGTAGCCGAGGGGGGCGTGCTCGGGAGGAGGGTCATTGTCACGTATAAGTGATCGGAGAATGACTCCAGACCCTCCTCCACACGCCAGCCCTCCACCCAACGCACGGCCGAGGGGGAAGCCCACGTCACATCGACGATGGTCACTCCCTGCACCCGTACGCAGGTGGGGGTGGACCCTTGGTTCAACAACATCAGGTCCAACCCCGCTGCCCAGTCCCCGAGAATCATCTCCCTACACCGCACTCAGGTCCCTAATCTTCTTTTAACTCCTTTATACTAGTTACTTTCAATAACTCAGAACAGAAGTTGGGATCGTGCTAAGGGCTATTTCACCTTCACCAGACTCAAGACAGGACCTTGTTAAATAAAAGAATGGCTAGTTGCTTCCAGTAGCTCAGAACAGAGATTTGGGGTCCTGCTAAGGGCTATTTCACCTTAACCAGACTCAAGACTGCTCATTGATCATGGAAGAAAGCCCTAAGCTAGAGTTAAACCTTACTATGGCTCGCCGGATACACCTCGAGCGGTAAAGATGTATCCTCGTGGGATCTTTTATTATTCTTTTCCTTATTGTGATGAATTGAAACAAGGTTGACTAAACAGGAATTTAGTAATGATGACACAAATGATTTCTTAGTGAAAACTAGAATAATGTTCAATATATTCTGAATGAACAAATAATACAAACACAAAAATATATAATGAGAGTTTCTGTGGTTTTCAGATGTTGTTACAAAATAATATGAGTTCGTTTTACGTTACGATTTTAACGGGGGAGAAACTAACGAAAGAACTGTGACTTGCCTAACGATCGCGATGAGACACGATGTACGTACGGTAATTGTAACTGCTTCGAAGGAGACTAGTGCTCGATCTACTACGGTGTTCTTCGCTGGTCCGATTGACAGAGCTTCGCCGTCGCTGAGAGTTTGGAACTGATTCCCCCGCTTTCCACTAGAATTTAGGGCTTAAATACCCGAAAAACCCAGTGAAAAGGGGGTATGGTGGGAGTATAGGCACCAAGGGTCTGATTACGCTTGAGGTCTAAACACTTAGAGGGGAAGCAAACGTGCACCGCTGCAGAGTTCACTAAGGGTACGCTGCGATGATCTCTTACGAGGAATGCGTTTTAACACTTGAGATAAGACGGAACGAAAGTGTTGAAGTCACAGTTTTAAGGCTTGAAAAATACGCATGGGAAAACTATGTGAGAGACTAGCGAGTTAAAATTATTGAATCTACGTGTGAAATAAAGCTAAGAAAAGTAGTCCGATGAGGATGAATATGTAACACTCGCACTTTGGCCCCAATATAAATTTGTCCAAAATTCTTTAACATTAACAACTGTTATTGCATAAACACCGAACTTTCGATTGTCGATTGGTAACTTATAAGGGAAGTTCTCGCGGTACACCCTCTTGCATAAATTTCGGAATGTACAAGCTTTTCTTTCTTCAACAAATTCGGCTACATTTCTTCGTGTATAACTGTTACACCAGTGCAACGATGAAAATCAAAATGAAATCAACCGCGACCCATCAATTTATTGATTTCCTATACCAAAAAGCATTAAATAAAAAAATATATTTTTAAAAAAAATGTGACCGACTTCGAAAACTTACAGAGTTCCAGAGAGCTGAAAACTAAAAGAGCTGAAAAGTAAAAAACAAGCAACACAAAAAATGCCCTGTAAAGTAAAAAATAACCACTTGTTGTCATGGATACAGAAATTTGCATTAAGCCTAAATATTCTGCAACTTATCGGAGGCGGCGCAAATATAAGTAAAATATTACAAAAGTCACGATTTCAATTCTCGATTATATCCTAACCATATTAAAGTCTGATGTCATATCAAATTTCTGTGAACTAAATCTCCGGAGAGCGGGCTATGATTATTAGGATGAACGCTTGTTAGTTTAAATTAATGCAATTTCAATAACAATAGTAGGACGAATTCTTTAAGGGGCTAGGGTACCCGAGTGACTTTTAGGGAGTTGGGCACTCGCTGTGTTATCTACAGAATTTGACGGGCGCGATGGAGCTGCTCGCGATGTCTATCGCATGATCCAGCCTACAAATGTGTGTGTGTCAGCACTCATCCCACTCATATGTTCACCTGTTTCGATCCCCTTTTTTTGCAGCATTCGCTTATCGCTTTTACGATCTCGAACTGTGAAGCAGTCAGCTCCCGAGGTTCCGAGACCGAGTCCGAGCCGTGTCCAAGTACGCATACTATACGTATTGTGAGCGTATTTCGCCGGACACCTGTCCGCGTCGGTCCGGGTGGACGCGCTCCAACCTTGCCGAAGTCCGTCCGGGGTTCCTGGAAGGGGAAAGGGGAAAATGCTGGGCGCCAGGCCTCGATAAGGCCCAAATTTCTCTGCTGTCCTCCCTCGTCCTCGATGATGCCTCCCGGGTGACCCCGGGCTGGACTCGGCGGCACTTGCCGGTGTCGACCGGGCTAGCTCGTCTGCGGTAAAGTGGCGGAGGTATTCGAATTGGGAAAGGAGGCTGAATAAACCCACGCGGATGGGTGGCAACGGTGTTTATTATTGGCCGGGAAACTGGCCGGAAAATCCTACGTCCAAGCGCTCGCGTCCGAACGTCGACGTTCGGACCCTCGGCTTTCCCGTAGCCGCTACACAATCTAATATCCCGGCCGGTCGCGCTTGCCGGACGCTCGCCTGCTGGAAGGCTCGGACACGCCAGAGAATCGAACAGAACTCTCGAAATATTGCAGTCGCACTGCACTCGCAAAAGATAGGCGGCCGATCTACGAGCCTCGAAGCCGGAAAACCCCAAAACCGTGAACATGCAAGGTACAATGCTTGATGGTGGCGGCCGGGCCGCTCCTGTCTTTCATACGCCTTCCAGTCTAAGGACTCGCGATGTTCTTCACGAACCGGGGACTTTGCGGCGACTTGAAGAGTCGCGCCAAGGGGTAGCCACCTAGTGACTGGTGGTCACTCGCGCCAGGATAGCCTCTTGTCGGAGCGTGAACGGCCGGCACCGAGATCTACTAGTACTTTAATGGCAGGCAGGCAATTCGTTGGGCTTACCGGAATGAATTCGCTCGTACGTACTCGCTCTTCTACTCCTCGAATCGTCTTTGCTATGGCTCACTCTCGCACTCGCGTAACGTTCGCTGCTAAGGTCGCTCACAAAGTGAGGAGCTTCCGTTCCTACGCAAAATTCGTTTCGCGTTACGTTGCCGCCTTACGCTATCGATCTCTCGGTGGCGCCGCGCCGATCGGTCTCGATCGGTATCGAGGGCTCGCGTATCGATCCCGCGCGCTGGGATCGATCGTTCCGCTACGCTGCGCTCTCCGCCGCTGCCCTCAGCCAGCGAGAGCTAGGAGCCCCTGGTACGTCCGTCGGTCTATCGCCGTTGCGTCATCCGTTGTCTGTCCAGGGTCAGAGCAGCCTGATCGGCACGTCAATCGGCGTATCTGCACCCTCTGTGTGGCTCGCAGGTAGGACTCGTCGGGTCCATTCTCCTCGAGCTTAACTCCCGCTCCTCGATCGACTCGCTGATATCGTCGCTATATCGGGCTCGAAACAAGATAAAGGCGCATTAGTAATTATTCACTAGTTTTGGCGGTCCCCCTTGGAGCAACGGTTGTTTAGTTGAAGCGGCGAGTGCGAGGCGGCTTCGCGTGAGAGCGGGAGTTTTGGGACGGGCTACGCTGCCCCGTCACAGTATAGTATATATGTATGCGTACTATAGCATATTATCAGGAGACTCGGTTGGCGGAGTCTCGCGCCAAGTAGTAGTTATATATATACAGCGCGCGACTACCGAGGATACTTATCCCGAAGTGTAGCGGTTATCGTCTGCTATAAAACTTTCACCTCGATTTATGGGAAAGTTACAGCTTCAAGGATTTATTTCTGAATTTTGTATTTTTTCGTTGATTTTTCTGAATCGAATGGGCCGAGGATCAAGCGAATCGGTTCAGTCGTTCAGGAGATATCAATTACACCTCCTTATTTTTCTCGTAGTAAAGGCATGGCGGATTAAGGTCATGGGATTCATGCAGAATTCCTAAAAATGTAACTTTCACTTTTTTCATGCTAGATGGCAGCAATCCGAAATGCTGCGGGCCGTGGAGATAATATGGCTGTGTCGTGTTTACGTTACCGACACATTGGTTACGCCGGTTATGCCATAGCTGGTTATGTGACACAGTCCAATTTTTCGAATTTTATTTTTATTATTTGTTTTTCGGGTTCAATTCATTATTTAGTTAATAAAAGAGCATACTATTCTTGCCCCTGTCCCTGTGATCTTGTGACTATTGAGAATTATGAAATGTCAAAAGTGTTAGGTGCGTAATTCACAAATCACTGTTCACTGTATTTGGTAAACGAGTGCTCATTATCAATAGCTAAAATTCTCAAGTGTCTAGCATATGAGTCTTTTAACCAATAATAAGTTAGCAATGATTTACAATTTAAGGGAATGCTAACTGTCGGTAATCAGTACTTGCTTACGTAGACTAATTTCGGCACTTTAGGTTTGCACTCTGTCAGCTAGGCACTTGATAGTCAGGATACATAAGAAAAAACTAGACTGAGAATGAGAGAGCTTGCATATATAGCTTATCAAATATAACTTGTAAAGTATTAAGTCAAATCATTTACAATTTCAGTAGATTCTGGCTATTAATAATCTTTTCGTTGTTAATCTGAATCATTGCTTGGTTTAACGTTTTAGTGTTATAATATTAACCAAGGGATATGCTCATATACAGCCTAATTTAGTGTAGTTGTATCAAGACTCAAGTTTCTTGCTCAAGGCACGCTTCAGCTAAAGAGCTAAAATGCTTAAGTGATTGTTGTGCTTCGAACTGAACAATTTTCAGACTTTTAAATCAAACTAATTTTAGCACTTTAGCTCCATCAGCTCCATCAGCTAGGCACATAACAGTCAGGAATAACTTGTAAAGTATTAAAATAAATTATTTCCAATTTCATTACATTCTAGCTATTAGGAATCTCTCTTTTGCTAATCTGTATCATTGTTTGATTTAACGCTTTAGAATTATAAAATATAAACCAAGTAAAATGCTCATACGCAGTCTGATTTGTATCTTGACTGTCAAGTTCATTGTTCAAGGAACGCTTCAGCTAAAGAACTAAAATGATGTAAGCAAGTACTAATTACTAATCACATGTCATTTAGGGATATAATAGCTATTGTTAATCAGTACTTGTTTAGCAAATTTCTCTACTTTAGATTGTGTGCTCCGTGACATGCATTTGGCACTGAAGATATACCAAAGTTAAAGTGCGTATGAGGGTGTTACATATTCATCCTCATCGGACTACTTTTCTTAGCCTTATTTCACACGTAGATTCAATAATTTTAACTCGCGAGTCTCCCACATAGTTTACCCATGCGTATTATTCGAGCCTTAAAACTGTGACTTCCACTCTTTCGTTCCATCTTATCTCAAGTCTTAAAACGCATTTCTAGTAAGGGATCATCGCAGCGTGCCTTTAGTGACCTATACAGCGGTGCACTTTTGCTTCCCCTCTAAGTGTTTAGACCTCAAGCGTAATCAGACCCTTGGTGCCTATACTCCCACCATACCCCCTTTTCACTGGGTTTTTCGGGTATTTAAGCCCTAAATTCTAGTGGAAAGCGGGGGAATCAGTTCCAAACTCTCAGCAGCGAAGAACACCGTAGTAGATCGAGCACTAGTCTCCTTCGAAGCAGTTACAATTACCGTACGTACATCGTGTCTCATCGCGATCGTTAGGCAAGTTACCGTTCTTTCGTTAGTATCTCCCCCGTTAAAATCGTAACGTAAAACAAACTTATATTATGTTGTAACAACATCTCAAAACCACAGAAACTCTCAATGTATATTTTGTGTTTGTATTATTTGTTCATTCAGAATATATTGAACATTATTCTAGTTTTCATTAAGAAATCAATTGAGTCATCATTACTAAATTCCTGTTTAGTCAACCTTGTTTCAATTCATCACAATAAGGAAAAGAATAATAAAAGATCCCACGAGGATACATCTTTACCGCTCGAGGTGTATCCGGCGAGCCATAGTAAGGTTTAACTCTAGCTTAGGGCTTTCTTCCATGATCAATGAGCAGTCTTGAGTCTGGTTAAGGTGAAATAGCCCTTAGCAGGATCCCAAATCTCTATTCTGAGCTACTGGAAGCAACTAGCCATTCTTTTATTTAACAAGGTCCTGTCTAGAGTCTGGTTAAGGTGAAATAAAAGGAGATTAGGGACCTGAGTGCGTCCCCCGAGTCGAGAAGGCAGCAGGCTGTGTGGGTTGCCTGCTGCCCAACATCGGTGGACCGTGGGAAGGGGTCCGACGCCTGTATGCGGGAGTCGTCCGTTCCATGGTGCTCTATGGAGCAGCAGTCTGGGCGGACGACCTGGCGGCCAGTCGGCGCAATCGTACCCTGCTGTTCGGGGTACAGCGCCGGATGGCCGTCAGGGTCGTGCGAGGGTACCGCACGATCTCCCTGGCGTCGGCCACCCTATTGGCGAGGTTTCCGCCCTTCGATATCCTGGCGGTGGGCGATGCGAGGACCTACTCCGGTCTTCGTGCCCTCCGTCGGGACGCGGGCGGGGCCCCTACGGAACGGTCGATCGAGACGCTCAAGCGCCAGACCCGGCGGCTCGTTGTTGAGATGTGGCGGGAGAGACTGGAAGATCCAGAACACTCTCGCCACAGAGCCGTCGGGGCGATTCTTCCGAGCCTGGAAACTTGGTTGAGTCGCGGCAGAGGGCAACTCTCGTACCGCGCGACGCAGGGGCTCACCGGGCACGGTTGCTTCGGTGAGTACCTGTGTCGCATCGGGAAGCAGGCGATTGCACAGTGCCACCATTGTGATGGGGACCGGGACATGGCGCAACATACCCTCCAATATTGCGGAGCATGGAGGGAGCAGCGCAGTGTCCTGGTCCGATACATCGGGCGGGACCTCTCGGTGCCGACGATCATTAGGGAGATCCTTGGCAGCGGGAGGTCGTGATGAGCCTTCCTCACGTTTTGTGAGGAGGTCCTCCTCCAAAAGGAGGAGGCAGAGCGGCGGCGAGAGAGGACGGACCCCTTTCGTCTGGCGAGGGCCCGTCCTCGTCGCCGCCCCGTGCGGAAGGATGCAGCTCCCCCGCAGTAGCCAGAGTACCCGGCGCCACTCACGGGCCGGGTACGCACCAAGGGCTCGTGAGGCGGCAGAGTGGTGGCTCTGTCGCCCGCATAAACGACCCCGAGGTGAGGCGGGACGTGTCGTGGTCGCACATCCCGTCAAGGAGGTTCTTTGGAACAGCGGGAGACACGGTTTCGTTCCTCGTTCGCTGATGGCGAAGGAGTGGGTCGAGTCGTGCCTCCCCGGAGGGGTGGGGGACGCCTCCCTCTCTCGCGTACGCGAGAGCGAGGATAGCTTTCTCCCCCACCAAGAGATGAGCCCCCCGAGTGGGGCAGGCGCGGGGGGGCACCGGTCGCGTTCGACAAGAGTTCCTGATGCCGCCCCACTAAGCGCGGAGGATGGCCACCGTGGGGTTTTAGCCGGTAAGAGTCCGGCACTACCCTGTCGCTCCCACCAGGGCGGCAGGGTGTCCATGAGGATTTCCCCACGTAAAAAAAAAAAGGGACCTGAGTGCGGTTGAGTTGAAACAGCACTCAGCAACATCCCAGGATTGACGTAGGGCCGATTGGGAACTAAAAGACTCGAGTCTGGCTAAGGTGAAATAGCCCTTAGCACGATCTTAGAGCATATTTTAGGACTCGCGAAGCCTGGCTCGTAACAAGGGTATAGCTTATCTCATCTGCAATTTAAATGCATCCTATAGTCGGGCCGCTGAGAGAATGAACGTGAGATTTCCCTCACCCAAGCGCAGTCACTGCCACTTCCCTTGACACTTGGGTGCGTCGCGGTCCTAGCGCTATACATCTACGACCTCGGTATTGGTTGCCCGACCTAATAGGGTCAGCCTGACTTAGATAAAGACAAGCTGCGCCTGTCTCCGTTTGACACATTGAGCGACCGCAAGCCAGGGTTAGGTGCCATTCTTCTTAAAACGGATCAGTTCTTTTGCATCAAAACACCAATTTAGACACCAATTTAGTTTCGTTCAGGGTGGCAAAATATGTATAATGAGAATTAGACTCACTCTCTATGTTAAGAAAGTGAACGGAGGCGGGTCCCCGTCTCACTTCAAATCTCAAATACAGACGGATAGCATGGCTACAATGCGCTTAGCCTGTGTGAGGAGAAAGCGTGTGAGGGGAAGCCAGGCTACGCAACTCCCGAAACGTAACTGGAGACGGTAAAATTTCGGCCGGGTCCGCCTGGCTGCCCCCCCTCACCGGATTCATTCTCTCAGCGGCCCGACTATAGCTATTGGGAATCAGTAAACAGCTGGTAATTATTACCAATTACTAGCATGCTTCTAACTTCCAACAGACTAAAGTTAAAATTTTAAATTATATTAGGCAAGCTGTAAATCTCATACTGTTTAACTTTGGAATATTGAATTTGTTAAGTGCAAGCTATATATTATGTAGGGAATCTATATTCTCACATTCAGCTCAATTTCTTAGATCTCCTCCTATGTGCATGATTAAATTTTAAATACATTGTAACATTAAAATTACATTATAACATAAACATGCACATAGGTGATTGTCCAGATTTGAACAGAAATGGCACATGACATTTTAATAGAATTCTACTTTTAAATTTATTAATTAAACCATTGATAAATAATTAGAAATTTTATTGTCTTTATTGTTAAGTATTGTTTAGTAATTACGTCGAATTCATTGGCTGGCAGCAGGCCTGCCAGCATCGATCATCTATCATCTAAGATCGATATTCGCCTGCAGCATCGACAGAGGACTCGGAGCTCACCGAACCAATAACGCTCATAGTTTTGACCAGGGCCCTCCGCATCCTGAGCTCATCCCGGAGTCGATCGCCATTATTGGTTTTCTAGTTCAGCGATCCACACGCATGTGTACAAATTCCAAGGTTAAAGTCAGTCCATTGTTGCTCATCGCCTATAAATCCACTGCAGTGGTAGGTAGCGAACTCATCTAGTCTTTAAGTGCGCATTATGTATTTATTCTCATGTATTTATTGTACACTCATCCTTTCATATAGTGCTCGTGGCCACAGCGTCATTGACCATTAGCTCATTGTACATTCCAGCTCATACACAACACTCATCTAGGTAAATAATAAATCCATCCAGTTAACTCAATTTTGCCTACTGTGACTATCCCAGACCACCAGATTCCTCATTCACTGACCCAACGGTCATTTTCAAACAAGTATTAACTAACAAAAAGGCATGAAATCCGTCCAAAAACATTAAACTGTAAAAAAAATGCGCCAAGTAGGAGTTGGATTCCCCCAAAATTGAAATATAACAAAGAAGATAATAGATATCATACACGAAAGCCAAGTTTTCATTCAAAAATACCTTGATTTAATTCGCATTAGCAATTAATAATAAATTAACAATAAATTAGCGATTAACAATTAAGGGGCTAGGGTACCCACGTGACTTTTAGCGAGTTGGCTCACCATCGAATACCGACCATTACTGCCGGTATTTCGGTCTCTCGAACGTGTTACTTACCGGCTTTGAGCACCAAGAATAACGCGGGATGGAGCTTGCTGAATAATCATTTTATTCATTATTTGTATCCAGTGAGCCATCACTGTGAATCTGCTCATCCTCACCTCTGACATAACCCCACTTGTCAATCCAAGCCCAGTTCACAGTGTCCCAACCTCACCTGATGGTCGAATCGATACAGATCGATGTCTGCTCAGCCTAGGTGTGCGCTACATGCACACCCTGGCGACCATCTCACGAACTGTTCTATCTGCTCGTCATCTCTCAGGCGCTGATAACTCTCTCGCCTCGGAGACGTCGAACAGTAAGCAGCTCAGATCTAATCACCCACCATGATCATATCATTTTCTCAAGCCTATTGGCTCATGTGGCTTGCATGCTCTGTTCATTGCATTAGTGCAATTCATATGAGGATTTGTAGCCGGGCCACGCAAGTGGCCCTTTGTGCATCAACAGCGCAAAACTCTGCTCATGTAGGAGCTAACCCCTCCTACGATATCTATGAACCGTACTCAGTCCTTCTCATCCTGTGTGTCCAGTCCCTCCAAGGGACTTCCAGTGCATCCCCAGACACACATTGACCAGTTCAGTCCTGTTCATTCCTTGACCATGGTCAGGGAACCGTTGTAGTTTTGACTCACCTATCGATCGCATCGATCGATAGGCGCATGCATCGACTTTTGTATATACCCATGTACATAATTGTAAATAGCACACGGCAACGCGGATGTCACCGGGCATCCCCACATGAATAAAACCAGAACATCTATTTATTTTAACCATACAGTCCACTTTCATTTGATGACCATTTCCACCTTACTCATCCTTTATTCTACAGAGCTATTGGCGTTTTCCACCGAGAATAATTGAGCCAGGAAAAGAGTTTACAAAACAGAATGAGGTTACTCTGAGAATAATCATGCTTTGATATGAAACATGTATCTAGTTTCGAATTGCATTTCTGGAAAGGATAGAACCATATAATTATGCTATTTACTAGAGATTTTACCACCATTATTAGTAAAATGTGTATTAGTAAAAAGATTATCGAATGAAAGATACGATTTATTAGAAAAGAGATAGAGGAAGAATATGGAGTGAAGGCTAAGGAATTTATAAGCATTTTATTTATATCATTTATTAAACATTTGGTTACAAGAACTATGGCCAATATACACTTATTGATACTAATGTATAAATATTATATTCTGTAACGCATAAAGGCTTCCTCGTACGAAGTCTACTCCATTCTTAGGTGGATGAATTTGAAGCTCTGGAAATGATTGGAACACAATGTCAATAAATTTGTTTACCATGGGTGATTACATACTGGGCATTTCTTGCCAAATTGCCAACATTCAAACTTTGCTATTCTTTCTCTGATTTACTTTGCACGAGGCTCCGATAACTCCTCTCTTGGATTGGTCTGCATGTTCTTCCTCAAAATGACTTTCCAGCGATTACAAGTTATTATTTTATGAGTGGTGTTGCTGTACATCAGGACCTGCGAAAAAATGTATACATATGTATATAGATTTTGAATGAGTTTACGTAATCTCGATCAATTCATGTGCAATCTACTTATCTTTTGAAATATTTCGGCAACACTTTCTTTTCTCTATTTCCTGCAGCATGACTGGTCCTTGCAATCACCTACAAAACACAAGTAACGTTACTTTCTTCTAGTAAATTGCATACATTGATCTTTTGAAGCTACAATAGTAATACGTACCATTTTCATATTCTGTGATGACATTGACCATTTCAAGACAAATAAGGGGCAGGTAAAAGTAAAAATTAGTAAAATTATATGAAGAGGCCCTCCACCACCCCCGTCTGAGACGGTCCTCTTCATTATTTCTGAACAAATTCTTACATTGAAAATTACAAGTCACCAGTAAAGTTTCAGAATGTATTGTTTTAGAGTGTATAATCTCCAATGACACCGGGTCATTTGGCAGCTTTTCAATATCAGCTGATCTGCACCCCCTGGTGCAGTACAGTGTCTTTACAATTATTATAATCTCCAATGACCCGGTGTCATTGGGCAGCTTTTCAATATCTGCTGGCTTTTCAATATCGTCATTTTCCGACATTTCTTCCTCCCTGGCGGTGGGAGCAGGTTTCTTCTTCCGTTCTGTGACCTTCACATACGAGGGTTCTCTAATCGGCTGACCTCTGTTGTACCGACTATCTACGAGTTCAGGAAGCAAGCAATCTTCATAAAAAAATTTCAACTGTTCTTCCATCTTTGTTTTCCAAAAATCGTCATCTTTCTCGATTTTTGTAATCTTCATTCCCTTTGGTGTCCACAAACAGAATAAGGCATGCTGCCCTTCTATAATGTGCAACTGCTCTTGCACTTGATAAAAGTAATGGTGGGTCTTCCTCAATCCAGCGCCTTCGTAGAGCTTTCGTATGCCGTCAAGCTGCTCAATTGCTCCTTCAGGTGTCAAGTCTTTAGCAGAATACGGGCATTTTACTTCTACAAGTGTATCATGATCAATGAGGCCATCAGGTGTCGCACCTAAGTATGGGACGACGCTATCAATGAAAAGGCCACAAGGTTGTATGGTAGTTCCTAATTCTTCTTCCAATTGCCTCAACGCATTTGCTTCGTTCTCTTTTCCATAATCCAGTGCCACTAGACTGAGTTCCTGGCGGTACAGTATGCTCTTCACTTTATTTACGCGTGGTGTGTTCTTTCGTGCGCGACATACTGAACCGAAGTTGGATGCAGTCAATAGTTGTCTTCGATATGACTTCCATCTTGCATCATTTGCTTGATCGCGTGTTTCTGCTTCAATTTTCCATCGTGACGTCTGCCATTCATACAACATTGCCATGTGTCTCTCCAACTTAGAAGAGTACACTGCTTCCTCCATGTCCGGTTTGTCAGCATCGGGGCCGTAATCCTATCACACGATTGCTTCTGGTATTTTGACGAAGATGCTTTTGCTTCTTTCTTATATTTCGTCGCCATTTCTAATGCGTGTTTACGACGTTCTTCCATTTTCGTCAAAATAGCTGTTGGTTCTTTATCCATTGCTGTAGCCAGCCGGCTCAATGTTGCTTTTACGTTGAATCCAACAATTGCGGCAGAAACTCTGCCTTGGTAAGATCCTTTTCGTCCAAAATTTATTCGTTTTCCTCCAATGTTTTTGGCAATAACGCTGTTCAAACTCTCCACGGTATTATTATTGAGCCCATATAACATATTTTCAGCGTTTGCATAAATCGGCCTCATAACATCCTCTATATGTTGGTATAGTCCTCTTTTCTTCAGTTCTGGTACGTGGTTGATGTTCTTCGGGTCCAAGTATTTCTTACAGAAATATTCCAATTTTTTACACTCTTTGTCTTCACCGAAAACATGGCTCGGCACATTTTTCAAATCGTTCTTGAAGTTGCGCATTCGTTCGGTAAGCGGCAGCTGTTCT
Organism: Ectemnius cavifrons; assembly: GCA_964023945.1. Lineage (NCBI taxonomy): Eukaryota > Metazoa > Arthropoda > Insecta > Hymenoptera > Crabronidae > Ectemnius > Ectemnius cavifrons. The sequence goes on along the minus strand of OZ030385.1, from coordinate 3,010,522 downwards.
GTTTACCGGTGTTCTGCAGCTTGTTGTATGCCAATGCGCAGGCGGAGAATATTTCCTTTGATGATATCTCGTGAATTTTTAAAAGGTCCTTTTGACACTAATTCACGTAATTTCCTGCAGAAAGATCGCAAGACGTTGTTGCGACATTCAATTTTTTTTAAACGAATCCCGTAGTCTTTATATGGATCATTGTCCGCTATCTTTTTGGTAACGCTGTTGTCACCATCGCCAACTAATATGCCATATATCAGGCCATGCATTTCTACGCTGCACTTGAAGCCTTCTACAATTACAGCGGATTCCATACTTGTGGAAGTCGCATCACGGCCCCAATTCTTGTAGCAGCGATGCTCACGCGGTGCTTGCTTCTTTTTCACTGCTGTGAGACAGATCATGCAGAACTTGTTATTTACATTGTAGTAAAGGGCCTTCCTCGTGGCGCATCCTACGATGGCTCCTACGCCGGAAGTATAGTTATACTCCCCGCCACGGTAAACCCTTTTCAACCAACTTCCATCAGCAACAACTGAGATGATGGGGGTATTGGTCGCAGGATGAACGTCACCTTTTTCGATTGCTATCTCTCTCTCCTCTTTCGCAGCTTCCTCCATTTCTCGCAGTGCAGCCACTTCAAATCCATTGATGATGTTTTCCTGGCACTTCTCGTACATTTTCTTCGACATACATTCTACGTTCATGGCAGACATAATTTCCTCCAGTTGGTTATATCCGCCACCTGTCACCATTGTTCCAGAGACAGCGCTGTGATTGAGATCCATCTTCTCCTCATTTTCTGGCAAGCATAGTATTCGCTCTTCATATCCGCACATTTGACACTTGGCCCTATAAATCTTGTGTAATCCAATTTTTCGACATCCAGTTATTTTGAAATATTGGACGCTGCAGTCGATTTTGGAATGAGCGCCAAGATTTATTATTTTTTGGAACAAGTATCCAAAGTCGAAGAAGTCTATGCCTTTCGAACATGGCTCTACCGGCTGTGGTGTCTGTGCTCTTTCTACCACCCAATACTCATCGCCATCGTCACAATTATCATTTTCGCCTATTTCCTCTTCAATGGGTGGTTCTGGATCCACATTTCCCATATCGACTTCTTCTGGTCGACTGTTTCTGGTCTCTCTTCTAAACAATCATCGAGAAGATTATTCATTCAGTCATCATCATCAATTTCCATTTCATTGCTTTCCTCTACAGCAGGAGCATCTTGAATTTCTGGGGAAATTGCTTGTGCGGACTCGTGTTGCAATTTGTCCATTTTCTCAATATTTTCCCGTTCCATCGTATTCCTAATTTCCTGGTCGCCTGAAGTCTCGTCGATTTCTTCGATGATTTCTTCAAACATTTCTTCGTCCATTTCTTCGACGATTTCTTCGACGATTTCTTCAACGACGATTATCTCCTCTTCCTCTTCATATCTCGTTGATATATTTTCGAGCTCTTCGTTCTCTACCTGTAAATCCTGTAAAGGGAAAGCTATTGCGCCAGCAGCAGAGGTGCACAGGTCCATTTCTATAGCAGATTGTTCTTGATCAGAAGATTAGTTTGGTCTCGTCTGAGGGGACTGTAGTGTTGCTGAGTTTTATTAAGTTTGTTAATTGTTAATTTGTTACTGTTTGGTTTGTAAAGTTTGAAAATTGTTGATGTATGGTTAGGTTATTCTGACCCAGATTTGTAGTTTGATGCTTTTGGTTTATTAAAATAAATAACTATAATTGCTCCAAATAAACTTTTACAATGACTTGCGTGTGCTCGCCTTCGCTATATACTGGACTCGTCCCTGATTGATGGACAGTATTTAGCACGCACGTGGGTTGAAGATTAACGAGAGCGAGCCGCACTTCGTCGCAGCATTTATAGTAACCCCACTCGCTGGAAACCTAAGACAATAGCGCCGGACATTGCGTAGGTCAGGATTTCCAGCGAGTGAGGTAATTTCCGAAGTATCGATGGTTAAGCGATCAATTGCCAATCGATCGCTTCGCAAACGATATCACCTCGGTGCGCCGGCACTACGCAATGCACCGCGCACGCGCCACCTCTGAGTATCGCGAACACAGATGGACTTACCACTTCCATCGAGCTACATGCACCGCTGTCAGACTGCGTGTCTGTTGCTGTATTACTAATATTATTATTATCGCTTATCTGCCGGCGCGCTGCCTCCTTCAGCTGTCGCCCGTGAACACAGATACAACACAAATAAATAAATATTCGAAACTGAATAACGGAAAAAAATAAATTAAAAGATTTAAAAAATAGAAAAATAAAAAAATAAGATTTCAGATTGTCAAAAGTCAATCAGTACCCGACCCTATTGACGATCGCCGACCATCGGTGAAAAAAAGCTAACGCCTTGGCACCAAGTGTGCACTCGACGCTCGGATTCCTCAGCCACGTCCAGTCCCCATCCCCCCTCATAAATCTATCACCGTACCGACTTTCTGATTGTTGCATAGTCAAGTACGAACCTCTCTAAAGTGTATTGCCGCTAGCATTATTGCTTCTCGCATCCACCGACCGTTGGGTGGTTTATTGAAAAACGATTATAGGAAATATTCAGAAATCTCGGTAGTCGACTGGAGAGAGACAACGGAATTCGTATGTCAGTCTGATTACCCGATTCGGAAACATACCGATTTTCCTGCGCATTCTGTTCGTGAAAGTAATGAGGGAACAGAAGTAAGAAAACGGTGCGTTGCAAAATACAGAGATGCTTGCAAGTTCCTTTTTATACAGGTCCGAGAAAAAGTGCCTCGGTTGCAGTCGAGGCTTTATGACGCTCTGCATGTCCGAGGAATTACCCGGAAAGGGAGAGATATGCGCAATAGTGGCACATCATTTCTTGCTCCCGGTATATACATATTGAGATGTTTCGAATTCAATTCAACACTCTATCCGATATAGGAATCTCAATGAGTATGCAATCTTACAAAATGAATCGGTAAAAGATTAAAAAATTATCAACATTGCTTTGCCAAACAATTTTGGCAAATTTTGTACGGCTCTTGCTCTCACACTTGGAAAAAAAGAAGCTATTCAAATTGGGTAACAAGGGTCCGTATTGTTAGGATCATGACGTATCTGCAGTGACGACGAAACTTTGCGTTCATTGCACCATATACCGATCAGGAGACTCGGTAGAGTCTCGCGCCAAGTAGTTAGCTATAGCTATACAGCGCGAGAAGCCGAGGCTACTTATCCCGACTCGTAGCGGTTTTCGATCGATATAAGACTTTCACCTCGATTTCCGAAAAAGTTACAGCTTGCAGCCATAACTTATGAATTAAGCACAGCCTAATTTATTTTTCTGAATTAAATAAACTAAAAAGCAAGGAAATTGGTCCATGCGTTCAAGAGATATGAATTTCCTCCTCTTATTTTCTCGTGCGAAAACGATTCAGAAGAAGATTCAGACCAAAAATGTCGATCACATATTTTCCACGTTAGGTGGCAGAATGTTCATAAATTTCTAGCTGCGAGATGATGTGATGTTAGAAAGAGAAGGCAGATGTGAGATGATGTTAGAGAGAGAAGATAGACATTAGAAAGAGACTAACTAACACAAGATGGGTAGATGTCTTATTTCCTTGACGTTCGAGTGCTTGGTTATGTAGGCTATTTTATGACAGGAATATCTGACGCGAGGATATCTGACAAATTTAACAGTTTTATTCTCTTATTGGTACAGCTTTATGACCCTACTCAATCTAACACTGATAAGCGATATCCTCTTATTCAATACAATTATAGACTCCCAAAGTTGCCAAGTGCATAACCAGGACCCAGTTAAATGAAAAAGCAACAATTTGTTCACCAAGTGCTACTTCATGTCTTTCATGTAAATTAATTCTGAACTACGAACCTTACTAGTATTCAGTATTTGCTCAGTAAACTTTAGATCTTTCACTTCTGTAGTTTTTAATTATGTATCTGTTCTGCAAGTTTGAAATCTATAATTGAACGATTAAACGAACTTACCTGAAGTGAAGTTCAATCGTAATTATACGATGTGCCTCGTTCGAGGAGATTACAGTGTAGTACCTCGCCGCCCCCGTAGATGTCACAACTTTTGTAGAGACCAAAGAGAAACACCCTATACCCAGAGCCCTCTCTCTGGTTTATAGGTGGTCACGCTCTCTATTATTTAGCACAAAATAAGAAAAAGAAAATTACGCTAGAGAAAGGGTGTGATTTTGAAGCTAAAAATCAAGGGTAAGCGGTATTGGGAGGGTTGTAATCTCCTCGAACGAGGCACATCGTATAATTACAATTGAACTTCACATCAGGTAAGTTCGTTTAATCGTTCAATTATACTACTGGCCTCATTTTCGGGATTACAGTGTAGCTGTTCAGCAGAGAGCATTTTTTTTTTAAATATATGTATAGGGTGAAACTGTACATGTGTCCGATGTTACATGTGACGAATCTAGAGGCTGTGGGGATTCGAGTTTGCCTTTGGCATTTTGCATTTTGGGCTTCCGTTTTTGAGTTATAGCAAGTTGAAAATCCAGTAGAATAGACGTCTGGGGAGCACTTTTTGACCGGCCGGACTGGCATGGCAAAGTAGGTCACGGTGAACTACACTCAAAATCGAGAGGACATCGGATCAGAACAGATCAATGTCGATAAGGCGGTATTCCTAGCGCGAGATGTCAGTAGTTAAGACATGATGAGCTCCGATTCTCACGTAAAAAATAGCACGACGCGACTGCACGTCTGGGCGTCCCCCTCAGGCTTGCCAGATTTGGAAGGAATTCCTTCCACTCGTGCCATCTGCGCATGTGCCACAGGCGTCGCTGCGACCGTGCCAAACTCGTATCGGGCGCATCCCATTCTTTTCGTAGGGAGCACTGAGGGGCCCCTTCAACTTAGTGACACTGCTTCAATTCCCCTCCATCACAAAATATAATTCTCCTTTTTTTGGGAGGATATGTCTTTTTTCACCATTTTATGACTTTAATGTATCGATTTATGCTTGTTACAGTGTAATTTTACAGTTAATAAAAGTTTACTTGAACATCAGGAACAGTTTTAAAAGTTATTAAATCTTGTACTCTATATATATATACCCTTCAGCTGTGTAAAACAATGGCTATCACTTACAACAAAAGTATCATATTACGTGTCGTGAATCAATGTCATACGAAAAAAATTAAATCTATACAGAGTGCTCAGCAAAAAAATATTGTTCCCCGTCGAGAATCGAACCCTTGTCCTTTCCGTCGACAGTCAACCACCTTACCCAATACACCACACTGGTGATTGCAAGGATCCAACCAAAATCGTGGCAATTAAATTACATGTTAAAATCTAATGTTTATTATTATTTTCCATTATTATCATTGTTATTGGTGTTGTCGTGACGTCAGTGTAGGTTATAGGTTGTATACCAAGACAACTGGGTAGAAGAAATATCGATAAAAGTTGTAATCTTCTCTAAAAAAAATTATTTTTCATTGTTACGGAGTAATTCTTTCGAAACGAAATCTGACCTCCAGTTAAGTTTTTTTACAAATAATTTGTTGAAGCATTTGTTATGTAAGCGCTTTTCGGGGACCGAAGGGATTAACAATAAATATGTGTACGAGGTATCATCAAATGATGTTTCATTGCCGAGAGTTTGGGTATTGGGTATTTAACTGGGCATTTAAAGGTTCGCATCTGAGACAGGCGGTTCCGAGACCTGTAATTCCCAGAAAAGTGTAACGTACTTTACTTACCGCATCTGTATTACTGTATCTACACGAAATCTGTAAGGGTAAGTGGATGAGGTGTCCCACAGACTGAGGGGGGCATGGTAACGGAACATCGAATCACGGAAGCGCCTGAGCTTTCGCGTCGACGCGATGTGCTCAACAGGGTGGGTGGTGGGTGGGATATTGAGATCGCGCGCATCACCGTTTCGTTGTTTCACGTTTCACGACTGTTGTGGCAAATTCGCGCCAAATCTTTCTTGCTCGCGACAGTGCACGGTTCGGTGTGATGTGCAGTGAAGTGGAGTGAAATTGAGTGAATTGCTGAAGAGGATTACGTGTATGAAGGAAGGAAGTATTAGGAAGAGTCGAAGGAAAGGTAGGTGTTTTTTACCATCGTGGTTAAACCACGATGCTTTAAAGGGGTGGTTGGCGCCGGACCGCGATAATAGTAAAGCTTTGTGTAGACCATGCAACAAGACATTGTCTTTTAATGCTGGTATAATAGATTTAATACGGCATTCAATTATACCGTCCCACGTTGCAGCTGTTCGCCGTGCAGCTAGTACTTCCGTTTCTACGCCTTCTACTAGTAGTGATCATAGGCCAATTGCTTCCACCAGCAACATTGTTGGTACAGAGAGCCTCGCAATGCGTGTCAAAGTAAGCGAATTAAAGCTGGCTACATTTTTCGCGACAACGAATGTTTCAATTCATTTGGTAGACCAGCTTCTTCCATTAATCAAATCAATTTGCCCTGATTCCGACATAGCTCGAGATATGTCGGTTGCGCGTACGAAGTGCACCGCGATCATTAAAAACATTTTGCATAAAGTAGAACTGGAGCAACTTGTTTCAGTTCTACAAAATAGTTACTTTTCTATTTTAATTGATGAGAGCACGGATAATACCGACTCTAAGTCGTTATGCGTGCTCGTGCGGTATCTGTGTAGTAAAGATAAAATAATTAAAACAAATTTATTAGAACTTTTAGAAGTAGATGCTCGCGATTCTGGGTCAGAAAATTTATATAATTTATTTAAAAGTAGTTTAAAATCAAAACAGATACCTTTAAAAAATATTGTGGGCATGGCTTCTGACAATGCGTCAGTCATGTTGGGGTGTAACAACTCCTTCATGACCCGCTTGAAGGAAGACGTGCCCCATTTAAAAGTTTTTCCTTGTTTTTGCCATTCTATGCACTTAATTGCCCATAAGGCTTTTCTCAAAATTCCGCAGTGCATAGAACAATTAGTTCGCGGAGTTACTTCGTACATCGCAAATAGTCCGAAGCGCGTCGCGATTCTTACAGAGTTTCAGGAATATTTCGAGGTCGAATCTCGAAAATTGCTGAAACCATCTTTTACGCGGTGGCTCGCTTTGCATGCTTGCGTGGCTCGCCTCCTTGATAATTGGGAGGTTCTGCGACAGTACTTTCAGTTAGCTGTAGTTGAGGATAAAAATCAGACCGTCCGTAATTTATATGATTTAATTTTTGATGACAGAAACAAAGCATATGCTTTGTTTCTGAAATATGTATTAAATATTTTTAATTCATTTAACGCGCGGTTTCAATCCAATGGTCTGTTAGTTCATAAAATAGCTGAAAGTAGTGTTGCACTTTGGAAGCAATTGGTACAGAATTTCGTGCACATAGAGTATATTACAGTAGAGCCTTTCGTAAAGTTAGATAGACCTGAAATTTTTGTTCCTATTAAGGATATATTTGTTGGTCCGGAATGCCAACACTTTTTAGACACATTAAATACCGCGGATGTTTTAGAAATAAAACATGTTTGTTTTGAGTTTTATAAAACCGCGGTGCACGAGATTCAGTGTCGGCTGCCCCTTTCCGACGCGTTTTTTAATATTTTATATTTTATAGACCCTGTACTAGCACGTCAGAGTGAAGGCACTTTTAATCTTTCAGACATCACAACGCATTTTAGTTTCCTTCATCTTGATGTAAATGCTTTGGCATCTGAATGGAAAGATATCCCGATGCTTTTTCCGCGGTCGGAAACCGAAATTAGTAATAATAATTTGGTGACAATGTGGTCTGACATTGTCACCAAAAAGAATATTTTTGGCGCGCTCGCGTATCCAAATTTATCGAAACTCGTTTTCGCGGTGATGTCATTTCCCCATTCAAATGCCGAAGCAGAGCGAGTTTTTTCTATTGTCAACAATATTAAAGTTGAGAATAGAAATAAACTTCGCCATGAAACATTGAATGCGTTGTGTGTCGTTAGAAGTAATTTTCAGGGCAAAAATTGCCACAATTTCGAGCCATCACCGCGACATTTAGAGCTGCATAATTCAGCTAATTTATATAATTAATTTTTTTTATCCGGACTAAATTGAATTTCTTTCATTTTGTTTTTTTATTATTTTTTTACTATTATTATTCTACCACTTTGACGCGCTACTTTGTTTAGTTTAAGATGTCAGTTAATGTATATATTTGTATTATATTTTTGATTTTTCTTTTCTTTTTATTGTTTATTTTATGGATTAAGTTAATTTCTTACGAAATTTAATTAATTTTATTTTTTGTTTTGTTTCTTTCATTCTTACTTATTTTGTTTTTTGTTTATTTAATTTTTATTCATATTATTTATTTTGCTTTTTTGTTTATTTTATATATTTTACTTGTTTTCTTTATTTCATTTTTATTCATATTATTTATTTTGTTTTTTTGTTTATTTCATGTATTTTTTTATTTGTTTTTTTTAGAAATTTTGGTAGAAAGCGCACCCATTGTATGTATATTTATTTATTTTATATTTAAATATAATTAGATTTAAGGAGTGTAAGAAGCAGATGACTGTAGAAGACATCAACAGCTGTTATCATGAGGTAAGAGTATGCAATTGCATCAGAATACTCAGTTGTCAATTTTAATAATATCATGTTTTTTGTTTTAGGTGCCAGCAATCCCAGGGCCAAATCAGGATCTTCTTTGAAGCAGGTAAGAGTATTCAATTGCATCAGAATACTCAGTTGTCCATTTTAATAATATCATGTTTTTTGTTTCAGGTGCCAGCAATCCCAGGGCCAAATCAGGATCTTCTTTGAAGCAGGTAAGAGTATTCAATTGCATCAGAATACTCAGTTGTCCATTTTAATAATATCATGTTTTTTGTTTCAGGTGCCAGCAATCCCAGGGCCAAATCAGGATCTTCTTTGAAGCAGGTAAGAGTATTCAATTGCATCAGAATACTCAGTTGTCAATTTTAATAATATCATGTTTTTTATTTTAGGTGCCAACAATCCCAGCCCAGGGCAGAGGATGCCTGAGGTGAGAGTTTTGAATGCAGTGGTACAACGACTATTACATGACTCTATTAATAATCAAATATAAATTTCTGTTTTCCAGTGTCAGCAGCAACCAGCCCAGGGCAGAGATTAGAAAATTTCTTACAACAGGTGAAAGGTGAATACAATTATGTAACTAGTTTAAAATTATTGTATTAGTAATCAATAAATCTTTTTATTTTTAGGTCGCATATTGGACAGCGTTACTGTTTGCAATCTTCATGGGGAAGCAGTGCATTTTTTTTATTTATATATAATATTTTGTATTTTATACGATTTAATATCGGGTGTAAACTTTCGTTTCCCACTAAAGTGAAATCTCACTAAGTAAAATGTCCATTTCGTTAACCGAAAGTTTACGCCCGATATTTTTGTAATTTAATCTTTCTCACAAGGGGAAGTTACGACCCGGAACTCTTGGATTCCAATATATTGTAGCTTAAACTGTAAGGAATAGGGTCAGTAATTAAATGCTAGAATACTAGATTGAATAATAAGTATTATGTATTATTTTGTATAGAATTTTTGTGATTTAAGAAAATTACTTGCATTGCACGATGGCGAAACTTAAATATTTAACACTATTTAAAAAAAAAGGATCGGCTATAAACACCTAGTATTCTAGGATCCAACTAGTAACGACATTGCTTACATTTTAAGCCACAATACTTTTAAATCAAAGAGTTCCGGGCCGCGGCCTCCCCTTGTCAGATATAATTGAATTAATTTATATATATTATTCCATTTTAGGTCAACTGTACAATAATAATATAATAAAATGGGTATTTTATAATATATAAAGTGTATAGAATTATTATAATGTCCTATTCCAACAATAAACCTTCATTTAGAAATTTAGGAAAAAATTTTGTAGTTAGAAGCTGCAACAGGTGAAAGGGGCGACAAGGGCACCACCGTTTTGTAGGAGTGTAGCGGAACCTGATCTTTAGTTCCGAAAGTTGACATGCGCATGCGTTATTTCCCCCTCCTAATCTGGCAACCCTGGTCCCCCTTCGTAGCGCAATCGCCACATAAAGCAGAGAAATCCCGCTACATAGTACTCAATGAAAGCGATGCTTTCCTTAGAAATTTCAAATTGAATGTGGAAATTAATCAAAAAAGGGTAACATTCCCTACGGCTTCAAATTTGTCGCTCCACCTGCTAGCTGCTGCAGAATTGTGGTTGCCAGTGGACGGAATTTCTCGGATTGTCGGAGGGACATACTACAATTATGCGTGTTGCGTTTAGAAGTTAATAAGGCGAATGGTATGTGAAATTGCAGCGTTGACATTTTATAATGTCATTGAAAGTTGGCACAATTTCTACCACCTACGCCGGCTGTAGAATTAAATAATGTTCACAATGTCAATTTAAAAATGATAGGGATGTTAGGGGGGCTTAAGGAATCTGAATTAAGACCGCATTTGAGCACGCGTTCGGGAGTGACAAGAAGCATCTTGCCAGTCAGCCTGCAAGAATCAAAATCAGAAACAAAATCATATCGCCGCCTTAGTGCGTTTGCACCGGCGCCAGCCGGTAGCCCCTTGCATGCTTCGTTCCCAACGTCCGAGCAAGGCACGGCACAGCATTATTCGGCGGTTACTTCTTTTGCCTTTCCTCCTGCTTTGCCACTTTTTTATACGCTTGCGATAATTAGAATCCCTCATTAATCGATTCGCGATGTCCGATTAAATTCATCCAAATCCAGTGAATCAAATTTATTAGGTACCTGAGATACTTTTTCTCGCAAGTATGAAAGTGGCTGCGTGGCAAAGCGATCGCGATGTAACCGTGATGATCCGAGTTCGGTTACGTGCTGCGACGATTTTTTTTACTCATACAATCATCGTGCTCTTCTGACACGTCAGCAACGTTTCGCGAAAGGTATTCCATTAATTCAATACAAGAATTAGAAATTCTAATGATTTAAATAACACTTCTTAATGTACATTTGATCTTTTCGGTGTACAATGCCATTTTCCGGATAAGGATATCTCTCATAATTACAATGATTATTTCTTTAAAAAGTTTGCTCTCATCTTTCGATCTAAATAGTAGGAAATTCCAGAATAATCGGAGGCACGTACAAAAAAGTCGATGGCAGGTAACCTGCCGCTGTTTCTCTTGAGGCTACTGGTGATAGAACACATCAGTTACATTGCGCCGAGACTCGCGCTTGAAATTGACTCAGAAAAATTCGGTACAACGAATGATGGAGTTATCAATTTATTTATGTCAAGCAGTTGATGTTGCGTTATCTTAATGCAGGGGTTCCGTTTCTGTGATATCTGGCAACGGAGTGCAAAAATGAACAAGCATTTTGTAACAATACTGTGAATAGACGCACAGTAGGTGCCATGGAGCGAAAACACAAACATTTGGTTTGGGAAGCAAAGGATGCTGTGTGGCCGGTCTTAATGGCCACCCAATTCTCGCAGAATTAGACTTTTACTATTATCAAAATGCCATGTTGGCATTCTTCGTTTGAATAACGAAGCTCGCAAGAAAACCACTAGAATCAAATCCAAATCCCGTGATATGGAACTAACCTCGGTTAAAGGGATCTAGTCGCAGAATTGGGGCGGAAGCATTCTTCCTGATAAAAAAAAAGCGATGATGCGCAGCACCGTTCAGTGGATTTATGTTGTTCTTCGTTATTCAAGATGATGAACATGTGGCATAAGCAATCACATTAAACAACGCAACATTAGACTGCTTGTCGTAATGAAATCGATAGTTTGTTAGTTCGTTGAACCTTCTTTTTCGCACATGCAGCATGTGTCCCGATACATTGTATTGGTGGCAAACTCGCCTGCCGCAGCTACTAGCAGTGACCGTCACCTGCTGTCGACCTTTTTTAAATATCCCCGCAACACTAACTTCCATGACTCTTCCCATTATGCATATTCAAATATCGAAACAAATTGTTGTATAAGAAACTAGGACTCAAATTATGAGAGATATCCAGTACCGAAGAATGGCATTGTACTCCAAAAAGATAAAATTTACATTTAAAAAATGCACCAATCTTGTCTCTCGCTAAGTCATGCTTGCTTCTGGCAAGCCTGTAAATATCGTCAAAGTACGTATTTCCGGAGTTGTAGAACGATATTGGGAATGAGCACAAGACTTCGCGGGGTGCCGCTCCCAAGGTTTCGATAAATAACTCCATGTTGCACGGATCCCATTTAACTTTGAGACTTTTAAATAAAGTAACGTATTTAATAAAGTAAGCAATTGATCGTAAACAACTGTATGCTATTTACTGTAATTTGGCATGGAAAGCCCATATCTGACTTGTGTCGTCAATAACAGTAGTGATTCGACACTACGTAATTGCGGGCCTAATAGCTTTTACTATTCGGAGCAATTCAGTTTTCCGCATACTGAGCAGTTGTTCAAAAAGCATATCGAATATTCTTCTTTAATGCAATTGGCATGCCCATATTCGTAAATGGTTACAGGTTGCCGATGTGTTGGAAAAGCATAACGTCTCGATGAGTACGTGTAAAACAATCGTCGACGAAATTACCGTGCCTCTGCATCGACAACAGGGATATCTTATTCCGTTCATTGCTGAGCGTTATTGTTTTTGTTTTCATTTGGTTGTTAAGGCTTTATCATTTTGTTTGGTGCTCACGAATGTTTCACGCGAATCGATGGAATCGAAGCGCCTCTCTATCACTTCGTCTGTTGCCATTAACGTGTGCACATTAAAGTGATATACCAGTTACCAGTGCCGATTGTGTGACGTGAAAAAAAATGTATTCAAATGAAGAAATGCAAGAAATGCATTTATGTTATGGGCAGGCGGACCGAAATGCCGCGGAGGCACGACGTTTGTACCAGGCTGCGTTTCCGAATAAACAACTTCCCTGCGCGAGGACTTTCACTAGACTCGCAGACAGACTGCGAGCTACAGGCAGCTTTGACAAAGCTGCAGCGGGTGGCCGAAACCTCCGCCCTCGCGGTTTGGACGAGAGAGTACTTCGCCGGATCGAGAACGATCCGAGTGTTAGCAGCCGGACAATCGCGCGCGCGGAAGGGGCGAGCCAAACAACCGTCCTGAGAATTTTGCATTTGAACGATTTCCATCCGTTCCACATCCAGCCAGTGCAGGAGTTAGTGGAAGGCGATCACCCGCGCCGTGTCGCGTTTGCAGAGTGGATTCTTCGGCAAACTGTGGAGGATCCTGACTTTGTAAAAAAGATAATTTTCACTGATGGGGCTGGATTCACCAGAGCCGGACTATTTAATCTCCGGAATTCTCATGAGTGGGCAGAGGAAAATCCACATGCAGTGCGGGAGCATCATGTGCAGAGACAATTTTCGGTGAATGTGTGGGCCGAAATATTCGGCGACAATATTTTGGGGCCGTTCATTCTCCCCCCGCGGTTAAACGGCGACGCCTACTTAGCGTTTTTGCAGCGCGATCTTCCTCAATTCTGGCCAGAGGATATCGATATACAATCCACGTGGTGGATGCACGATGGTGCCCCGGCACACTCGACTCGCATTGTGCGTGAACATCTCACCAATGTGTTTGAGGAGCGATGGATAGGGCGTCACGGCCCGGTCGACTGGCCCGCTCGTTCGCCGGATTTGACACCGCTAGACTTCTTTTTTTGGGGTCACTTAAAAACGTTGGTATACGCCGTACCAATTAATAGTGAAGAGCAACTCGTGGAACGGATAATGGATTGCGCGAATACAATTCGCCGATCTGTAGCGCTGCAGGACGTACGGGAGAGTTTTATTCGCCGAATGAACTTGTGCGTCAAAAACCACGGTGGTCACGTGGAACAGCTTGCGAGAAGGCAGCAAGCTGCTCCTTAAACATCAAAAATTCCTCCTCCTGTACCACCGACTACTGTCCCAGGACCTTCAATCCGTCCAACGTCCTTTTAAGGACGGTAACAGGGTAGAATGTAGCAAGTTGTAATATTCGAATTCAATTTGCTACTTTTTACTCTGTTGCCGTCTGATATTCCCATCAATTGCCATCACCAATTCCTGCTCCAAAAGCTATCAACTTGCCATCCACAATCCTCTGCCTCTTTTCCCTCTTATAACTGTTATGTTATTGCTGTGATTCTTTTATTTTGCAGCTGGCGGAACCATCAGAATTTATGCCTCATTCCAATTGTGGATCATTCTTATTGCAGGAGCCCCTTTCAACTAATGCCGCGGTTCAGCAAATGTTTATTGCGGAGCCGTGGTGGAAAGAGCAAATTTTTAAAATGTTTGCGAAAATTGGCTCTAATCTACGTATTTATTAGAAGTGCTAATCATACATGTGTGGGTGCGGGGTATTAAAGCTGCGGCTACTTTTAGCGCGTTTGTTCAATTTTTAGTTTTATTAGATGGCCCGGAAAACGGTCCAGTCAAATGCAAATCCATTCGCGTCACCCAGTTGTCAACTGACTTGCGATGAGTGGAGCCGCAACTCGCTCACTCACACAGCCCCGACGGCTACGCATGTGCAAACGCCGGTTGCTATTGCAGCTGTGTGTGAGTGGCAGCGCATGGTACATTGTAAGTCAGCGGCCTGGATTCCGCTTTGCGAACGTATTTTCATTGAGGCCTAAAATTTTTCATTCCGTCTTAAAATTGCAAATGAAACTTTTAATAAATACGTAAATTAGGATGGTACGAGGGAAGACTGTTGCGTGGGTTATGTGCAGCCACCGCGACAAAGCGATGAATTTCCGATCGTGAGATTTCCATTCGATTGCAACCGCGCAATATTTTTCGTAAGCATTTGTTGTAAGTATTTTGTCTTGCAGCCGACGGAAGTAGCAGAGTTTACTAAACTTGATTGCTGGATCATTCTGACGATCAAGATTTTTCTAATTAGGGAGGCGATTGAGCAGACGTTCATGAAGTGTTGAGGAAAATTGTGCTGTAATTTATGTCATTTATGACTTGCAAAGACCTTATGCTTCACATTCCCTTTTTAATTTCTACAGACGATCTGAAAAGCTGCTCGTCTAAACTAGCACTCGCTCTCAGAGCGGATACTCTAGCAATACTACCTACTGAAAGGGGGATTTTCGCGTTTTGAAATTCTGTTGCTCTACGAATAACCGAGATGAATAATTTCAAGAGAACGTGTGCAAAATCTCTCGCGAACATTTTCGCACCACTCAGGTTAAATCGATCGGCTTCATGTGACATTTCAGGATTAAGTTAAAAGTCGTAAGTCTCGTCTTACGACTATGCAATTTCTGACGAAGAATCTCGCGTCGATTGATTACTGCCTAGCGTGAATTCCTTGTCATAAGGGGACGATCGCGCAATGAACAAAACAGCTGGCACGGCCGCATGCATATTGCAGCCTCGCCCCGACGTCGACGTCACACCATGCCGAGTTCGTCTCTGAAGAGTGATTCGGAGCTCGCCTCTCTCAATTACTGACACCTTGCGTTAGGAACACCGCCTTATCGACTCTGATCTGTTCCCAACCGATCGCGACCGTGACCTACTTTGCCATGCCTGTCCGGCCGGTCAAAAGGTGCTCTCCAGACGTCTATTCTACTGGATTTTCAACTTGCTATAACTCAAAAACGGAAGTCCAAAATGCAAAATGCCAAAGGCGAAGTCGAATCCCCACAGCCTCTAGATTCGTCACATGTAACATCGGACACATGTACAGTTTCACCCTGTATTTGCATAGCACCGAAAGGTTGATTACACTCATAAGATATATAACAACAATATCCTCTTAAGACCTAAATATCACAATGGATTTAGTACAGCTCGAGCAAAACTTTGGTTCTCGTTATAGATAGGTCTGTTATAGAATTTAACAAAGGTTTGTGAACTATCGGACGAACCTGCTGACCTTCTAATGGTTCCTATATCTAGTCCCCTAGCCGCCGCCGCGGAAGTTGACGCATGTCTTATCGAATACGGCTTAAACTGATTCGTATCGATACCACTCCGAAGGAATACCTGTTTCACCCATCTACTGATGGTTTGAGAATTAATTTTACCAAACGGTTTTTTAAGACTACTGAGAAGATGCTGAATGTTTGATCTCTGAGGCTTAGTAACCTCTAGATATCTGAGTAAGGCTCTGGCTACACAAATCTGTGGTTTAGCATTCAGATATGGTAAATCCAGCAAAGGCTGTATTTTTTCCGGACCCGACGATTTTAGCAGCTCCGTAAGCTTAATAACTATATCCCTGTTAGTCTTAAAGATATTGCTCAATGTAATCGCAGCAAAGGTCTGTAGTCTATGACCTGTACTTAACGCTAGCAAAGTTACTAGTTTATAAGAGAGAACTTCAAGAGTAAGAGTCTCTGTAGGAACTAGAGTTTCTAAATAGTTAATAAGAATGGACGTGTCCCAGGTGACCGCATATCTCGGCCTTGCCGGTCTTAACTTAAATGCTCCCTTGACGAATCTAGAAATTGACGAATTTTCGCCGACTTTACAAGTCGAAATGAGAGACAGTCCCGAACGAAACGAGTTTAAGGTACTATAAGAGGCTCCGTTCTTAAACTTAAAAGAAAGGAAGGATAAAACCTTGTTTTCGGTAATGTACGAAAAATCCCAGCGCCTCTCTTGCGTGAATAGACGCCATTGTTTAAAAACGACAGAGTATTGTTTGCAGCTTGACACTGACAAGGAAGCCACCAAGACCTCCAGGGCTTCTGCTGGTAAGCCCCGCTTTAAGAACGCCTGCCTGACAATCTGTCTGCAATTACTGATACAGAGGACGCTCTCGGGTGGACCAGCTGCCTGCAAGGGGATAACAGCAGGTTTTACAGGGTTTAAAGATAACAGGCTCATTTATCAATAGATCCTTGAATAAAGAGAACCAAGGTTGTGAGGGCCAAAAGGATACCACCAGAATCCCCGAAGATCTCTCCTTTCTAATTTTGTTCAACACCCTTAACGCTAGTGAGAAAAGAGGGAACTCATAGAAGAATATGTTTCTCCAACTAACTGTGAAAGCATCAATACTTAAGGCCTCTGGTTCAGGGTGCCAAGAGAAAAATTGTTTATACTTAGAATTGCTTTTAGAAGCGAAAAGACCTATGTCCGGCTCTCCAAAGTTCTTTACTAGCCTTTTATAAGCAGCCTCAGACAATTCCCATTCCGTATCCGGATTTTTTATTCTGGACAATGCGTCAGCCTGTACGTTCTCCTCTGAAGGAATATAAGAAGCGAATAACCAGATCTTTCTTTCTTCAGTCCAGGACCAAATTCTTTTGGATAGGGTACTAAAGTTTTCATGTCTAGTGCCACCCATCCTATTTATATAAGCGATAGCGGTGGTATTATCAATTTTCAGTAGAATCTGACAATTATGTAAGTCTGAGGCTAACTCAACTAATGCGTTAAAGATAGCTAGCAGTTCTATGAAGTTAATATGATATGATGACTCTAGGTCGGACCAAAACCCAAAATATTTTGACCTTTCACTAACTCCTCCCCAGCCTCCTAAGGATGTGTCTGTATAAATCGTTAAAGCGTAATCAGCTGATCTAATCGGATTTACTGTATCGTTCAAATTGGATTTCCACCAATTTAAACCCTTCCTGATGGCACTGGATATCTCCATTGATTTATCAAAATTCCCTCCCGTAGCGATCAGTGCCATCAATTTGTCTCTTTCTAAACCTTTTGTGTACAACCATCCATGTACAGTTACTGGACAAATCGAAATTCGCGTTCCAATCAAGTGCGCTAGGTGTCTAATCTGACACCTGTTCTGCCCTAAGAATTTATTGATCAACTCTTGGGTCCTACCCGTTTTTCAGAAGGGAGCTCTATGGTGAGGTTTTCTGAATCGACAATAAACCCCAAGAATTTGCATCTTGTGGACGGGACAAAGTTACTTTTCTCAAAATTAATTCTGAACCCCAACGACTCAAGCAAGGCTTTGGTCTCGTTAACATTCTCCGTACACTCCTGCAAGCTATCTGCAATACACAGGATATCATCCTGATAAATTACTGAAATATAACCTCTGGATCTTAGAAAATGCACGACAAGTTTCATGATCTTTGTAAAAATTTGCGGACTGGTGCACAACTGAAATTTATAATAATACGCTGCCCAGAGGAGATGGAAAACTCGAGCGAGAGAGAGAGCTCGAGGGGAAACGCGAATGTTGGCCCGGCTGCCCAGATGTAATAGGAGAGGGGCGGGGAGCACGAGAGGCCAG
The DNA here is from genome assembly GCA_964023945.1 of Ectemnius cavifrons. NCBI lineage: Eukaryota > Metazoa > Arthropoda > Insecta > Hymenoptera > Crabronidae > Ectemnius > Ectemnius cavifrons. Next base: position 2,992,308 of record OZ030385.1, on the reverse strand, counting down.
GAACGACACACTGGACTAACAGATAGCTGAAAGAAAGTTATCAACATGTCTCGTTAAATAACAGCGCCCTGTTTATTTATGTCGGGCGGACCGACGGTGTACAACTAATTAACCTAAGCCAAATCGAGCTAACGCGCTCTCGATCCTAGGCCACGAGGGCCCCTGTACAATTTAACTCCACGGTAGGGAAACGCGTCGCGTGCGATCGACAGATGGTCGGTCGATTTCCGGACTGCAATAATTAACGATGCCGAACTTAGGCGGACGATGTACGCCGCAAATCTCGAAGGGAACGCACGCCTGTACGAATGGGCAATCCATTGTGAATCCCGGCAACAAGTGGCAAGATGGCGGCCACTTTGTTCGGCGAACGCAGTCAATTGTGCTATCTGTGCCTGCCGTGGAGCAACGATGTTTGGTTCGGTTAGCGTGCGTGCGTGCGTGTGTGGGTGTGTGTGTGTGTGGCGAAGCAAGCTAGCCCCATTACAAGATTTAATACAAATTTCCAATTTCGTCAAATCGAGGGCCGACGTGACAAGCGCTAGACAGCTGGCAACGTCGCATGTGTCACTCGGGACGCGAGTAGCAGTAATCTGTACATATTAAGCGGGAAACTGTACATATTAAATGTCAAGAAACTCGGTAGATACCATACCGTACGCAAATCCTGCTAGAAGTCAATGTTAATTGTTCCGCCGACTTTTCAAGTACTTGTAAAGTGGGATGAAATAAAGGATAAAGGATCTAAAACAGTACTGTCCATCGAAGGGGCCCCTACCGAGCTGAGTTCCCCTTCCACGCTACCCGTGCCGAGCCGCAGCGCTACCTGGCTCCACCTACCGTGCTACCCAGCCCAACCGGCAGCGCGGCCCCCACCACCCGTAGTCCCTCGTCCTTGCTCTAGACCAGTGCTGTCCAGCGGAGGGGCCCCTACCGAGCTGAGTTCCCCTTCCACGCTACCCGTGCCGAGCAGTCGCGCTACCTGACTCCACCCACCGCGCTGCCCGGCCCAATCGGCAGCGTGACCCCCACCACTGTAGTCCACCGTGCTTGCTCACCGCGGGCCGCTCTACCTGCTTCACGCTGTAGCAGGCGCCAAGACGAGCGCTGCTGCCGAGAGCGCCAGGAGTGGGGGGAGCCCTGTGCTCCTAGGAGCAGCTCTTGGACAGCACTGCTCTAGACGAGCGCTACTGCCGAGAGCGCCAGGAGTGGGGAAAGTCCTGTGCTCTTGGGAGCAGCTCTTGGACAGCACTGATCTAAAATAATAAATCTATTTTGTATCTTCACCAATAAAATAAGAAAGTCTTTTAATATTTTCAAAGCACATATGTGGTTTTATTAAAATATGAACATAAAGTAGAAACATAATATAAACACTAATGTGAATAAAACCGTGTAACAACAATAAGTTTTTCGCCAACAATGGTAATTGCACATAAAATTAACAACATATATCTTAATTACCACAAAAAAATGGAGAAATACTGTTTAGTATTTTCTTGTCTTTTGTGACTAGAACTTTGCCGTCGCTTTGCTCGGATGACAACAGATTTACAATGCCCTGCCGGCTTTGGTCAGAATATACCTCCTTGAGTTTATTATAATTTATACCCGCTCTTGCCAATTTTGTAAGCATATTTCGCGATAGTACGTTTTTTAATGGCTGCAACGTTTGTATATTAATGACTGCATTTTTCAGTTGCTCCTCATTTAGCAAAACATTCGTAAAAGATTTGATGCCTTTCATAAACCTTTCGCCATGGCCTCATGAAACTGCTGGGTAGAATCAATTTCGAAAAAATGGTATGCCAACGTGCTTAGTTGAAATTGTCCTTTCCCTTTTCTGTCAGGAAAGATGTTTCTAAATATTTGCAACGTGTCGGCAAAACCATAGACATAATTGCTAAATTCATATGCCAGTGAGTACATCTGAATTGCACGAAGTAACCGCCGAACATCAAATGTTGTATTATGTGCAACAAGGATGCATGGATGCGGGAAACTCTTCAGATACTCCTTGAGGGCATTGAGACCATCATTCAAAGGAATCGAGTCTAGTCTGTTCCCACGATAAAACAACTCCCCTGCAATATTCTTCAAACCATTAATTTCTGAGGCAGCAGAGGTGCATGATTAGGTCGGATTTATATATCCCCCAAAAACATTAAAATGAAAAAAAACGCCAAGTAGGCCCCCCCGCCGCCGCCACCCAACAACCCAAACCACCGACTCACCAACCCACCAATCTTGCAAAAGTCATTTAAAAATTATCAAAAATAGAAATGGATATCATTGGTAAACGAAAGCCAAGTTATAATTCAGATATATAACTAATAATATACAAGAAACCCAAGTTTTCATTCAAAGATACTTCAATTTAACTCGCATCAGCAATTAACAATAAATTCACAATAAATTAGCGATTAACAATAATAATAAAAAAAAACTTGGCGTGTGCGCACTTCATTGCGAGGTAAGAAAGCAATGAGAAATTAATTTAAATGTAATATTGACTTTACTATAATATAAAATCCTAAGAAATATGACATTTACATTTCAATCATATATACTATATACTACATCGAAAAGAAGGTTCTCAATTCGTCGTGTATCTATTTCTTTCAAAGTTTTCTAGCAATATTACCAGAGCAAGTGTCTCGAATGAAGCGCGCACACGCCAAGTTTTTTTTTATTATTATTGTTAATCGCTAATTTATTGTGAATTTATTGTTAATTGCTGATGCGAGTTAAATCGAGGTATCTTTGAATGAAAACTTGGGTTTCTTGTATGTTATTAATTATATCCGAATTATAACTTGGCTCTCATTTACCAATAATATCCATTTCTATTTTTGATCATTTTTAAATGACTTTTGCAAGATCGGTGGGTTGGTGAGTCGGTGGTTTGGGTTGTTGGGTGGCGGCGGCGGCGGCGGCGGCGGGGGGGGGGGGCTACTTGGCGTTTTTTTTTCATTTTAATGTTTTTGGGGGGATCTCAGTTCTTTTTGTTAGTTAATCGGTAAAATAAAAATATAATCTTTGATTTAAGTAATTCACAAGCTACACATTTGACAAGTTTAATACTTCAACAATGTGGCGAATAAGATGAGGATACAGCTTGTCTGTATAATGTAAAAATTATTTTTTCTTTTTTTATTCTGTAGCTAATATTACATTGCGAAAGCGTATTTGCTCACCAAATTTCAGGTCTCTTTCGCTGCAGTGATATTTTCCCTTGTTCAAGACATTTGTGAAGTGTGGAACTTATCAAATGTGAAGCAAAGAACCACTTAAGCGAGAGGCTTGAAATTTGATGAGCAGATACTAATACTGATACAACTTAGGAACAGGCCGCCATTACCAATCAGTATTTGCACAGTACATTTCAGGTTTTTGGCTTAAGTAACTCTCAAGCTACACATTTGACATGGATGCAGCTTATCTGTTGTGACGTGGCAAATTTCTGCCCGTCCCAAAGACACAGCGTCTTGCACGTCTTCGGCGCGCTCGGAGCTCGGGGTGGGGATAGGAGACTCGCGGGCTCGCTTGCGCGCGCATTGGTTGCTTGGTGTCGCCTATTTTGACTATTCTTCGCGATAATATTCTAGCAGTTACAGCTACCACCTTTTCCAAGGATGGGGAAAAGAACAGCAACATAAGGATCAGCGGGCTACGCATCGCCGCGTAGCCAGGGCCGCACCACACAGACGTTGCTTTTATTTTAGACATTCTCGTTATAGGAACTTCTTGGCCGCTGCTGCGGTTAGCCGTCGGAATCCGCCGATTTTTCGGTCGGTAGGGTCAGAGGGACACCCACTTGCCTGCTCCGGACAGGGCTTGGGGGTGCGAAAGAGCCGGCTCCACTTTCCTTCTGCCCTCGCCGTTGACCCACCGTTGTGGCAACGTGCGGGATTCCCGACGTTTTGTGTGTCACCCATTCGCGCAGTACACCTTAGTACGCGCTGCAAGAATGGGCATTAGTGTTATGGGCTGGCAGAGGAATTGCCAGCCCGAAGGATTCCTCCCTTCATCTTAGGGCAGGGTAACCTGTGGGTAACCTGCGGCCCTGCAAGAGTTTTCGCGCGAGCGAGGACTCTATTTCGTTCGATTCTGGGAAACGGCGGTTTTGGCCGAGCCGCCGAATTCCCGCGAACTTACGCCGCGCGGATTAGCGAGTACCGAGAAGTTTCACATAAGGTTTGTAAAATGTCCCTGAGCCAATCAGGGGTAGTCTGTCGTACCAAGGAGCCAATCCTCGCGCCCTCGGAGCACCAAATTCGAGTATTAAAGTGAGCACTTTTCGATGGGAAAATTCATTCTTACGGCGACATCACCTACGACCAGTGTATGCTCCAGAGCGATCAGCAAGACTTCTTCATTTTCCGCTACGACTCCGAGGGTGCCGAGGACCACGCTGCCTCCTCTCCTTGCTGCGGGACTTGGTAAGCTGTAATCTCCCAGGCTCATTATAATCGCGATCATTAGTGTTCCTTATTTCACGGGTTTTATGGTTAACCCCCTTTGTTAGTGATTATCGTTAAGCTTTGTGATTATCGTACCGAATATTATGGGATTATCGTTGTGAATATCGCATCCATTGTCGCTGTGACTATCGCTATCTTACGCGTTCACCATCTACGTGCAGTAGGGTTACGTTCGAATACCGCGGCGGCCCGCGGCCGCCATTTCGTGAACGCTTGGTGGCGAGCAAGCAACGGCGACTTCAGCCTGCACTTTTCGTTGGTGAGATTATCGTTCAAATTTAGTGAATATCGTTTTCTCCACTGAGTCGTGAACCTCCCCCTCTCTGCTGAGTTTAGCCAGCCGTCGCGTTTGGATCCTTTGGCGATCGACTGTGATTCTTATGGTTGAGTTATGTTATCTTTGAGATTATCGTTCGAGTAAATATCGCATCGCATATCGTCCGTGTGAGTATCGTTCGCGTTTACCGCTCGTGTGGTTATCGTTCGGTTTTCATCTATAGCTCGCGTTTACGGATTGAGTGTCTAGCGTTCTTTTCGCATCTATTAACCAATTGCGTTTAGTTAATCACAGACGATCTCCCAAGGCTATCGAGAAATTTGTCCCGTTTCTTATGTGACACCCGAATTCCCTCCACCCACGGGGACCCACCGCCTCACCCCGACCCCTTCACGCGAAATTACCTAGAGGTGAATTGCGTGGCGAAGAATTTGGCTCCCTAGGGGAGTCCAGGAAGGGAGCGCCCGGGAATTTGTGTCACACTGTACAATGTGTTACGTTCAGGAGGTAAGGACGTAACAAATGTAACATACGAAGCGTTGGACTTCATTATATGGAGTTCAAAGGCATGCAATCTACTGGCAATTCATATTCGTCCAACAAATTTGGAGTCCTTCGCTTACGTTATACATCCTCTCCTCATTCAACACATGTGAAAAGTGTGGAACTTGTCAAATGTGTAGGCTAAGAACGACTTAAGCGACAGACTTGAAACTTGATGAGCAGGATACTAATTTTCCACGACTAGTATGCCCCTAAATTAATATTACGATTAGGCTCAATACTTACTAAGTTCTATCTCTTGTTCAACACATTTGTAATGTTAAATTTGACAAGGGCGTACCCAAGAACCAGTTCAGTTATAGATTTCAAACTTGCTGAACAGATACATAATTAGAAACTGCAGAAGTCAAAGATCTAAAGTTTACTGAGAAAATACTGATTATTAGTAAGGTTCGTAGTTCAGAAATCATTTACATGAAAGACCTGAAGTATCACTTGGTGAACAAATTGTTGCTTTTTCTTTTAAGTGGGTCCTGGTTATGCACTTGGCAACTTTGGTAGTCTATAATTGTGTTGAATAAGAGGATATTGCTTAACAGTGTTAAATTGAGTAGGGTCATAAAGCTGTACCAATAAGAGAATAAAACTGTTAAATTTGTTTAAAACTGTTTAAATTCCTGTCATAAAATAGCCTACATAACCAAGCACTCGAACGTCAAGGAAATAAGACATCTACCCATCTCGTGTTGGTTAGTCTCTTTCTACATGTCTAGCATCTCTCTCTAACATCAGCTTACATCTGCCTTCTCTCTCTAGCATAACATCATCTCGCAGCTAGAAAGCTAGAAATATATGAACATTCTGCCACCTAGCGTTAAAAATATGTGACGTACATTTTTGGTCTGAATCTTCTTCTGAATTGTTTTCGCACGAGAAAATAAGAGGAGGAAATTCATATCTCTTGAACACATGGACCAATTCCCTTGCTCTTTAGCTTATTGGATTCAGAAAAATAAATTAGGCTGTGCTTGATTCATAAGTTATGCCTGCAAGCTGTAACTTTTTCGGAAATCGAGGTGAAAGTCTTATATCGATCGAAAACCGCTACGCGTCGGGATAAGTAGCCTCGGCTTCTCGCGCTGTATAGCTATAACTAACTACTTGGCGCGAGACTCTACCGAGTCTCCTGATACGGAGAATGATGACATATTTCCCTTTGCTGTAATTTGTAAAATGTCTGCTGACAATGCTAGCCCGGAAGTCTCCAAATCAAAATATATAACGCAACATTCTTCTAGTGTTCTAGGAATAGGCAATCCAGAGATATCTTTAATAGTTATATCAGTGTTTGAACTTGAAGGGTCCAATTCAAGCCCACAATTCGGCGCGTACTGAATTCCTTCGGATTTTTCTGTATTTCTTCTTAATGCTTCTCGATGCTGTTGCAATATATTCCGTTGTTTTTTTGTGAAGGTAACTTTTCTTTTGCTGCTCTAAGCGTTCTTTTCCTGTCTTGTTTGGCAACAAAGTCTGCCGTATGTTTTCCGGGTGAAAGTTGTAGAATTTGGGTCACTGTTAATAAATGTTTATCCCCTTCATTTCTTGTACATACTGCGCTGGCCACCCGATAATCACTAGATTCACTTAGTGAACGCTAATCTTTTTTGGGATTTTTATGCGCAATTATATTATTGACACTTTCATTGGCTTGGCTGGATGCAGCAATCGAAAATTTTGCGGCATTATTAGCATATTTACATAACAGGTCCGATAATTTGTTATACAGGTCAGGATCCCTGAGGATTATAGTTTCTCGTCTATCTTTGCCAGAATGGTGATGACACCAACTTCCACCATTTTCGTGGCGTCCAAAGATATGATCAGGGATACTTTTTAGTGTGTTTCGTGGGATCTTGGATCTGTTTGACGGATTCGAGTTTAGTGGAGTAGCTCTGGATTAGGAGAGGCCACGTGGTCACTGGGCACTTTTGATTTATTTAGTTCTTAAGATTTCCACTGTTCTGTTAAAGTTTATTTCGTTGTTAAACACGTCTCACTCTCAACAATATGTACAGGGTGAGTCAGTTGCCTTTGAATCAGGTATTACCGACCGCGCCTATGGGATAGAGGGATAGACGCTGGTGCGGTCGGTAATATCTGATTCAAAGGCAACTGACTCACCCTGTACAGCTGTTCTTAGTAACGTTTCACAATGTCTTTCTCCCGTCCTCTACACAAATTACTTCACGCAGCAAGGCGATGTTCCGAGATTTCCGAGTCTGATGTGAGCTAGCACATTGAGCCGTTCCGATACGTTTCCGAGTTACAAACGGAAGTTACCGCGGAAGAGTTGGGGGTGTATTTATACAGTAGCCGGTTCTCGAACATTCCAGCACTGATCTCACTTCTGGGAAGAACTTTCCCGAAAGTGCTGGGCTGTTCGAGCAGAACAGCGGTTCTGACAGGTGACTGACCGCTGTCTCTTACGTCAGCAGTCAGCCGATGGTACAGGTGACGCGAGCTCACCTGGAGACAAAGAGCGAACTAATTAGTCAGCTGACGGCTGACGCGCGCGTCTTTTGGTTGATCCTAAACAAGTGTTTTTGCCAAACATTCAGTTTTTCCTTCATTTTGGGCTACAGCATAAGCAAAACATTTTTTTAAATGTGGAATTACTTGTTTGTCCCCTAATTCTTTACAAGATTTTTTTAATTCATACAGATCGCCAATGAAGTGCTTTTTCATATGATTTGCGTCAGCCAATTTAACAATATTATGCATGCTATTTTTGCGAACAGCAGCAATGGTGGAACTATCCTCATCGCCGATTAAGACACGCACACTGACTCCTGCTTCTTTTAAAATACTGCTATGATTAATAAGCTGAGCGCCCAAGTCCGGCTCCATCGCTTTAGCACTGCCCGCAAAATTTTGTCGGCAATCGTGTTCTTCTTTTTTCCGTCCTATATCGCACAGGCGACATTTCCGATTACGCGTACCTTAATCTAGGATCTTTCCGGATAAAAAGCCTATTATAACGCCGTAACCGTTCAGGCTATAGTAACTTCTTCCTGTTCCACTTTTCGACCAACCCATGTTGTATGAAACAATTATGTTGACGACTTCACCCAACGCATTATCGAAGATGGTAGAGTTCTGACTGGTGTCATCTGCTTGGCTGATATTTTCCCTACACTGCATGGCACTTAGACGTGGGTAAATCTGACTGGCTATTTCTCGAGGTCTAAGAGGAAGGACAGGGATAAGGATAAGGATTATAATAACGCGGTAACATATTCCTGACAATTTTATATATGACATTCAAAGTAAATCGGGTGGTCGGGTAATCGGGAGTCGAATAAAATATTATTTACAATCGCACAGGTATACTTGTCAAGATCTCTCTCAAATTGAAGTACATTGTTGTTTTGTATGTCACATATAAGTATCTAGATACAAGTATTTAGAAAATAAATTATAATCTTACAGTTCATCACACAACTTATCTACATTATCCACAACTAATTGTCGTTCTTCTTGAGCAGCACGTTTACAGCTCTCTTTTGCTGTTTGTTCTATGGCTGGTCCTACTTCCCTCTCATATCGCTTGTACATTTCCGGTGTTAATGTTGGTATGTTTAAACACGCTAAAAATTTGTTCAGCGCTGTACATCCCATTCCAGCGTGAACAGTACCTACAATACACGTTACGTTGTAAGTTACATCAGTCACCAAGTAGCCACATCCAACGAAATAATTTAAGTAATACATAACTGTTCGTGACTTATCTAGAACAGCTTTTGAATTGATAACACATAGAGAATGTTCTTCGTGATGCGGAGCATACATTTTTCCCGTAGGAACTTGTATGAGGATGTTACAGCACCGACACAACACCGATAAAATCGAACTTAGCCCGCGCCGAGTCTCACTTTTCACATTTTGTAAGTGGAGTAGTGTCTTACAAACAGAGTATTTGAGATTTTGGGCAAGAACTTGCAACTCCACAATGCGTCTACCCTGACAGATGTTTTCGTCAGAAGCAACCTCACTATTTTCTGAGTTTGCTCTTTTTTTCATGTTTTGTTTTGCTGTATTCATTGCAGCAACCGACTTCGTCCTGTTTGATTGTCCTCCTTTTTTAACAAACTTTCCTTTATGCCGTAATATTGTAGCCATGATTTTTCGTGCTAATTAAATTCGCCGCTCCATAAGCATGCTACTGATGCCACACTGCTCTAGTATAGACGGAGCCACAGGACACAGGTGAAGAAGTGTGCAACGTTGCCGCGATCACTTTCAAGTCTGTGTGCGTGGGTCTGGGGCTATCGGTATGCACACGTCTATGTGTGCGCTGCACAGGCGCTGCTAAAAGTTTATTTCACAATCAGTGAAAAAAGTGAAGGTACTCTTACGGCCGACCAGTGGTTGACTTTTGGCTGGTACTATACTCTTACAACTACCTTAAAGAGTTGATCGCAAGTCTTAAGTCTCTGATATTGTCTTTAGATGTACATTCAGATGCTTTACGGTGGTCTGCTTGAAACTGGTTATTGACTACTATTTTATAACCCTTATCATACTGTAAAACCGTCTTATCATGCGTAACGAGTTTCCAATTGTTTAAGAAAAAACGAAGTCTTCCAGCTGAAGGACTTACATTTATTGCTGCTTGGGGTGTGTCCTCTTGTCTTTGATCTAATAGTGGCTTTTTGATGGGAATTCCCTGGTTCGAGGTTTTTCTTTGAAACCGGCCACTCGTCGGCCCCGTCCGGACGTACTCGAATTGGTCTCCCGCGGGGTAAGCGCCCTCCTCGCCTGCGGGCCCCGACAGTTCAAAGCGCCTCTATTTATAGCCTGATTTTTTATACTAGGCTGTAGTTTCATGCCCTGTTCCAATTTCCCAATGGTTTTTGCTTGTTGTAATTTATCTCCCAGTATTTCGCCATAAAGAAAGGAACCTGGTGTTGTTTTTTCCAAGACTGCCCTGACCTCCTTCGATAGGCCAGGTGATATGAAGGCCTTCCTCGAGACTGACTGCTTCTGGTGAGCCTCAGTTATCATTTTAGCACTGTCACCCAATCTTTGTAGGAGTGTCACCCTATCCACTCCACCTTCATCCTGTGCCAAGACCATGGTCATGGCAGATCCTATGCCAGCCAAGGCGAACCCAAGTAACTGCTGCGTCAGTATCTGTCTCTTCTCTCCGCCTGGTCTGATTGCGTCACAAGGACCTCAGGGTTTACATTGGGAGCCTCAAGTTTGCCCTTTCTTGAGTATTTCTTTAGGAGCTCCTCCCTATCGGTCCGGGTTATTCCTTAGGTTAACCAGAAATTTCACCGGCTTAGTAATAGTGGGTGTATGTCCAAATCCAAGGACTTATTCACCGACGGGTCCTCCCCCAAGGCCTCTAGAATGTCCTCGTTCACCGTGAAGTTCTCCTCGTGCTCTATCGCATGTTCGCCGACAATGTTAGGCGCAACACCTGCAGGAGTCTCATCAATATTCTCTTTGTAATCCGCAGCTATCGTAAGTATGAGAGAAACGGGATAAGAACCCGAAAAATATTTTTTAAAAAAATGTGACCGACTTCCAAAACTGACAGAGTTCCAGAGAGCTGAAAACTAAAAGAGCTGAAAAGTAAAAAACAAGCAACACAAAAATGCTCTGAAAAGTAAAAAATAACGTCTTGTTGTCATGGATACAGAAATTTGCATTAAACCTAAATATTCTCCAACTTTTCGGAGGCGGCGCAAATATAAGTAAAATATTACTGGCAATCGTGTGTCTTACCCGCGCTTATCCGTATTTTCTTTCTTACCCATGCTTTCTCACTCTTGCTTTCGTACTCTTCCCCCCGCCTCTCAATCTCACTCTCTTTTGATCTATCTCTATCCCTATATATCTACCTGTCCAACCACAGAATGACTTTAATGATTAACGAAGACAAAATGGTACACAGGAGAGTAACGATAGTTCTATTGCCTGCAGTCTGTTATATGTTGCCACGAAATTCTTTACTCCTGACGACTAGCGAAGGGCTCGGGATAGGATGGAGGTTCCTCTTGGGTGGTTAAATTTCGTGGGCATAGAAAAAGGAATCAAAAAAGAAAACGGGGGAATGTAACCGCGCAAGCGGTTTCACAAAACCGGACTATGGTTTCCGACGGCGGACGCTGGTTACGCCGTCCAGGCCATATTTACATCTAGGCGTGGTCCTCTAATTATCAATCGGCGACCTTGGTTCACGCAACTCAGCCTGACCCGGACGTCGTTGGTGCAGACGGCGAGGAGTCTCCCGTATTGGGTCCTGATTGCATTCAGACGGAAACGGGGATAGTGGATGGTGGCCACTTGGTCCAGTCGCAGGCGACCGAACTCAAATCGAGCCCCGTTCAGCCGGACAATAATTCCGCGGCGGCTGATTTGAATTTGGACGTATACTCGCTGCCAACGTACTACGAGGACCCGGCGGACCTATTGGTCTTCCGGAAGGGCGAACTACGTAGTTTGTCGCAACGTAGATTGCAAGTGGTAAGTTCTTACGTTTCCGCCGCCGTGGGTGACTTCGTAAAGATTTCAAAATACCGTCAGTCGAATGGCTAGCTAGGCTTAGAGGGAGAGGGGGAGGTTCGCGACTCAGAACAGAGAACTGAAAATCTTAAACGGGTCTTTACCAATGTGAGTTACTGAGGGGGGAAATACACTCTAGACGTATTTGCTGTCAGCTCGGGATATCGTCCAAAACAAAATTCCAGATAGATTCCAGATGAACTCACGATAGACTCACTTTCGATTCCCGAGGGAATCTCGATAGCCACAATATATACTCCCGAAGGAATCTCGCTAGACACAACGTTAGATTCCAGAAGGAATCTCGCTAGACACAAAGTAGACTCCAAAAGGAATCTCGATAGACACAAAGTAGACTCCAAAAGGAATCTCGCTAGACACAAAGTAGACTCCAAAAGGAATCCTGATAGACACAAAGTAGACTCCAAAAGGAATCCTGATAGACACAAAGTAGACTCCAGAAGGAATCTCGCTAGACTCAAAATAGATCCCAGAAGGAATCCCGATAGCCACAATATATACTCCCGAAGGAATCTCGCTAGACACAACGTTAGATTCCAGAAGGAATCTCGCTAGACACAAAGTAGACTCCAAAAGGAATCTCGATAGACACAAAGTAGACTCCAAAAGGAATCTCGCTAGACACAAAGTAGACTCCAAAAGGAATCCTGATAGACACAAAGTAGACTCCAGAAGGAATCTCGCTAGACTCAAAATAGATCCCAGAAGGAATCCCGATAGCCACAATATAGACTCCCGAAGGAATCTCGCTAGACACAACGTTAGATTCCAGAAGGAATTTCGCTAGACACAAAGTAGACTCCAAAGGGAATCTCGATAGCCACAAAGTTAGACTCCAAAGGAATCTCGATAGACACAATATTAATCCCAGCTTATCCCCAGTAACTCTAACGGCAATGGTGAAGTCGCCGCTGCTCTGGATGCCGCCAAGCATTTCGCGAAAAGGCGGACGTTAGCCGCCGCGATAGTTAAACACTATATTCAATAGTTGGTGAAGGCGTATTACACAATAATTAAATAGTTAACATCGCCAAGGGTAGTGTTAACCCACCCGCAGCCTTAGAAGTATAACCGGAAGTGCCTATTGGCGCGAAGAACGAGACGAATATTGGCACACGATAATCAGCTCACCGATCACCAACAGGAGACGAAGCTGCGTTGTCATCGAAATAGCTCGTAGCTGGAGTGGAGATCTTCGTAGCGCTTTGATGGTTCTTACTGCTCACTTAGCACTGGCTGTTACTTCGATGAATGAGTGAATTCTTGCCGAAAACTAGCTTACTTTATACACGCCAGCCGAGTTCTACGGGCGCGAGGATTCGCTCCTGACTACGTTCAATCACCCTCTGATTGGTTCCAGGGTTCTTCACTTACTTTATTAGGAACTTCTAAGTACTCTATAATCCGCACAGCGTATTTCTGCGAAAGTTCGGCGGCTCGGCCAAAAACCGCCATCTTCCTGAACGGAAGCAAAAACAGAGTCCTGGCTCGCGCTAGAACTCTGGCAGGGTCGCAGGTAGTTTATAATTGACACCCTGTCCTATAGTGAAGGGAGGAATCCTTCAGGACTGATAATTCCTGTATCAACCCTTTTCACAAAGTCCACTCTTATAGCGGGTACGAAGGTGTACCTCGCAAGTGGAAGACACGAAGAAGGCGAAACTATCCGCTCGTTGCCACAACGGTGATTCAACGGCGACGGCAGAGAGATATTGGAGCCGGCTCTTCCGCACCCCCAAGCCCAGTCCGGAGCAGGCAAGTGGGTGTCCCTCTGTCCCTTCCATACGAGAAATCGGAGGGCTTCGACCACTAACTGATGCATAGGTCTAGAAGTTCCTATCCTAAATCGAAAAATAAAGTAAATATTGCCGCGTAGCACGGCCCTGAATCCGTTGTTCTACGCAGCGCTGCGTAGATCGTTGACGCCAATGAGCGGTGATCCGACTCCTATGAGGTGTTTTGGTTATCCTGAAACTTAAAAGTGTTAATGGTTCCTCATAGGTGTCGTTGGGAACCTTAATTGTGCACTCAATTCATCCAGTGAGCTGCCAATCCCCACCCCAAGCCCCGAGCGTGTCTGAGGACGTGCAATACGCTAAATTTGTGATGTGCAGCGAAACTGCAACGTTACAATGTATATGCGTATTTGCTAGATTAACCTACACCTATGAGATGTCGGAATTGTTCGGAATTGTCGAATACCAGACCAGTTAATGTTAACAATATTAGTATATTCGTTAGGGTATACCTCGCCCTTTCAATTTGTAGATATATATGTACATAGAGACCACGAGTATTCCCAGATTTGAGTGTGAGGGTTTCGTGACTTTTGTAATATTTTACTTATATTTGCGCCGCCTCCGAAAAGTTGTAGAATATTTAGACTTAATGCATATTTCTGTATCCATGACAAGTGGTTATTTTTTACTTTACAGGGCATTTTTTGTGTTGCTTGTTTTTTACTTTTCAGCTCTTTTAGTTTTCAGCTCTCTGGAACTCTGTCAGTTTTCGAAGTCGGTCACATTTGTTTCAAAAATATATTTTTTAATTTAATGCTTTTTAGTATAGGAAAACAATAAATTGATGGTTCGCGATCGATTTAATTTTGAATTTCATCGTTGCACTGGTGTAACAGTTATAGACGAAGAAATGTAGCCGAATTTGTTGAAGAAAGAAAAGCTTGTACATTCCGAAATTTATGCAAGAGGGTGTACTGCGAGAACTTCCCTTATAAGTTACCAATCGACAATCGAAAGTTCAGTTTTTATGCAATAACAGTTGTTAATGTTAAAGAATTTTGGATACATTTATATTGGAGCCAAAGTGCGAGCATCCTCTATAAGATAGGCAAGGTTTCATCAAGATCGGTCCATCCATCTCGGAAATATCGCCGGACAAACGAAATTTGCAGTAGAAACGTAAAATCAGGGCGAAATTCGGTTTTTAAGCAATAACAATGGTTAATGTTAAACAATTTCGACAAAATTTAGATTGGGACCAAGCTGTGAGCATCCTTTATAAGATAGGCAAGGTATCGGTCCACCTATCTCAGAGTTCTCGCCGGACAAACATTTAAAAAAAAATATATATATATATATATATTTTTTCTATTGTTAATCGGTAATTTATTCTTAATTTATTGTTAATTGCTAATGCGAGTTAAATCGAGGTATCTTTGAATGAAAGCTTGGCTTTCTTGTATGATATCTATTTTTTTTGTTATATCTCATATATTATATTTGTTATGTTTTTGTGGGGAAATCCAACTGCTACTTGGCGCATTTTTTTACAGTTTAATGTTGTTTGAGGGGTCGGCTGATCGGTAATTAGGTTCATAATTCCCGGTCAGCCGATTCACGCGACATGTGTGCTGACAGGTGTCGCGCAGGGCCGATCACCAGGTCGTCGACTCCGGGGCATCGGTCAGTTACCCATAACAATGGCTAGGCTTCTGGAACCTTCAAATTCTGCAAATCATGTCCTCTAATATGCAGGAAGGGTCCAGAAGCTTAGACCTTATAAATAGGAGTGCAAGGCGGAAGTCGCTCTCTTTGCCTCCTGGCCTGTTAACGTGTCTGCTTGCCGTTAAACGTACTGTGTGCTTCGCAAAAATTCAAGCTAAGTAGCTCGCTTAAGCTTTGCTTTCTTCTACAATTACTGTTCCTGCTTATGTGTCTGCTCGTCACATTAAGCAACCACTGCTGTATATATTGTAAATACTTTATTGACGTGAATAATTACTCTACACCAACTCACACTCTGCTTCCACGAAGTTCACATCTAACCTCTCTTATTCCTATCTTAGTCTACAGTCTACAACTATTCTAACCTAATCTAAACTCTAAGTTCCTTAAATCTACGCCAAGACTCCTATCCACGGATAAGTCTACTCCGAAACAAATGTTTTTCGACGGATTTCATGCCTTTTTGATAGTTAATGCTTAACAATAAAGACAATAAAAATTCTAAGTATTTATCAATGGTTTAATTAATAAATTTAAAAGTGTAATAAGACCAACATCTAGTGCCGCCCCTGATATTAATTTTTCAGTGTCGGGTGGCGGCGGGGAGGTGTGAAAACACTCTGATCGGAGTGTTTTCACTACATCGCGACCGCCTTGTTGATTGCGGCGACGGCGGCTCGATAATCCTAGCAACCGTGAAATATAAATTCACGATCGCGTACGCGCTCGTCCTATTCCTGCACCGCATTCTCAAGGGAGAGGACGAGGTAAGAAACCACGGCCGCCTGCGAGAATTTGCGAAGCACCGGAGTACAGGGGTTAGCACCTGGACACCTCCTGGAATGGAGAGTTCGGCTGAGAAAGCCGGACGCCTCTCAGAGAGGAGAGCACAGGGAGTTCCCCGGACGCCCACCTTCGCTAGGAGAGTTCGGGAGGTACTCCTGGACGCCCTGAGGTGAGGAGAGAACGGCCATGAAGGCCGGTCGCCAAACCAACTGGGAGAGTACAGGAGGCTGTACCCGGACGCCTATGCGACGATGTCTAGCAAAGATACCCTACGATGGGGAGAGTTCGGCTGAGAAAGCCGGACGCCCGATCGTAGGTGATGGGAGAGTTCGGCTGAGAAAGCCGGACGCCCAAGAATCGTGATATAAAGTAAGGGAGAGTTCGGCTGAGAAAGCCGGACGCCCGAATCTTGTACAAAAGAATATTGCTAGGATTGTCTCACGATGATTCTAAATTATATGACAATCCGAACTAAACACGCCTGTACCTTACACCGAGACCTCTCCTTAATGAAATATCCCTTTTCCTTACCCAGAATACTGTTCATCAATTCCCAAGCAAACCTCTCACAAAAGTAAAATTTTATTAAAATGTCAAGTGCCATTTCTGTTCAAATATGCACCATCACCTATGTGCATGTTCATGTTATAATGTAACTTTAATGTTACAATGTATTTATAACTTAATCATGCACATAGGAGGACATCTAAGAAATTGAGCTGAATGTGAGAATATAGATTCCTCACATAATATACTTTGCACTTGACAAATTCACATTAGCAAAAGAAAAATTACCAATAGCTAGGATGCATTTAAATTGCAAATTAGATAAGCTATACCCTCATATGCACTCTAACATTGGTGTATCTTGACAGCCAAATGCGTAGCTCAGGGAGCGCATAATCTAATGTAATAAAATTTGTTAAATAAGTACTGATTACCAATAGCTCGTATGTCGCTAAATGACACATGATTCATAATTATTGCTTGCTTAATTCATTTTATTCTTTAGCTGAAGTGTTCCTTGAGCGATGAACTTGACAGTCATGATCATGATACAACTAAATTAGATTGCCTATGAGCATTCTGCTTGGCTTATATATTATAATTCTAAAGCGTGAAATCAAATAATGATTCAGAGTAGCAAAAGAGAGATTCCCAATAGCTATAATATATTGAAATTTTAAATGATTGGACTTAACACTTTACAAATTATTCCTGACTGTCAAATACCTAGCTGACGGAGCGCAAACCTAAAGTGCTGAAATTAGTTTGAGCAAGTACTGATTATTAATACCGAGCATTCCCTTGAACTGTAAATAAATAATTGCTAATATTGCTTTAAAGATAAATATGCTACATTCTTGACAATTTTAATTATTGGAAATCAGCACTCGTTCACCAACCACATTTGACACTTCATAATTCTTAATAATGACAAGATTACAGGGACAGGGGCAAGGACACTATACTCTTTTATTAACTAAATAAAAGCATGGAATCTGGAATAAAATAAAATAATAAAATTGGACTCTGTCACATAACCATTATGACACATAACCAGCCATGGCATAACTGGCTTAACCAATGTGTCGCTATGACACAGATTACAGGTTATAGATCGGTAACGTAAATACGATATTTCCGTTTGCTGCCATCTCGTATGAGAAAAGTGAAAACCACATTTTTAGGAATTAGTTCCCCTGATGAATCTTAATTTGCCTTGCCGTTTTCACGAGAAGAATAAGCAGGAGAAATCCACATCTCTTGAACGACTGAACCGATTCGCTTGATTCTTGGCTCATTCGATTCAGAAAAATCAACGAAAAAATACAAAATTCAGAAATAAATCCTTGGAGCTGTAACTTTTCCATAAATCCAGGTGAAAGTTTTATAGCGGACGAAAACCGCTACACTTCGGGATAAGTATCCTCGGTAGTTGCGCGCTGTATATATATAACTACTACTTGGCGCGAGACTCTACCGAGTCTCCTGATGCTGTCATAATGCTATTATTCCATTTACCATTAAATGCAGGCACAATTGCACCGCGTTTGGAGAAACTAATTCTGTTCGTACTGAATGGAATGGTAGTAAGCGGCATATATTCAGGACATTAAACAAGACGAATTTGTACGTAAAATATGCTGTTTTATTACAAAGCCATAAACAATGTCTAACAACATTTCGCGTTGCACATTACATTACAATCTTCGCATGCACATCGCTACCATATACTGTGACGAAGTGTCCTCTCCTAGCGAGCATAAGACCGGAAGGTTGATCATAAGTGCCGTTAGGGAATATAAAAACGTAGCCTCCAGGCAAGGTCGACAGTTAAGCCAATTTAAAACCTTTGTTTCGCTCCTAATGCTATTTGATTTTCGCGTGAGCCGTTTAGGCACCATAGACCAGGGACGTCGCTTCGCCACCTGCATCCTGGCACCTATCTTAAGTTTCGTCACCAGCAGCCGCGAGACTTCGGCTCGACGTGGAGACTCCACTGCGGATGGTAGCAGCCTACGAAGGATTTCCCATGCAGTTTTGGCCACACCGGGGAAATCTGGGCGGTTGGGGAGGCACATCCAGGCGGAAGGATTCATCGGCAGCGGCCGCTAGGATCTTCCGATAGCGCAGGGGCACGGCCCTGTTGCGGAGGCTCCCCGAGCCTTGGAGCCCGGACTGCGTTTGGTGACAATATCGGCCACGTCAGGGGTGCAGGGGAAAATTAGAATTAGCCTATTAAAGTCCCGCGCGCGGAAGGAGCGAACACTCGTTGTGTAGATTTGACAGTGTAGTTTCGTGATCAGTTGTGTTCCGCCAGACACCACTCCTCAAAACCATTTGGTAAGCGATCCACTTTTGGGACCAATCTATTTCGTTTCGACGTTTGGCCGGTCAGGGGATTGTCCTGACCGCGTCTTGTTCACGTTTCGTCCTCGTGTTTCCATATTAGAAAACACACTGCAGAGATTCCGCGAGAATCAGGTCGACCTTCCTGGAGGACTCCCGTCTTCACGACGAGTCATTTCCGTCCACTAGCTTAAGTTTCGCGTCGCGAGGTTCCTTTTTTAGAAGTTAGGTCCCCCGCTTATCTGTGAGTCTCGTCGTTCCGAGACCTTCTTACTTGTTAGTTCCGGCCACCGTAGGCCATAGAATTCTTTTCCGATCTGCTCCTCACGGGCGCCGTGTAACTCCCGTAAGCGAAGTCCGTTTTCCCGCCGTTATGTATTCTCATCTGGTTTATGTAACATCGTAGACCTAGCCAATAAACCTCGGGTGCATTATAAATTTTCCTGTCTTGGTTGCGTCTCCTGCCGAATCCACCGCTCTCCTCTATTCCGGCCTCTGAGCTGCCGCGTTAGTGAATCCGACTGCGAATCCCCGGAAGTTGTCCGGCTAATAGCCAGTTCAGTTAGCTTTACGTGGTACCGCGGGGTACCTGGAGCCCATCTTTTTAAGACTTCCGAATTCGTAGTCGAGGGTTAGGGTTTAGCGCACGTTCCGCCCTTCGGGCGATTCAATTCAGGCGTCTCGAAAGAGCGCTATCAATCTAATTATCGTTTCGTAAATTCCGTCATCCAATAGTAATATTTCACATTTTTCTGGGTAACTGGCTGCGGGTAGTTCTATCCCCGAGCAGCCCCAGGAAAATTCCTTACAATACATTATCGGACGCATTGTGCACACAGCTTAATATCCATACAATATCTTTACAATACAATACTCTAAACTTCAACGGAAGGGATTTTCCATATAATGTTTAATTTTTGTTTTAGGTGATTCAAAAGTCACCAATTTCATAGGGACAATAGAATTCGGCGATGCAGTTTGAGTTTTTCAAGCCGTTCATGGACGATATATCGCGCAAAACACCATAAGGGTTTATTTATGTGTGTTTTATGTGTATTATGTGTACATTTGTTATCATCGAGCCAATATTCAATATTCACATTTGCCGCCTCTGCGTTAGCTTAAGCTGTGATGCGTACTTTCGAGTACTTGTGTGTCAGAGCGTCCACGTGCGCAGAACAAAGTGTAAAAATCGCACCTAGAAGCCTTAAAAATAGACGCATTTTCACGATTGTTTTTCCAGCGATGGTTCGTTCCATTGTGAATGATGCCTCTGTTGCTTAGAAAGTTGTATAGATCTTGAGCGAAGAAACCTTGGTGTGCCTGTAACCATACAAAAATTATGTTATTTTTCGCCTGTTGCTTGATTAGTGATGCTTGAGAGCTAGAATTTTTCGGAGAAAAGCTAATTCGGGGAAAGTATGAGTGTTAAACTACCTTTTCCAGTAGTGTGAAACGTTACTGGAGGGTGGTAATAATTGAGTTCTCAATTAATACAGGCAAACTGCATATTCGTTGATTAAACATTTTACAAGGAAAGACAGATCGCGTTTGAACTGCCGGGTTTCCTCTGTTGCATAAGTGAAACTTACAGTAGTGGATCTATTGCCGTCTCCCCTTGAGACCCTGGAAGAGATCGTCCACCGCCGTGTCGAGATTTTGGCCTTGTCCGGATCGCGTTGCGGTGACGCTGCTTTGCCACCCTCGAACTGCGAGCTTTCGTTGACAGTTTCTGCAAAAAGAGGGAGACACATTCACTCTACGTTCGCAATTATCGTAAATCGTACACTGAAGATAATGGCAAACTCACCCGCAACGGCACGGCAAAGGGAGGTTTTGATAAAGGCGTTCCTGCCTTCGTCGTCCTTCAGCCTGCACGTGGTTGATACCACATCTGCAGCGCACTCCCCGCAGCCAAATTGACCGCGTCTTTCAGCGTGCAGCCGTCCATCCACTGGAGGTATTCGACCTGCGAAAAAAACATACCCTCTTCGCGGGTAGGTCCATTCGCAGCGCAAACTTGACTTGTTGCACCTACAATCTCTTTGTACTCCTCAGAATCCATTTGCACGGCGAGCATCTTCTCGGCGGTGGAAAACGGCAGATAAACCGGCATGCAAAAAGATTATTTAAGACACCGATGTGGCTTCGACTGGTGCCAAAAATGCTATCATTATTTGACCGAGGAATGGTTGCTCGCACGGGGCAACTTTTCGCGAACAGTCGTTTCTCTCATCCGGCGCACCTGCAGATCTATCACGCTCCGTTTTATTAACTATTCTATATTCAAAATCCAGAAACTGCGGCCGAAGCGATGCGCGTAGATGGCTCGTTTGGCGAAAGAGGCAAAAGAGGTAGGAACGGTTGCTCATTTCGGACCTTCGGGGCCTCCTTGTTAAACGTTTCGGCTTCCGAAAGGACAGGAAGAACACCCGAAAGCCGAAAACAGATCTCGCAAAAGGTTTCATCTCCCGAAGTACAGACTACATATTCGCCCCGTACAATATTGTCGCGGGGGTAGTGAATATAAGGGTGGGAACCGCTGGGGAGTTGGTTATCGTAGGGGTTGTGGATCGGTGATGGGAGCGGTGAATGTCTGAAACGCGGGTGTGGACTGAGCGAGTCTCGGCTCCTCCAAGATTCGCCCGAGTTGCGACACGTCCTCGGAGAATTCCCTGCCCGTGGCCGTACAGGGCTTAGAGGCCTCTCCTCGTAATACGTGGCGTCGGGGCAGGCTTGCCAGATTAGGTGGGGGTTTTGGTGGTGGGGCAATGCTAGCCTTATGGGAAGTGGAAGGAATTCCTTCCAAATCTGGCAAGCTTGCGTCGGGGTCGGTTTCGGACTCGGCATCCCGGAACCTCTACGGCTTTTGGGCGCTTCGTTTTGGTCGTGACATTATGCTGTTGAAGGAGAAGTTCAAGTCTGCTGTCCAGAGAGTCTTCCGCGTTGCTCGAAGGCTGCTTTCGCGACAAAGTTCGGGCCTGATGCCGCCTTCCCGACTTACGAATTATACTTTGATGATTACGCGACAGCAACATGAACGGTTTACGGCTGTAGAAAGTTTTAGTCCCCGCAATGAGTTTATCTTTGCAAGTTCGCAACATTTTTATCGCCATTCACGAGCTACTACTTAATATGAAAACTGTCGGTATTATGGTAGCATCCCTGGCACCAGTCGGGACTGATTGGGAGTCGTTTTCAGAGATGGACACTGAGTGGAAGAAGTCGGAGATCAATGCAGAAGCGGAAAGACGATTTGCCTTAGAGGGAAGGCAGTAATTATGATTTTGTCAAAACTACGTCGTTCTTGCAGCAGGGAATACAAATATCTTGTGCTTAATTGGATGATTATTAAAAAAAAATTAATGTCATACAGAACTAAATATTCTGTGAACAAAGAAGAACTTCCTGTTCTTATCTGAACGATATGAATGTGAAACAAAACAATCGTAATGCACAAATATGTGTAAAAAATAATAAAGATTATAACAAAAATTCTAAAAATATGCTTTCTTTTTCATTCATTTCCTTTCTTATCTCATTAATAATTTCAATGTTACAGACAGGAGACATTTAGTTTAGTAACTATATGTATCCTGCCTGTCAAGCGCATTACTATAGGAGCGCACAACCTTTTGTCCTGGAGTTCAATAAACAAGTACAGTACCAATTGTCAATAAGGAGCTAGTAGTAAACTATACTAGCCATCGATCAGAGTAACTTTCTCTATAACGTCGAAATTTTCTGAACATTGTAACTTACAACTTAAAAAATGATATCACATTACGGTAGTGCTTATAAAGATAAGTAATTGCATCCCTGAAGTTATTATGTTCCTCTGTCACAACTTCGCATCAATAATTTTACACACATTAACTCTCAATATGTGTGAAATTGTTAATGTGTGTAAATATAATAAGAAATGTTGTTGAAATAGCTATTTTCATGTCCTGAAATTTTTTCTAATGATTGGTAATTGTTGAGAAATATAAGTTTCTGGCCAAGCAAAGCAGACGTGTGCAGCGATATACAGCAAAAGGTGTATCAATAAAATTAAGTTCAAGTTCAACTACGATGTACTATCGACCTCGACCCCTCTAATCCACCAAGGAGCACAGAGAGATTAATCTCAACAGTAATCATTACTTATATCGTTTTGGCCGAACGCTTGGTACACACAACTGTTTCAGTTAGCATCAATAGACATTTATTCAATAATGTGAGTATTCAATAATCTTAGTAACCAAAGGGAAGTTACAGGTCTGCAAACATATCTTTGATATGAAGTATTTAGTTCTGTGTTTAGTTCCTTGCAAATGATTTTTGTGAAGTAGATTATCCGATAGTTCTGTGTAAGAGTTCCTTGCAAATGATTTTTGTGAAGTAGATTATCCGATCAAGATGTACTATTTCATAGTTACTTTTATCGTTGCAATATGAACTGCAATGAAGTGGAGTTGAACATATTTCGTGATAAAAGTAGTCCTCATTACCTTGAATGCTTGACCTTGTTTCTGCTACATCTAATGTCGGAATCAAAGTGATGTTACACAGAACTAATGCTTCAATGCAAAGGTATGTGTGAGCATTGGTAGAAGCCTTTCCAGATTTTAAGGTTTATAGGCCTCAACGTACTATGCGAACATGTACTGACTAAAGTCGAAGTGGCTGCCTTTTATCAATTGCATGGTTTAGTTAGAGTGAACTTTCGTCACAACTGAAATAATCTTAACAGTAACAGCACCAGCGTTAATAGAGGTCTATGATTGAGTATTGCCAGTACCTATGTGTATCAATGTCAGAGCCGACACACATACGTCCTCCGCATTTGCTTCCCTCACAAAAGTTGTAGTTCCCAAGTATCAATGATGCTTATTTGGGCAGGCAAGAAATATCATACTTTTCGATACCTTAATATCAGGATTTCCGCAATGAAAAATGAATGTTGTCATGCACTTTAAGGTTACCCCGCAACTCACGGTTACGATGGCGCTTGTTGTTTTTCTGTCCTGTCCTATCCTCCCATGTCCTCTGTTCGTATCGTATCGTCCATGCCGTATCGTGCCATGTCCAATTTGTATGGTTTCACAAACGATAGCTGAACAGTTGCACAAGATGAGAACAGTTAATCATTTCAATACTGATTCACTTTCTTAAGGTTTTGAATGCAGAATACACACCTCTGGTCCGAGCGAGATCTTCACAGTGTTGTCGTCTGAAGTGGTCCGGTCCGAACGTCAGAACTCGACGATCAATCGGCAGAGTCGAACACATTCGATCTCTCGAACAGCAGTATCGACACGGTGCCGCGGAAGTAGTGAAGACTCTTCAAAAACTCACACTCAGCGATTATAAAATAGAAATTATCGTTGAAAAAGGGAATTCTAAGAATTCTCAAGTGAAAACTTGGCCCTCTAAGAATTAGCACATGCAGACTGTTGTACGATTTTCTATTTGCTGTACTAAGAGTACGTGCGCGGCAAGGATACCTGGAAAATCGCAGGACTCAATTGTTGCTTTATTACTGGTACGGCACGGTGGGCGACCGAAGGGGTGTCGAGCTGGCCCGGACTAATAAAGCAATCATGTACCAGCCGCGAAACAATCGATTCTTCCCCTTCGGTCACCCTGTCCGGGCTAGCCCGGCCCGGTAGGCTGCCGATTGTGAGAATATGACCACCGCTGGACTCAATCCATTCTTCTTCCAAGAATCTCGCTTAAACAAAAGGCCTGAAGGGAAAGCAAGACTTTTGTACTGAGACTTAGCAGATAATTATGATTGCTTTTCCATGAACTCCCTTTCACGCCAGAACTCGCGAATTTAATCCTTACCCTTGCTTATTCACACACGGAAACTAATTAAGCAGACCTATCATCCACCGACTTATACTCTACTTGTATTTCGACCGAGAGTTCACGTCATTACGTCACGAAACCGACACTATATTACTCAAAAGAAAGCAATTTACCTGACCTCTGAATCAGTATGAAAGACCCATTTCTGTACGAATGACGATTCCGTATGCGAAGAAACTCTTGCGATATGCTCACAACAAAGAGAATTTGCTAACTGCCGCGTTACCCTTTCCGCGGCACTGGGGTGTGACTTCGTACCATACGACTTTTTATACTATGTTGTGCCAAAAAACAAAGGTTTGGAATGCAGCCAGCGTTTGCTGGGTCACCAGCTTACTGGGTGAAATAACCACCGCTGGTTAGGCTTATATTTTAGAAGTAATCTGAACTACAAACGTTTTGTTAATCTCAATGTAGTATCTGTAATAAATATTGAGGTACAATAATAATAAATGTAGAAGATGTAAACATAAAATAGATCTGCATATCTTCTATATGTCAATAAGATGGACAGTGGACCTACATCTTCTATATATATAGATATTCTATAATATAATAGACCTTCTATAACAGAGGAATAGATTTATTTGCCTGTTCGGTGAGACAATTTTTCGGATCTTTGCCGATTCGAGGGTGCAGATTACACTGTTAACTTAAAAGAAGCCTACTCAAATATAAAAGATATAAATGAAGATTATTGAATTGATACAAACAGACATGTTACTTGTTTGTCACTCACGTGGATGAATTTGGAGTCGTATTCACAGCCAATTATACGTGTTCGGTTACACAACAGTAGGCGCAGAGAACGAGGGACATACGGTTGCAGCTATTTATAGCAGCCCCCCTCTCGCCCCGTTGATGGTTCGCACAATTGCCAAATAGGTGCTGCCATTGCAGTAGGCATGCATGAACGCTCACTCATTACCGATGGTCGACTAAAGATGAGAATCGTGATAGCGCGCCTCGTACGCAGTATCAGTGATCTCGGTCGATTACCAGTAATGGCTGATCTGCGCGAATGAGACTATATACACCCTTGATATGCCTAAGTAGTAGTAAACAATCAAGGATAAGGATTAGATTCGCGAGTTCTGGCATGCAGATGTTGACCAGCGCGAACAAGGAAGCGTTGAAAGGAGTTCCTGGAAAAGTAATCATAGCTATTTGCTAAGTCCCAGTGGAAAAGTCTTGCTTTCCCTTCAGGCCGCTTGTTTAAGCGAAATTCTTCGAAGAAGAATGGATGGCTAACTACTGACACCCCTTCGGGCACCCTCTGAGCCGAGCTGGCCCGGACCAATAAAGCAATAATGTGCCAGTCGCGAAACAATCGAGTACTGCGATTTTCCAGGTAGCCTTGCCGCGCACATGCATCAAGGACAGCGCTAACTACTTACAGTTACATACAGCGAATAAATGATACGTACGTCTGCACGTGCAAATTTTTAAACGGCCATACTTCCAATTCACTTATCGGTATCGAATGTAGCGATTGTGTATAAGAGAAAGCATGGCTGGCAAAACTGTAATAAAGTGATTTTGAATTTGAAGCTTACCCATTTAAAAATTTACAGCCGCTCAAACATTGGCAATTTATTGAAAAACAAATCAGTGACCCGCTGATTGTTTGGAGCAGTGTATTAGGGCACATGAAAAAAGCGACTTGACGAATAAGACGATATCGAAGCTGTACTGGACTTTGCTCTTTGACAAACATGGTTTGTAAAAGGGGTGAACCAGTACAAGAAAGCGCATGTATTTGAAATTATATAACACCCGAAGGAATGCACCTCGAGAGTGTGCAGCACGAGCTCCCTCTTGTAGGGTAGAAGAAGTGCATAACAAACAATTACATCAGTATCAACGATAAGGAAGAATATTTCCGCGAAATTGGTACGATGTCTTCGGTAAGCACTGTGCAGAAGTGAAACACGGGGGTGGGGGTGACGTACCTGAACTCGGCAGTCTGCTGAACGGACCCACCAAAGTTGGCGCCTCGCCCGCCGCATTCCCCTACTTCTGCTGCCACGTGCGCGCAGGCCAATGAAAGCCCACAGACGTCTGTAATAGAAGAGCGGGGGAACAGTACAAGCCAATGAGAGACTCTGCCTGGGGTCACGGGACCTGGGAAGAGGGCATCAGGCCCGAATTTTGTCGCGAAAGCAGCCTTCGAGCAATGCGGAAGACTCTCTGGACAGCAGACTTGAACTTCTCCTTCAACAACGAGCACTGGAATACTGTGGTTTACTGTGTGTGTTTGGTGATTTTGCTGTTCAAGACGCCTTTGCAATCGTGAGTTTTTTCTCATTTATTTTTCTCACCTTCAAGTTTCTGAATAACATTCATTTTTCGGTGGCGATATCCTTTAGGCCGCGAGCAATATCGTCAGTTTCCTTATTAAGTAGTAGCTCGTGATCCGCGATAAAAATGGTGCGAACGTGCAAAGAAAAACTAAGTGCGAGGACTAAAACTTTCTACAGCCGTAAACCGTTCATGTCGCTGTCGCGTAATCAACAAAGTATAATTCGCAAGTCCTTTGCAAACGAGTCAAATAAGGGTAGCATCCCTGACACTAGTCGAGGCCACACCGATGTCTTAAGTAATGTTCGGTCGAATTCACCGCGAAACGAATATCCCGCGCTGTCGCCTAATCTTTGCGGAGAAAGCAGTGCGAACGATGCTTCTGCCGTGTCTAACATAAATCATTTCCGCGATATCGAATCAGCGCCAAACAACGAACCCCTCTCATACTCTAGCGACGAGGAACCGTCATTCGGGACGGATAATCGCGATAGCGACCGCGAATCATTCAAGACAAGGCTTGCCCGATGCTTTATGTCCAATAACATTTCGTTAAAACAGGGCGATAATATCCTACGCGTTTTACGGTCACATAACTTCCTTACTTACTTGCCGAAATCGTGTAAAACCTTAATAGGCACATCACGCGCGTCGCTTAAAATAGAAAAAATGGAACCCGGGGAATACGTACATTTTAATATCGAAGACGCCCTCTTAAAAGTACTGACCCCGCTGCCCGCTAGCAAAGTCCCCAACGTTATACTTGTCGACCTCAGCACGGATGGTATGAGCCCGCATAAGTCCACCCCCCTAACATTGTGGCCGATACAAATTCGCGTAACTAACGTCCCCAAAAGTAAGCCTTCCCTCATCGGCGTTTATAAAGGATTTTCAAAACCCGGGTCATGTAGTGAATTCTTCAAATATTTTGTCGACGATTTTAAAAAAATAACTTCATCGGGTGGCATAAAATTCCGTAACAAACTCGTGCCCGTTCGGATACGGTGCTTCGTCGCGGACGCAGTAGCTCACGCTTTTATATTAAACCACCATGGGCATAACAGCGAAAGACCGTGTTCCAAATGTACCATCAAGGGTACGCACGACCATGGACGAATGACATTTCTCGGCATACGCGGTACCGCGAGGAACGATAGCAATTATCGAAACCTCAAATATCCCACCCACACAAAGGGCGCGACTCCGTTAACCGAAATCTTAGACGACGTGGTAAACCAAGTAATATTCGACAGCATGCACCTCGTGTATCTCGGCGTGGTTAAAAAAATCGTTATGGCACTTTTTACGGGATTAAATAGTAAGCACGTAAAGCTGAAGCCGCAAGTTTTGGACGTGTTATCGGCGAGGATGAAACGCGTCGAAAAATATTACCCGAGTGACTTCGCGTCGGACCGCATCAGTCGAGGGGCTCGTTCGCGGTAAAGCCACCCAATTTAGGCAATTCGCGTTATACACCGCACCGGTTATGTTGTTCGGGCTCATAGGGAATCTCGCATATCAACACCTCCTACTACTCCACGCGTCATTACGCATTTTGAATCAATCCGCACCATCCGAGTATTTAGTAAGTTACGCTGAGCATGCGTTGCGCCTCTTCGTTTCGCGGTTCCCCGACGTGTACGGGAATAGATTCATGTCGTACAATATCCACGGTTTGCTCCATATCACAGACGACGTTCGTCGGCACGGGCCGCTAGATAGTTTCTCAGCATTCCCATTCGCGAACGAAATGTCCGCGTATCGTAGATTCTTCCGGAAACCGCATCAGATTTTACAGCAAATCGGCAAGAGGTTTGAAGAGAGCGCTCGGAATTCAGTGTCGCCCCGCGTAAATGGAGACCCGAAAATATATAAACCGTACCATAAGCATTCAAACGGACCGCTGCCTATAAAAATCCCCAATGTAAACTGTGAGCAGTGTCGGAGTCTCAAAATCGATAACACGTTATACAGCAACTCTTTGCGGGACAGTTGCTGTCAATTAAACGATAATAGCATCTGCGTAATTGCGAATATTTTAAAGATTGATAGCAAATATTATTTCGCGGTAAAAACATTCGAATCCGTTACCGATTTTGACGAGATGGGCGCAACATCATCACTCGTAGGGGTCTTCCGCTGTAAATCCTTACTAAATTGTATCCGCGTAATACAGGTAGATGACATTAAACGTAAATGTTTCAGAATGCCCTCATGGTGCTGTGCTATCGAAAGCATAGAGAATTCGCGAAAAGTAAGGTACCGCGACAATATTTTACAGGGCGAAGATGTAGTTTGTACTCTGCAGCACTCCTATTAATAGATTATTATATTCTTTCAACCATTTTTTTTTTAAACTTACCGTCTAACCGCAGTCTCCCTTGAGTATTAGGCTTGTCTGTCCGAACTCTGCTCGCGAGTAAATGATGATTCAATGCGGAATGCCCCATTCTCTTGTTGTGGGACTTTCCGTTTGACTGATGCTCGTCGCGCTGGCAAGCCCACTTTCTCCCAGTTTGCGAGTTATTGCCATTTATTGTTCATTGTTAGGTTATTTATGTATGAAACTACACAGATCAGTTCCAACTTCGCACGCGGTCAATGATACGGGATGGTTCACTTACATTATAGTCAAATAGTGGTCACAGTTACCGACCTTTATGTTGTATTTGATGACATTTTCTTGTAACGAGTAAACTATGTACAAGAGACATCGGCATTAAACTTGCACTTTTTGGAGACAAGTTTTTTACACCGCTTTGCAAACTTTTATACCGTCGCATAGCGGTCCAGATCGAAGAATTTTATAACATTCGCTGTATTACATTCGAAATATAACGTATGTCGACATGAGTCCATGTGGGCAGACCCTAGTGTGCTGCAACTAATTTGTTCCTGATGTTTACTGCAGTTGCATAATGTCGCGACCGAAACGACATTAGCCGCAGCTAATATGATAGCGCCCAAAAGCCGCAGAGGTTCCGGGACGCCGAGTCCGAAACCCACCCCGACGCCACATATTACGAGGAGGAGGCCCCTAAGCCCTGTACGGCCACGGGCAGGGAATTCTCCGAGGAGGTGTCCCAACTCGGGCGAATCTTGGAGGAGCCGAGACTCGCTCACTCCACACTCGCGTATCCGCGTTTCCGACGTTCCCCGCTTCCATTACCGATCCACAACCCATACGATAACCAACTCCCCAGCAGTTCCCACCCTTATATTCACACCCCCGGCTCCTACCCCCCATCCACCCCATACCACCCCTCCTTCCAGCACTCCTACCCCAATTCCCAAGAATTTTTTTATTCGCAAATAGACCCACCCTCATAGTCCCTCCTATCCCACCCACCAACCCAGACGCACGCACCCGTGCATGCACGTGCACGAGTACGTGCACCAGCACCAGCACCAACGCCCAATTATCCCCCGGGCCAATTGGGCGATTGCTGCAAGTACGATTTTGCCTCTCTACCAATTCAAGTTTTTCTATCGCAATTGCATACTTACTTTTGTATGTCACAGAATCCATCACGCAGAAGTGATGGAAAAGTTGGAGGAGCTGCCGAGGCTGTGAAGGCTGGTAGAAGAATTGTAGGAGACACTCGCCTCCCTCCAACGGAGGAAGCGGCGCCGCGGTGAAAAACCGGCGTACCTGCCATTTAGATCGATGGAGGAAATGCTCGCCGTCGAGGTGGACTCCGAGCGGTACCAAGAGATTGTAAGTGCAACAAGTCAAGTCTGCGCTGCGAATGGACCTACCCCGGAAGATAGTCGATAAAAATCTCACCAAACATACTTATTTTTCGCAGGTCAATTACCTCCAGTGGGTGGGTGGCTGCACCCTGAAGGACGCGGTCAACTTGGCGGTGCGGGAGTGCGTCGCAGACCCCCTGTCGACCGCCTACAACCTGCAGGGCGACGAAGGCACGCACGCCTTTATTAAAACGGCCCTTTGCCGTGCCATTCTGGGTGAGTTTGCCACTATCTTCAGTGTACGATTTACGGTAATTGTGCACGTAGAGTGAATATGTCTCTCTCTTTTTGCAGAAGCTGTCAACGAAAGTTCGCAGTTCGAGGCTCCCGGCAGGCAGAGCTATAAAGCGGCCCTGCAGCACGCGGTGAAGCTGGCGAAGCAGCGACACCGCAACAACACCGCCGCAACCCGACCTGGCCCGGCACCCGCCGAACAAGGGCAAACTCTCGACGCGGCGGTGGACGACCTTTTCGAGAGTGCCAAGAGGAGACGCCAGTAGGTCCATTACTGTAAGTTTCATTTATGTAATAGAGGAAACCCGAAAGTACAAACGTGCCCTGCCGTTTCTTATGAAACAATTACAATTTTTGTATACAATTTTTTGTATGTTTTTACTGGCGTTATCAGAAGAGGCGTCAAGGAGAAGGAAGGACTGCCGCTCAACTCTCGCTCAACTCCCGCTCAACTCCCGCTCAACTCAACTCAACTTGCCGACTCAAGGAGAATCCCGCTTTCACATCTCAGCGACCAACAACAGGCGAGGTGATCCTGATTTCCACGAGGCGGGGTGATCCCGAATCGTCGTTTACAGGCGCGAGCCAATTTAGGTCGGAGTGTCTGTATATTGTAGGTCAAGTAATGTTTTGGCATCGCGAAAACAAGGTGAACGCCCTGTTTCGGAACACCGGTGTTGTTCCGTCCAGCCGTTGCGACGCGAGGTACGAAAAAACAAGCGACCGATAGGTAAAAAGCGTTTTAGGGAAGAGGCCGAAATAAAGAGGCAGTTGCGATACGACCAGCGAGCAAGTCAGAGATATAAGAGAGTTATAAGAGATATAAGAGAGAGTGGCAACTCATTGTAAGAGACAGAGAACGTTAATAAAGAGTAGCATTAAACACAAAAAAAAAACACCTATTAAAAAACCTACAATATAGTATCATTGTGACCGCTCAGCTTCTACCTTACGAGGCAGTGGGTGTTAGTACTGGACTTTCGTCTCAGTCACCGCACTTCGTCTAGTCGTAGCACGTTGAGTTCGGGTTCGCGGTCATTCGCAAGCTCGACCCGGTCGCCACTTGGTTTGTACGTCCAAAAACGTTAAAGGAATCTCCAGAAAGGAGTTTGTAGATTGTTGACGGTACGCCGGGGAAATGCGACACAGAATTTATTTTACTTCTATTTTCTTTGGTCCGGGATCGTCAGCTGCAGATCAGGAAATTCCTTATTTCCCTTCAGATCTGTTTGACCGTGTTCCTATCTTCAAACCTGGCTGATTTGTAGGAATATTTGCTGCCGGATGATGGATAGGCGTTTTAGGAAAATTGTTCAACAAGTGTTTCTGTTGATGACTAGATCCACTAGCTTTATTTTCTAAAAATGGTACACTGTCTTCGCCTCTAGTCTAGTTGACGTTAAGTTGAGACGAGGTTTGTCAGGTGTTGAGCCTGTTGTAGGATTCCGAGTGAAAGCACTTCGGCCGGCTTATCCCCCGAGTTGAGAAGGCGGCAGGCGCTTTAGGACGCCTGCTGCCCAACATCCGGGGACCGTGGAAGGGTGTCCGACGCCTTTATGCGGGAGTCGTCCGTTCCATGGTGCTCTACGGAGCACCAGTCTGGGCGGACGACCTGGCGGCCGGCCGGCGCAATTGTGCCCTGTTATTCAGGGTACAGCGTCGGATGGCCGTCAGGGTCGTGCGAGGATATCGCACGATCTCCCTGGCGTCGGCCACCCTGCTAGCGAGGTTTCCGCCCCTAGACATCCTGGCGGTGGGGGACGCGAGTACCTATTCGGGTCTTCGCGTCCTCCGCAATAGGGGCGGAATACCCACGGAACGGTCGGTCGAGGAGCTCAAGCGCCAGACCCGACGGCTCGTTGTCGAGATGTGGCGGGAAAGGCTGGAAGATCCAGCCAACTCCCGCCACAGAGCCGTCGGGGCGATTCTCCCGAGCCTTGAGGCTTGGGTGAGTCGCGGCAGGGGGCAGCTCTCCTACCACGCGACGCAGGTGCTTACCGGGCACGGCTGCTTCGGTGAGTACCTGCGTCGCATCGGGAAGGAGGCGACGGCACAGTGCCACCATTACGATGGGGACCAGGACACGGCGCAACATACCCTCCAGTATTGCAGGGCCTGGAGGGGGCAGCGCCGTGTCCTGGTCCGGTATATCGGAAGGGACCTCTCGCTGCCGACGGTCATCCGACAGATCCTCGGCAACGAGAGGTCGTGGAGAGCCTTCCTCGCATTTTGCGAGGAAGTGCTCTCCCAGAAGGAGGCGGCGGAGCGGCGGCGGGAGATGACGGACCCCTTCCGTTTGGGGAGGGCCCGTCCACGCCGCCGCCCCGCACGGGGGGATGCCGCTCCCCCCGACTAAGTTTGGTGGCCCGGACCCGCCGGTGGGTTTCCTTGCCGGTGGGCCGGGCACGTGCCAAGGGACCGCGAGGCGGCAGAGTGGTGGCTCTGTCGCCTCCGCAAGCGGCGCCGAGACGGGGCGGGCGTGTAGTGGTCGCACGACCCGCCCAGGAGGGATTGGTAGTGCGGGGGCACGGTTCCCGCCTCCTTCGCTGTTGGCGAAGGAGTGCGGCGAGCCGTGTCGCCCCGCGAGTAGTGGGGGAAACCTCCCTCCCTCGTGAAAGCGAGAGAGCGGACGGCCACTCCCCCACCACGAGACGAGCCCCCCTTAGGGGGCGGGCGCGGGGCGGCACCGGTAGTGTTCTACCAGAGTTCCCGGTGTCGCCCCAGTAAGCGCCGAGGATGGCCACCGTGGGGTTTTAGCCGGTAAGAGTCCGGCACTACCCCGTCGCCCCCACCAGGGCGGCGGGGTGTCCATGAGGATTTCCCCACGATAAAAAAAAAAAAAAGGATTCCGAGTGAAATAAGTTTCAATCCTTATTGTACATTATTAATATGTGTTTATAATGATTTACGAATTGTTTAAACTGTGAATAACATTAAGGATTGAAATTGTATGAAAACCTGCCTTTAGGTATATTGCATCGGTTGATAATGTTTACAGAACTTAACGGATGGCAATTGTTTAACAGTTTTTTTTAATTGTTAATCGCTAATTTATTGTTGATTGCTAATGCGAGTTAAATCGAGGTATCTTTGAATGAAAACTTGGCTTTCTTGTATGATATCTATTATCTTTTTTGTTATATTTCAATTTTATGGGAAATCTAACTCCTACTTGGCGCATTTTCTTACATTTTAATGTTTTTGGACAGATTTCATGCCGTTTTGTTAGTTAATGCTTAACCATAAAGACATCAAATTTCGAATTATTTATCAATGGTTTAATTAATAAATTTAAAAGTAGAATTTTATTAAAATGTCAAGTGCCATTTCTGTTCAAATATGCACCATCACCTATGTGAATGTTTATGTTATAATGTGACTTTAATGTTACAATGTATTTATCAGGAGACTCGGTAGAGTCTCGCGCCAAGTAGTTAGCTATAGCTATACAGCGCGAGAAGCCGAGGCTACTTATCCCGACGCGTAGCGATTTTCCATCGATATAAGACTTTCACCTCGATTTCCGAAAAAGTTACAGCTTGCAGGCATAACTTATGAATCAAGCACAGCCTAATTTATTTTTCTGAATCCAATAAGCTAAAGAGTAAGGAAATTGGTCCATGCGTTCAAGAGATATGAATTTCCTCCTCTTATTTTCTCGTGCGAAAACGATTCAGAAGAAGATTCAGACCAAAAATGTACGTCACATATTTTTCACGCTAGGTGGCAGAATGTTCATATATTTGTAGCTTTGTAGCTGCGAGATGATGTTATGGTAGAGAGAGAAGGCAGATGTGAGCTGATGTTAGAGAGAGTTGCTAGACATGTAGAAAGTGACTAACTAACACGAGATGGATAGATGTCTTATTTCCTTGACGTTCGAGTGCTTCGTTATGTAGCCTATTTTATGACAGGAATATCTTACGCGAGGATATCTGACAAATTTAACAGTTTTATTCTCTTATTGGTACAGCTTTATGACCCTACTCAATCTAATACTGTTAAGCAATATCCTCTTATTCAATACAATTATAGACTACCAAAGTTGCCAAGTGCATAACCAGGACCCACTTAA
The DNA here is from genome assembly GCA_964023945.1 of Ectemnius cavifrons. Classification (NCBI taxonomy): domain Eukaryota; kingdom Metazoa; phylum Arthropoda; class Insecta; order Hymenoptera; family Crabronidae; genus Ectemnius; species Ectemnius cavifrons. The sequence goes on along the minus strand of OZ030385.1, from coordinate 2,957,127 downwards.
ATGAAAAAGCAACAATTTGTTCACCAAGTGATACTTCAGGTCTTTCATGTAAATGATTTCTGAACTACGAACCTTACTAGTAATCAGTATTTTCTCAGTAAACTTTAGATCTTTGACTTCTGTAGTTTTGAATTGTGTATCTGTTCAGCAAGTTTGAAATCTATAATTGAACTGGTTCTTGGGTACGCCCTTGCCAAATTTGATATTACAAATGTGTTGAATAAGAGAATTAATAGGACTTATTAAGTGTTGAGCCTAATCGTAATATTAATTTAGGGGCATACTAGTCGTGGAAAATTAGTAGTGCTCATCAAGTTTGAAGCATGTCGCTTAAGTCGTTCTTAGCCTACACATTTGACAAGTTCCACACTTTTCACATGTGTCGAATGAGGAGAGGATGTATAATTCAAGCGAAGGACTCCAAATTTGTTAGACGAATATGAATTGCCAGTAGACTGCATGCCTTTGAACTCCATATAATGAAGTCCAACGCTTCATATATTATATTTGTTACGTCCTTCGCTCCTGAAGGTAACACATATAATATATTAAAGGAGGAAGCTGCATCCTCCTCTTATTCGTCATATTGTTGAAATAGTAAACATGTCAAATGTGTAGTTTGAAAATTACTTAAGCCAAAGATCTGAAATGTATTCAGCAAATACTGAATGGCGGCATGTTCCTAAGTTGTGACAGTATCAGTATCTACTCATCAAATTGTAAACCTGTCGCTTAAGTGGTTCTTAGCTCCACATTTAACAAGTTTCACACCTCACAAACTTAAGCGAAGGACCCCAAATTTGTTGGACGAATATGAATTGCCAGTAGATAGCATGCCTTTGAATTCCATATAATTAAGTCCAATGCTTTGTATGTTACATTATACAGCCAAGATGTGTCCTTGTCACATTCTTGAAGTATTAATTAAATCTTTCACTTTCGTAGTATTTGAATTATGTATCTGTCCAGCAAGTTTGAAATCTGTCACTGACGTGGTTCTTGGGTACGCCCTTGTCAAACTTGACACTACAAATGTATCGAATAAGAGAATTAATAGAACTTATTAAGTGCTGAGCCTCATCGTAACATTATTAATTTAGGGGTATACTAGTCGTCGGAAATCAGTATTTGCTCATCAAATTTTAAACCTGTCGCTCAAGTCGTTCTTAGCCTACACATTTGACAAGTTGTACACTTTTCACATGTGTTGAATGAAGAGAGAGTGTATAATTTAAGCAAAGGACTCCAAATTTGTTGTGCAAATACATATGAGTTGCCAATAGATAGCATGCCCTTGAATTGCATGTAATTAAGACCAACGCTTCGTATGTTACATTATACAGATAAGTTGTACCTTCCTCCTATTTGTCACATTGTTGAAGTATTAAACTTGTCAAATGGGTAATAACAAATTATATTTTTATTTTACCGATTAACTAACAAAAAGAATTGAAATCCCCCCAAAACCATTATAATGAAAAAAAACGCCAAGTAGTCCGCCTCCCCCCCTCCGCCATCCCGGCTCACCAACCCACCAACCTTGTCAAAATTATTTAAAAAATTACCAAAAACAGAAATGGATATCATTGGTAAACGAAAGCCAAGTTATAATCAGGAGACTCGGTAGAGTCTCGCGCCAAGTAGTAGTTATATATATGGTACAGCGCGCGACTACCGAGGATACTTATCCCGAAGTGTAGCGGTTTTCGTCGGCTATAAAACTTTCACCTCGGTTTATGGAAAAGTTACAGCTCCAAGGATTTATTTCTGAATTTTGTATTTTTTCGTTGATTTTTCTGAATCGAATGAGCCAAGAATCAAGCGAATCGGTTCAGTCCTTCAAGAGATATGGATTTCTCCTGCTTATTCTTCTCGTGAAAACGACAAGGCAAATTAAGATTCATCAGGGGAACTAATTCCTAAAAATGTGGCTTTCACTTTTCTCATACGAGATGGCAGCAAACTGAAATATCGTATTTACGTTACCGATCTAGAATCTGTAATCTGTGTCATACCGACACATTGGTTAAGCCAGTTATGCCATGGCTGGTTATGTGTCATAATGGTTATGTGACACAGTCCAATTTTATTATTTTATTTTATTCAAGATTCCATGCCTTTATTTAGTTAATAAAAGAGTATAGTGTCCTTGCCCCTGTCCCTGTAATCTTGTCATTATTAAGAATTATGAAGTGTCAAATGTGTTTGGTGAACGAGTGCTGATTACCAATAGTTAAAATTGTTAAGAGTGTAGCATATTTATCTTTAATGCAATATTAGCAATTATTTATTTACAGTTCAAGGAAATGCTCGGTATTAGTAATCAGTACTTGCTCAAACTAATTTCAGCACTTTAGGTTTGCGCTCCGTCAGCTAGGTATTTGACAGTCAGGAATAATTTGTAAAGTGTTAAGTCCAATCATCTAAAATTTCAGTATATTATAGCTATTGGGAATCTCTCTTTTGCTACTCTGAATCATTATTTGATTTAACGCATTATAATTATAATATATAAACCATGCAAAATGCTCATAGGCAATCTAATTTAGTTGTATCATGACTGTCAAGTTCATCGCTTAAGGAACACTTCAGCTAAAGAATAAAATGAATTAAGCAAGCAATAATTATCAATCATGTGTCATTTAGCGATATACTACCTATTGATAATCAGTACTTGCTTAGTAAATTTCATTGCTTCAGATTGTACGCTCCTTCAGTTACGTATGTATTTGGCAGTCAAGACACACCAATGTTACAGTGCGTATGAGGGTATAGCTTATCTAAGCTGCAATTTAAAAGCATCCTAGCCATTGTTAATTTCTCTGTTGCTAATGCGAATCATTATTTGATCTAATGCTTTACAAATTATATCAGGCAAGCAATATGCTCATATGTACTTTAATTTAGTTCTTCTTGATCGTCAAGTTTGTCACTCAAGGCACGCTTCAGTTAAAGAGAAAATTTCATCACTTTAAGTTGTGCGCTCCCTGAGCTATGTATTTGACGGTCAAAGTACACCAAAGTTAGAGTACGTACAAGGGTACAGCTTAAGGAGCGCACAATCTAAAGCAATGAAATTTACTAAGCAAGTACTGATTATCAATAGGTAGTATATCGCTAAAGGACGCATGATTCATAATTATTGCTTGCTTAATTCATTTTATTCTTTAGCTGAAGTGTTCCTTAAGCGATGAACTTGACAGTCATGATCATGATACAACTAAATTAGATTGCCTATGAGCATTTTGCTTGGTTTATATATTATAATTATAAACCGTTAAATGAAATAATGATTCAGAGTAGCAAAAGAGAGATTCCCAATAGATATAATATACTGAAATTTTAAATGATTGGACTTAACACTTTACAAATTATTCCTGACTGCCAAGCGCATAGCTCACGGAACGCTTCAGCTAAAGAGGTAAAACGCTGAGATGAGGAGGGTAATAGACAAAGCATATTTAAGAAGAAAAATGTATTAAATTAATAAATAAGTTTATTACATATAAACGATCATCGTTTTGCCGCCACCGCCGCTACCGTGACCTTCGTGGCCACGACCACCATGACCACCACGACCACCACGGCCGCCTCTGCCGTGGTAGGCGTGGTAGCCGTGGTAGTTGCCACAACCCTCGTGTTCGCCGCCGGCATGCCACCTTTTGGCGGCGGCTCGTCTGCCCTTTCCGCCAGCTTTGGAGCGTTCTGTAACGAAAATTTGACGTCAAATTAATAAAATATTCTTCTCTTCATATTTTAATTAATTCGTGAAAATAAACTCACTTCGAATTCGAATCTGGCCTTGGGGCGGCGGAGGCGGCAACACCTGTGGTGCCTGTAGTGCCATCGACGACCCCGGCAGCTGAGGTGGTGGCGGCGGTGGCGGGGGCGGTGGTGGCGGAAACCCTAACACCCGCATCCGCCTAACTTCTTCACGCAGTTCTGAAATAGCGAATTTAGATTATTAGGATAGGTTTTATCGGAACACCACGTATATACTGACTCAACAACAGCCCCCCTCTCTGCGATCGACGCAACGTCGTGAAATGCCGAGACGGATCCCCAGTTCCGAGAAACAGCTGGGTCATTCCATTTCATGCCATGTGAATACTCTTAATTTAATGATGATACAGATTTTCATAAAATTTACACACATTGTTCTCCATATGAATATAGATAGAGGTCACATTCTCTTTTTCCATATCGAAATTGTTTAAGAATTACAGACCGCCAAAGTAGGTTATTTTAATCTTTTAGCTAAATGAAACCATTACGGAAGAATTTTTTTTACGAAACCCATTCGTCGAATCGACATTGTTCTTGTTTTCTTAGGAAGGAACACACTTTATAGCTATAATTTGTTTATGTCTTATACTAAATAGTCCATTTGCGTGGCACAGAAAAATATAGCTATAAAGTACGTTCCATCCCGAGTAAAACAGAAAAAAAGAACAATGTCGATTCGATCAGCGGTTTCCACAAAAAAAATCTTGCGTAATGGTCCCATTTAACCAAAAGGCTAAAATGACGTACTTTGGCGGCCTGTAATTCTTAAGCAATTACGATATGGAAACAAAGAATGTGGCCTTCATCTATTTTCATTTGGAGAACAATATGTGTAAATTTTATGAAAATCTGTATCATTATTAAATTAAGAGTATTCACATGACACGGAATGACCCAGTTTCACTCCGTCGGTGGCGACGTTGCGTCTCGAGTGTCCAGACGAGCCCCCTCAATTCTAGGAAACGCACACGCATTCAGGGGGGCTCATCGATATAGCCCCCTTAGCCGTGTGCGAATCTATATTTACAAACTGTATTCTGTACGGGAAGAACGAATCCCGTACAGCTTCCACCTTGCATATCACCATACGTATAAAATCTAAAGTTTTCAATCCGCGTTCATTCGCATGCATACACTTTTTGAAACATTCGGTCCATCTCTCTCTCTCTTGTGAGTAGACGATACACGCTTTTCTGTGCTCCGCATTTTTCGACCAGATTTCTGCCGTCTCTTGCCCTGTGGGGCTGTTTCAGGTATCCATCGTGTTCTCGATTGGCCCGCCTAGACTTTGGCCTATTAATTACTATCGGCACTTCCATAGCCGACGAGAACTCGATCACTTTATCTGTGGCCAAACTGACAGATTTTCTAACCCCCATTTTTGTGGGGGCGAAGCTGTCGGTTAATTTTTCACCGAATTTTTTAACTCTGGTGTGACTTCCTACTCTCTGCGCCCTCTGGCTCTCCGTCACCATCACGGCTGCCACCCACGCTACAGAAGTCAAGGGTACCACCTGCTCGCGCTGTCACCTGCGATGACGCCACCTGCCGTGCAGATTGATCTTCCTTCCTGCATACTCTGTAGGAAGGAAGTCAAAAAGGAAGTGACCTTTTGCACTCGATGCAATGCCACCGGAAATCCGCGGTGCGTCAAAGTGCACCTGGAACGACGCTGCAAGGTAGGCCCGATGCCCTTAGCATCAGCCTCTGTGTCTCCCTCGCCGGTTGCCTTGCCGCAACCCTCTACTTCTGCTCCATCTGGGTCTTCGCTCTCTGGGCTTCCTGGACCCACACCGGGGCCAGCTATGGACTCTGTCGCCTCTATCCTTGAGGCCATACACCATCTTACCTCTACGCTAACAAGCTTCATGGCTGAACAGCGCGTCCAAACAGCCGAGCTTAAGGCTTGTGTGTCGAAGCGGTCCTCCACCTCGGCGCAGCACACGGAAGCTCTCAAAAAGCAGGACAAGCGCACCGCTGCTCTTGAGGCTAAAGCCAGCACTACTGCCTCGCTGGCTCAGGTTGACTCCCTCGCTGTCTCCTTCAACAACCTCCGCAAAGATGTCAACCAGATAAGTGAGCGCCATCAGTCTGGCCTAACCTCTCCGAATGATGCGCTTGCTCGCCTCTCGCGTCTAGAGGTAGTATCACGCTCTGCCGAGCTGGCGATCTCCGGCTTCCCGGAGACCTCTGGGGGAAATCTCAGGTCGCATGTCATGCGTGTCGCGCAAGCGCTGGGTGCCCCTCTTGCCAATCGTGATATCATTGCGGTATCGCGCCTGCGTGGGACCCCCTCCACCGATCGTCCACGAACAATGCACGTCACGCTTGTTTCTTCCGCCGTGCGTAACTCTTTTCTGGCTGCAAAACGGGCCAAACGCGACCTGCCTGCGTCCGCGGTTGACCCTTCTTTTCCGTCTCGCTCGATTTATGTAAATGAGTTTCTGCCACGGGAAGTCGCCTCGCTCCAAAAGCGCTGTCGTGCGCTTGCCCGCGAACGCGGCTTCTCTCGTGTGTGGCACCGCGACGGCAGCGTTTACGTCAAAAAGACGGACGCTAGCCCTCCCATCCGACTTGACTCGGAGCAAGATCTATGCTCCAAGCTCGCGTGAAGACCCGCCCCCCGTGCGTCGCCTTCTGTGTCTGCTGCCTCCACCACTACGCTGCGCTTTGGGCACCTTAATGCCCAATCCCTCGCCGCTCATTTCGGCCGCTTCACGGCTTTCCTTTCACGATCCTGCTTGGATGTCGTTGCGGTTTCGGAGACTTGGTTCTCTGCGTCCACCGTCGACAGCCAGCATGGAGTACCTGGGTACTCGATCCTCAGATGCGATAGGGATGGCAGAATGGGTGGAGGCGTCTGTCTGTATATTCGCGATTCTTACTCTTCCACTGTAGTTGCGTCTTCTTCTTCTTCTTTAGCTTCTGGTCCTGAATATCTTTTCGCTGAGGTGGTAATACCCTCTGCGGGCTCTCTTCTTGTGGGGGTCGTCTACCGGCCCCCACATGCTCCTCTCTCTCACTTCGAGCCCATGTTCGCTGACATTGTCTCGGACTACCCTAACAAGGTAGTGCTTGGCGATTGAAATGCGGACATGGGTTCCTCTTCTTTCGACTCCGGCTACCTTGGAAACCTTTTTTCTCGTCTTAATCTCTATTCTATCCCTTATTCCCCCACTTTTCATACCTCTACTTCCTCTACCTGGCTTGACCTCGGGCTTGTTGACGATTCTAGCAAGGTTGTTTCTTACACTCAAAGTAAAGAGCCTCACTGCTCTAATCATGACTTTATCTCACTAGAATACGCACTAACTTCACGTATTGCTCCTTTCAATGATCTTCGTCGGAGGTATGGATCAATCGACCGTGATGCGCTACTCAATGATATCTCGCAGCTTAGCTGTGCTCGTCTTACTACAAACGCTTGTGAGAGTAGCGTGGATCTGTTGGTTGACAACCTCAACACTGGCTTGCTCCAAGTTTTGAATGAGCATGCCCCTCTTCGACCCCTGCGTGTTAGACGGCCACCTGCTCCCTGGATCACTCCTGAGATTCGTCTCGAGATGCGTTCTCGCGACTCGCTCAGGCGATCCTATATCAGAACTGGGAATCCGGACCTGCGGGTACAATATAGAGCCTGTCGTAATAGAGTTCAAGCTCTTCTGGCGCGAGCTAGATCTGCTTTCCTCTTCGACAGGTTCTCTAACTTTACTAACCCGAACGAAATTTGGCGCGAGCTAAAATCGTTCGGTGTTCTTCCTCCCTCTCGTACTTCCGCTCCCACTCACTTGTCTCCGGACACTCTCAATACCTTCTTCCTTTCGACTCACGCCTCTTCTCCTCCGGCTGTCCCCGCATGTTTGTCTTTGTCCAACTGTCCCTCTGACGACGCATCTTTTTATTTTTCTCCTGTCACAGAGGAGAGTCTTGCTCGCGCTTTGCGCCTTACTAACTTGTCTATCTCGCCCTCGGATGAGCTGAGTGCGAGGTTTCTTTCTCTCTCTTTCCCTGCTATATACCCTGCTGTCTTGCAAATTTTCAACTCTTCTCTCACTTTTTCTATCTTTCCCGACGCCTGGCGTCGCTCTCTCATTACCCCTATACCTAAAAAACCGAACGCTTCTGCACCTGCCGACTTTCGCCCTATTTCTATCCTTCCTGAGCTCTCTAAAATCCTTGAGAAGTTGGTTCTCACTGACATTCAGAGTTTCCTCGATAGCTCTGGGAAGTTGGACCCCTCGCAACATGGTTTTGTCAAAAACCGCTCCACACAAACCGCTCTCTTGACACTCCTGGAGGACGTCCGTCTTGCTGCTGATCAGCGGATGGTCACAATCCTGGTGTGTCTTGATTTCTCTAAGGCCTTTGACACCGTAGACCACTCTCTTCTTCTCTCCAAACTCTACTCTTTCAATCTCTCTCTTCCGGTCTTACGGTTGATCTGGTCTTACCTCACAAATAGGGTGCAGGCAGTCAGAATCGGACGGTCTACCTCTCAATTTTCCCCGGTCCATTCGGGCGTGCCGCAAGGCTCCGTCCTTGGGCCGTTCCTCTTTTCTCTCTATATTCATGATCTCAATTCTTCTATCTTCTACTCCAAGGTGGTCAAATACGCGGATGATGTACAATTGTACATCTCCGCGCCTTACAAAGATCTGGAAGACGCAATTACAAGGATCAATTCTGACCTTGCCAGCGTCTCTGCCTGGTCCACCATGAACTCTCTTAAGCTAAACGTTTCTAAGACGCAGTGCTTGATGTTGGGCTCTGCTCGTGCCCTTGGCCTGCAGCATGTTGCCGGTGCCCCTCTGGTTCAGATGGACGGTATACCCATCCCGTACGGCTCTCGGGTCGTCTCGCTGGGTCTGCACATATCGCCCACTCTTGACTGGGGGAATCACGCTCGGCACATCTGCAGTAAGGTCTATGGTGTGCTTGCGGGGCTCCGGCGTCACAGTGCTGCGTTGCCGCGGGGCCTTAAAATTAAGCTCATTTCCTCCCTCATTTTGCAACACCTTGATTACTGTTGTCTGGCGTTGCTGGGCATCAGTGCTGCTCTAGCCACTAAGATCCAGCGTGCGTTGAACGCATGCGTGCGTTTCGTCTTTGACGTGCCGCGGGATGCTCACATCACCCCTTACTACCTTCGTCTGGGGTGGCTTAAGGTGCGCGAAAGGCGGCTCCTGTTTCTTGGGGTCAGCGTTTTCCGTGTTGTGCGGACTATGACCCCTAATGTCTTAAAGGAGTTCCTAACTCTTCGAGTAGAGCGCTCGGCTGGGTATCCCTCCCGACGTCGAGGGACCCTCCTCGTGGTGCCCGCCCATCGAACCTCTTTCTTTGGGGCCGCGTACGCGGTACGCGGTCCCCAATTGTGGAACTCACTACCTGCGACTATCCGGGAGTGTCAGGGTGAGGCTTCTTTTAAGAGGGCACTTACGGCCCACTTGCTCGCCGCTTACAACCAGGCTTAATCCTGTAATCCTGTGATCCTCAACTGGCTAAACGTTTATTTTTGTTTGTTCTTGGGCGATCTTTTGAGTTTTTGGGATTTTATTTAGCTACTTATCTATTTAGTCTTATTTTATGGGGGTGTCTTTCCCTCCTGTAGTCTTCTCCTTACTTCGGCTGCATGCGTGCGTGTCTCATGCCGTCTTTTTGCTTGCGTGTGCTCACTCTTTATTTCTTTATTTCTTAGCGTATCTTAGTTTTAGTTTAATTTTATGTTCATTTACCTCGCGGCTTGCTATGTTGCTTACATTTACATTTATATCTGTACTGCTCTGCTCTTAAGTATATTTAATACTAATTTGTATCGCTTGTTTCGCTCTGAGAGGGCTGGATTGCCCTAGAGCTTAATAAATTATTCTATTCTATTCTATTCTCTCCCTCTCTCCCTCCCCCCTCTCTCCCCCTCTCTTCTTAGAATTTTATATTATAGTAAAGTCAATGTTACATTTAAATTAATTTTTCATTGCTTTCTTACCTCGCAATGAAGCGCGCACACGCCAAGTTTTTTTTATTATTATTGTTAATCCCTAATTTATTGTGAATTTATTGTTAATTGCTGATGCGAGTTAAATCGAGGTATCTTTGAATGAAAGCTTGGGTTTCTTGTATGTTATTAATTATATATCTGAATTATAACTTGGCTTTCGTTTACCAATGACATCCATTTCTATTTTTGATAATTTTTAAATGACTTTTGCAAGATTGGTGGGTTGGTGAGTCGGTGGTTTGGGTTGTTGGGTGGCGACAGCGGGGGGGGGGGGGGCTCCTTGGCGTTTTTTTTTCATTTTAATATTTTTGTGGGGTAGAACTATCGTTACTCTCCTGTGTACCATTTTGTTTTCGTCAATCATTAAAGTCATCCTGTGGTTGGACAGGTAGATATATAGGGATAGAGATAGATCGAAAGAGAGAGAGATTGAGAGGCGGGAGGAAGAGTAAGAAAGCAAGAGTCAGGAAGCACGGGTAAGAAAGAAAATACGGATAAGCGCGGGTAAGACACACCAGTATTTGCCAGTAATATTTTACTTATATTTGCGCCGCCTCCGAGAAGTTGCAGAATATTTAGGCTTAATGCAAATTTCTGCATCCATGACAACAAGAAGTTATTTTTTACTTTTCAGGGCATTTTTTGTGTTGCTTGTTTTTTACTTTCCAGCTCTTTTAATTTTCAGCTCTCTGGAACTCTGTCAGTTTTCGAAGTCGGTCACATTTCTTTTAAAAATATTTTTTTTTGTAGTTGTACGCTCGGGTTTGGAATTACCGTATTATCGGAAGTAGTCGAGGCCGGGACCGGTAAAGAAGGCAGAGAAGCTGAGGGGAAAGAAGACGCAGAAGGAAGTTGAACAGGGGGAGGCTGAGGGACTGGTGGGATACTCAAATGTCTTTCGAGGGCTTGAAAACGCGCCTCGTAGCGGGCCTCCAATCCTTGTAACTCGTTCGTTACATCTGTCCGAAGCTGTTGCGTCTGGGCCGAGATGTCGTGGCGCAGAAGCTCGATGGCTGCGGTGCTTCGTCCCTCGGACTGCCGCATTTGTTGTTGGAGTCCGCCGAAGAGTCCTCTTATCTCCGAAAGCAGAGATTCGGTCGGTGGGAACGCGGGCGGCGTCGCCGTCGGAAGTGCGTGTTGTAATGCAGGCGTTTGCTCCTCTTGGATTTGCCGCACCTCTTCGCCAGTCAAGCCTGTTCTCTCTTGGTTTCCTCCGGACATTTCGTTCTCCTTCCTTGGTGTGGTAGTGTTGTGGAAGTGGAATCAATCCCACTTCTGACACCAGTGTTGCAAACTGTGTTGCGAGTGTTGCGCGTCGCGGTTGAGGTACGCGTAAGAGGCATGAAAACACACAAAAGGGAAGGGAACGTTTGTATATTCGGACCAATGTAGGATATGTGCGCACGATGCAGGATCCGGAGTAAGACTGATTAGAAACCGGTGTTGTTCAAAGGACTCGCGATGTCGTCAAGGACACTCTTCAGAGCTTCATGTCAGGGATGTCGGATGTTCGGTTGCCTTGGGGAGTCAGGACGGGGGACCAGGACCGTAACAATATTATAACACTAAAACGTTAAATGAAACAATGATTCAGATTAGCAAAGGAGAGATTATCAATAGCCAGAATCTACTAAAATTGTAAATGATTTGACTTAATACTTTACAAGTTATATTAGATAAGGTATATATGCAAGCTCTCTCATTCTCAGTCTAGTTTTTTTATGTATCCTGATTATCAAGTGCCTAGCTGACAGAGTGCAAACCTAAAGTGCTGAAATTAGTTTACGTAAGCAACTACTGATTACCAATAGCTAGTATTCCCTTAAATTGTAAATAATTGCTAACTAATTATTGGTTAAAAGATTCATATGCTAGACACTTAAGAATTTTAGCTATTGATAATGAGCACTCGTTTACCAAATACAGTGAACAGTGATTTGTGAATTACGCACTTCACACTTTTGACATTTCATAATTCTCAATAGTCACAAGATCACAGGGACAGGGGCAAGGATAGTATGCTCTTTTATTAACTAAATAAAGAATTGAACCTGAGAAACAAATAATAAAAATAAAATCGGAAATATCGGACTGTGTCACATAACCAGCCATGGCATAACCGGCTTAACCAATGTGTCGGTAACGTAAACAGGACACAGCCATATTATCTCCGCAGCCCGCAACATTTTGGATTGATGCCATCTCGTATGAGAAAAGTAAAAGTTACATTTTTAGGAATTCTGCATGAATCCTATGACTCTTAATCCGCCTTGCCTTTACTACGAGAAAAATAAGGAGGTGAAATTCATATCTCCTGAACGACTGAACCGATTCGCTTGATTCTTGGCTCATTCGATTCAGAAAAATCAACGAAAAAATACAAAATTCAGAAATAAATCCTTGGAGCTGTAACTTTTCCATAAATCGAAGTGAAAGTTTTATAGTAGACGATAACCGCTACACTTCGGGATAAGTATCCTCGGTAGTCGCGCGCTGTATATATATAACTACTACTTGGCGCGAGACTCTACCGAGTCTCCTGATATGATTGAATTGAAAGATTTATTAGGATTTACTCATATTATAGTAAAGTCAGTGTTAGGTTTAACACCAGTACTACCGAACGAGTTGAAATGACTTTTTTTTACGTGGTTCGTTATAACAGCATAACAATCGTTGGTAGTTCTAGTGTTAAATCAGTTTTTTGTTATATTTCATTATATATTATATTTGTTACATTTTTGTGGGGAAATCCAACTGCTACTTGGCGTATTTTCTTACATTTTAATGTTTTTGGACGGATCAACATTTTCTGGGTCAATTGCCCGATGTACGAATACTTCCTGGCTAAAATCGCTGTGGGTCCGTAATACTTTATACCGTAAACGTGACGATTTACTTTCCTATAACCCATTATCGCGGTCGTCAAACATGTAATCGTGTTTAAGACTTCCTGGAAACATAGAACAGAATTCTTTCGATACTAAACTCTGTCGCAGTGAGTCTAACTTGGCTCTGCGTAGTGGCAGCTGCGTACCTTCGCCTATTAATGAGTCTCCTGTAAATCGTGCTATAATGGCTCGCAAAGTCCTCGCTATTGGGTTAGTAAGAAGTAATTTAGTACCAGTGTTGAGTCTGTATGCTATAATGAATTATTATCTATGGATTCCGAATTCGACAGTATCCTGCAATTTCTTCTGCCATCGTTGTTCGTAATATGTGACATATGGGAACCATCAAATGGCGGAAAGGAAACAGTTTGCAGGAGCGAGGAATGTTTGGAAAGGGGTAAGAGCACCCACTTCCACTTTGCTTTCATGCAGTTTTACTTCCTTTCCCTAATCTTGCGAATAGGTGAGCTGTATTTCAAGAACTTGAATCTTACGGTAGACCCATGTGATGATTTCTACTCGTTTGTTTGCGGAGCTTGGAACGTACAGCATAAGTCGCCGCAACACGTAGGGTATTGGACGGTACTTAACGTAATCGAACAACGATTACGGCAGAATCTGCGAGGTAAAGAAAACAATGCGGTGCACAAATACCTAATATCTTATACCTTCTCAACAATTTCAGAAATTCTCGAGAAGTCAGTTAGTAGACCGAACTTAGAACTGCTGCAAGCAAAATATTTCTACGACATTTGCACGAAACAACGTAAATTTCATTGTTCTAATACCTACAGGAATTCACACAATGGGTCTCTCTAACTTTCTTTTGCTCACCTTACAGCTTTTTATGGTAGACAAAGTCCGGAGAAGATTGCGAAGCAAATTATCAAAGTCGGTAGATTCGGAAAAAAGCATGTCTGGGATATTCACCAGGCATACTTGAAATTAACCGGAGAGTCGGCGTTTTTCGATCACTCGTTATACGCCTTAAATCTGACAAAACTTGTACCTTTACTAGAGGTAAGATTCTACCCCCATAAAAAGATCTCTTGCCACTTTCAATATGATCCTCCGTCTTCCATGAATCAGTACACGCATTCTTTTAGGTCAAGGAAGTAACTAGTCCTTATGGCGCTATTCTTCACGGTGCATGGAAGCCCGAGGAGGAAAAGAATTACGAGGATTTTCTCTATCTGCTAATGACAAGCTTAAAGTTACCAGGCACAGACCTCAGTCTCAGGGACAAAATCAAAGCAGTCACCAAGTTCAGGCATCAATTGAGTGAGGTAGTTGCACGCGAGTCCTTTTGGCAAGCACATTGACTTTTCTAACAGCTTATTTTTACGCCAGATTGTGTTGCAAAGTCAAAAAAGAAGCTTTGTAATAACCAAGCTCATGTCTGCTCGCGAGTTTCAACAATGGTTTAAAGGGCTAACAACTGGGGGAGTGAAACGATCTGAGGTAGAGAGAATGGAGCTCACCGTGTTTTAGCAAGTCGTCTGGCAATTTCATATTTCGGATGTATTTTCATAGATACCTTGGCAAAAGATTATTAAGACGATATTATCGGTAGTACCGAATGTGAACCAGGATATGCAAATAACTAAAATGTACAAGGAAGAGTATTTCATGGATCTCGATAGATTATTGAGCTCTACATCAGCGGAAGTTCTTGGTAATATAGTTTCACTTTCACTTTTTGGGCATACGTTACCTTATGCCGTAAGGTATTCCACTTAAGTAAAAATGCCAATTGGGGGCACAGATTGACAATTTTTTGCTTACACATATTTTGTTGAAAAACTCAACACATCTGTATTAAAATAATATCGTTGAAACTAAAGATATTGTAAAATTAATTAATTTTGAAACAACTAGCACGCTATAGCAATATCCGCGAAGCTGTGGTCATTGAAACATGATTAGCGGCGTTCACTCTAGCTCGTCGTTATTAACTTAAATCAATCAAACAATTTGTTGTATTTAAGAAGTACATAAGGTTACTTGATTATGGAGCAGATATTTTAAATTTACATTGTAGCTAAAGATATATCTGTTTGAATTGACCGATCGTGTATTTTTTCGAAAACATTTACCCTGTTTGAGAACTATTTCTTGTTTAGATAAAAATCAAAAGGAGCACTGAAATAAGCTGTGCTAGTCAAGTAGGTTCACTGACCGATAAGTTATGATGGATACCATTCTAACGATGCTGTCTGCACGAATATTGCTCTACCGTATTTCTTATTGCGAATATCGAAATGAAAGTTACAGGATAGTTAATCCAAATTATGTACTTTTGTAAGTACGTGTCGGTTCTCATCGCTACAGGGTTGCGGTGTATAGCACGATTACTGAACTAGAGGGAAGAAACATAAAACCTTGTTCCTAACTAAAGTATTTTTCCCGGGATGATATATGGAGGATGACGCGCTAGAATATTTCCTGAGTGAGATAATTTCGTTCTTGCTATTGAACTAGTGCTCTATATGCACATACCCTTACCATCAAGTGATTATGAGGCCGAGAGGGTACAATTAGCACGCAGTCACTTCTATATGAGTATCTGAAGCCCTTATGGTGCCCAGTGTGCATTTCAAGTGGGAAAACCCTTGCCATCGGGTGACTACTGAAATGCACTGTTTGGTACGAGGTAGCTCTCATTTGGGCTTTTGAGCATTTCAGGGTACTTTTTGGTCGTCGCCAAAGACCTTCCCTGTAGTTTGTTCTTATCTTTATTATTGAATCGCCGCTTACCGTTTTAAATATGGGTTTTCTGTTTGTAATTAATCGGGAGACTCTCTCTGATAACTTTCTTCCCAACTTGTCCCCTCGCCTGGGACAAGTTCCCCTAACTTCATTACACTCACTCTTCTATCTCCTTTCGCCAGTAAAATCAATTTCTCCTAGATATGTCGGTATTTCTTTATTTTTATGCTAATTTAAACTATATAATGGTACTTATTTACAGAAACGTACTCATAACTGATTTCAATGATTTTGATATATATTATAGAACGATTTAAGCAGATCATTTTCATATACATATATATGTGGAGGATACTTATAGGAAAAAAGTTAGGCACACTTAAAGGCGGATCTTATATATTGATATATAATAGTCGAAGAATTAACACAAATCATAACGTAAACCGAAGTCGGTAAAAACCCAGAACTAACCAATCCATACTACGGCAAGTGTATAGAATTTCTTCTAATTTCATAGTTAAATCACCTTATTTGAAATGCTGTCATAAAAACATTTACTGTAGTATATTGAGCTGTTGACAGCATGAAGACTGAGCCATACTAAGTCTGGGTTAGTTAGGTCTCGGTTTTAAGTCTGTGTTACATCTGTATTAGGTGTCTACAGGTATTTGGAATGCTGTCACAACACACCAGATATATTTACGTTAAGATTTGTGTTGATTGTTTGCCTATTTGGTATGCTCACTAGTTACTCCACCTTGGGTCATATAAAATCCGCCTTTAAGTGTGTCTAACTTTTTTCCTATAAGTTTCCTCCACCCCAAGTATATATGTATTATGAAAAAGGATCAGGAGGGCGTACTCTATAACATATATCAAACTCATTGAAATCGGTTGTGAGTATGTCTTTGTAAATAATTACTGCCAAATTTTGTTAATAATAAAAATTTGGTTAGTCGATCACATGGAGATATACTTCGCCGAAAGACACACGGTGTTCACGGAAGTAATGGAAGATTTCGTCGAAAGGACAGCTATTGAACCAACTGATCTTAAAGACTTCATTAGAGAGGATACGCCGAGGTATTAGCATTTAATCCAACATTTTTTAGGACTATTAAACAGAAAAAATTCTCAGGTGGGAGGCATGTCTCAAAGACCACAATATTATGCCCCTCATTGGAAAGATTCTTCAGGAAAAGTGGTTCAAGAAGAATATCATTCAACCGGTACGGATAGGTTTAATTTGAATAATTTTTACCACTTCTAAAAGGATATTATGACTCAAATGTACTTCATTTAAGATGATGAAACTGGTTAATGACGTAAAACTTGCTATAGCATCTCAAGTAAAGAATTCCACGTGGCTGAACCGTAAAACCAAAATACTCACATTCAATAGGATCCTTCGTGTTAAACCTTGGATAGGGTATCCCCCATGGTACAATGACCCTTCCACTGACACACGGTATGTTTCACGAAATTCCTTATTTCCTTATTTCCTTATTGTCACTGTTTAACCCGTTTTAAAAAAAGAAAAAACTACTTTTGGCAATTGCAATTTTTTAATTGTAGAAGTCGAACGGTTGTTGATAAATTAATGAATTTAGGCTTGTTTGATTCGTTTTTTCAAGGCCGATTTTTTCATAGAAAATTAAAGGTGTTTGAATATCTGTAGCCCAAGTAATGACAAAAAAGGTTTTTTAATTTATATTAGTTTTCGAGTTTTAAAATCGGAACGGGTGGGAGTTAAAAGTCGGGATTGGTGGCGATTAACTACTCTCATTAAGCACAATTTAAATGGGAAAACCCTCCGATACCCGTGGAGGGGTTCAAAACTTTACCCCAACCGTCTACTTGCAAACAAATTCGGAATTTCTTTGACATAACTTATTGTTCGTGGGAAGTACTCAATTTTCATTTGGCTTAATATAACTTTTGGACTCAACGTCCCGATCGGAATGAAATCTCTTGCATTTTGTGCAAGGTATCCCAGCAGTGGTCCCCTTCGCAACCACTTTTTCCTATACTAAACAGCGTGAAATAAATATTGTTAAAAATATAAATCAATTTCGTGTATAGGCAGCATAAAAATGTGTCAAAAAGTACAAAATAATTTCTCTCTTGTTTATACTTATACAATATTTATAACTCCATCGTCTTGAGAAAGGGAGATATTTAGTAAGTTTATATGAGAGAGAAATGCTTTCGCAATCTTGTACGCAATTTTCTTTTGCATCGTATGGAAGTTAGTTCACATTTCTTTAAAATATCTTTCTTTGAACATTCTTCGTTCCAGATTCGAAAGTGCGATGAACGATCCAACGCGACCGGAGGCATATATAGATTTTGATAAACACTTTATCTGTGAGTATAATTCTGGAAGAAATTGTGTTGATCTTACATTTAATATTTCATTCTTTCAGTGATTAAGTCACCATTACTGCAACCACCGTTCTTTGATCCGAACTTACCCAAGTATGTTTTCATTCATCCCTTATTCTAGAATTCATCGTGCTAGTCAGGTTTTCATCTTTCTAGCATCTACAATTATGCAGCCATAGGTCAAATCGTTGGACATGAATTGTATCATGTCATTAATGAATGTGGAAAGTTTGTGAATGGCAACAACTTCCCAGTCCGTTGGTGGCCGAATGTAATGCGTCGTCGGTGTCAAACGCAAATGAAATGCTTCGGGGATGCATACAACACGGAAACGCAAAGAGAATTCAAATTAAAGTACCACGAGATTAGAAACGTACTATTTGTATAAATACCCTGAAAGTGCAAACCAATAGTCCTTATTTTATTATTGTTCAAAATCTCACTTTTTCTATAGGTGACAAACCGTCAATCCTATCTGGAAGACTTTCCGGATGTTATGGGTTTGGATGCTGCTTTTCACGCGTACCAGGCAATGCAAAAGAAGGACAAGAGTACTTGCCAAACTTTACCTCGTTTTGAGAAGTACAGCTGTGAACAAATGTTCTTCATTGCATTCGCCAATGTAAGTCCAACTTTGGCAGTGGAATTTTGGTTCTAAGATTATAGTAAGATAATAAAACTAAGACTATTTTTATGCTTTTCTTTTGTTTTTATGTGCAGAACATGTGTGGAAAGATGACTGTAGTTGCTGCCAAGTATCACATTGAAAATTACAGACATAGTCTTGACTCTGTTAGGGTGAATGGGGCAGTGCAAAATAGCCAATTTTTCCAAAAGGCTTTCCAGTGTCCTCTAGGCAAATCTATGAATGCTCCTGTAAAGTGTAATCTTTGGAAATAATTTCGAAGTCGCTGCTCCTGTATTATATTATATATTTATTACCGAATATACGCAAAGTCGAAATTTCTGGTTCTATTCTTACATCTGGTTCCTATTACTTACACACATCGGACACGTGTAACTTTATAGAGTAAACGTGACCATTAAGTGTTCCACATTCTAGTATCGCGTTCGTCAAAGGTGTAATCGTGTTTAAGACTTCCTGCAAACGTAGAACATAATTCTTTGGCTCGAAACTCTATCGGGGCTAGTGTAAAGTGGTTCTGTGTAGTGGTGTGATAAGTAATTACCTTCGCCTACTAATGAGTCCTCTGTAAGTCGTGATCAGGAGACTCGGTAGAGTCTCGCGCCAAGTAGTAGGTATACATATTGTTACGGCCCTGCGCGCCCTGCTCGGTTGTTCGCCGCTGGGCACCTGAAGTGCAACCCTTTGAACTACCGTTGACGATCACTATCAACTGGTAGTAATTTGTTAAACAAGTCGTTCTCGAGATCCCAAACTGTACAGACGTGTCATCCGCCAAATAAATCTGTTCATTCGTGTCCGACTACATATTTCGTATGATTACGCGTTCCGCGGGTGCAACCCGCAACACTGGTGTCACAAGTGGGATTAACGAAAACTACGAGCCAAAACCTGAAGCGTGTGAAAACACAGACGACGTCAACATGTCAGGAGGAGACGCTGGACGGTCTGGGCCGTCAGCATCGGAGGATCAACCCGGACCCTCTCCAGCGGGACCGGCCACATTTCAGGAAATGTGCGGACTATTGGAGGGCTTCTGTAAGAGAATAGAAGCACGCGAGGAAGCGCTTTGCCAACGCATGGAGGAGAAAAACGACAGCTTAGCTTCAAAATTAACATTACATCTACGTCAATCTGAAGAACGCAACACCGCTGCGATTCGAGATATGGACAACCGATATGAAGCTCGATTCCGGGAACTAGAAGCGAAATTAAGTACCCCTTTGGCTCCCACTCCTTCCGTCAGCTTTCTTCCTACTCATACATCCATCTCAGTCCCCCCTGCCAATACGTCATCTGTGTCTGTCCCTCCGGTCACCCCTTCGTGCATCCCCGTTCCGCCTTCGAATATCCCCGTGAGATTGCCAAAATTTAATGGCTTGCATTGGCGTGAATTTCGAGCCCAATTTATGACTACCGCGTTAGTAAATAATTGGAATAACGCTGCTAAAGTAACGGGACTTATAAATTCGTTGGAGGGCCCCGCGTCCGCCGTTCTCATTACATTGACTGAAGCGCAACAGTCGAACTTTGAATCGCTTTTGGAAGCGTTAGAATTTCGATTCGGTTGAGTGGAGTCCCGAAATATGCACAGCGCACAATTTTATAGTTGTAATCAGAAACCGAACCAGACCATACAAGTCCTCGCCGCGGAAATTGAAAATCTCGTGCATTTATCTTTCCCTAATACCTCCGCCGAGGTTAAAGATGACCTTGCCCGAACACGCTTTGTCGAGGCCGTGCGCGATACGGAAGTGCGTAGACCACTTCAACTCGCGGATACGAAAACGTTCCAACAGGCTGTATCCAAAGCCCTCGAGATCGTCGCGATAAACAGTAGAAATCCTACGAATTTTAACCATATAAATTTCCTGGATCACAATTCTCGATATTCGCGCCCATCACCTTATTTTAATAATAACCAAAACCAAAACCGCCGTATTAACGGAACTCGGAACAATGAAAGTAAAAATAATCAAAATGCCATCACCACCCCCAGTTGCTGGAAATGCGGGAAATTAGGACACGTACAACGAGACTGTTTTCAGAATAGATTCGGAGACGATAGACGGGGTACAGTCCGAAACATTGATCGTCCCAACACTTTAAATTAGAGGAACAATTTCGCGTTTCCGAAGAATTCGGGATTTAGAGGTCCTCCGTCGGGAAATGCATCGGCTCCGAATTGAAGGAGGCCAGTTCGAGGCCACCAGTTGTTGCCTCCGTTAATAATAATTCTATTCATAAAATTAATTCCATTCATAAAGTTAAATCGACATTAGACGATTCGTTATTTGTTACCTTGATTATGTTCATTCTTGTTCTGCGTGGTGTCGTATTACGAGTAGTTAAGATTCTATGTTTTCAGATTTTTCATGTTTTGAAACCACACCTAGTATTAAGAGAATTATCCATGAACGTCGGGCACATAGCCAATATGGGTACGGGACTGGTTAGGCCGCGTAGGTCAGGTTTATTTGTCAAAGGGCTCATCGACGGTGAATCCTCCCCTTTGCTTATCGATACAGGCTCAGATGTGACACTAGTTAAATTCAATAACGAACTCCATAAAGATTTTCGTTGCACTGATTCGAGACTTGGTGAAAGTCTATGCGTAATAGATGGAAAGGACTTACGCGATTGTATTGTAGGTAGTAAACGTTGTCACTTCCAGATAGGAAATGTTAGAATCGAGCACGAAGTATATTTGGCAAACACTATAGATACATGTATTGCGGGATTAGACTTATTAAATCGGATAGTCAAGTCCATTCATTTACAACGACGCGTTGTGGAACTATCAAATAACACAAAAGTTAAAATTTGCACGGAATCATCGCGGATTCCTATTTTTTCTCGAGTGTCTCCGATCTGTGTAGTTCAGACAGAATCCGCCATCCCAGAGTTTTTAAAGGAACTTATCGATAAAAGCACTACTTATTTAAATGAGACTCAAAAACAAAAAGTTCGCGATTTGTTAGTGGAATATCAAAATGTTTTTGCGAGCGATGCAGAGCAGATCGGACGATGTGACGTCATACAACATAGCATTAATACTGGACAACATAGACCTTTTAAATTACCACCTCGACGCGTGCCTCTACACCAACGAGAGGAAGTTCAGAAGATAATTCAGACCATGCTGAAGCAAGGAGTTATCGAAGAGTCATCTAGCCCTTGGTCTTCCCCCGTAGTACTTGTGAAAAAGAAGGACGGAACATTACGTTTCTGTGTCGATTTTCGACGGTTAAATGAAATGACGAAGAAGAACTCGTATCCTTTGCCACGGATAGAAAATATCCTTGATGCGGTGGCAGGATCACATTGGTTTTCAACAGTGGACCTACAAAGTTGGAAGATGAACTCAGAAATTTACAACTGGTATTCGATAGATTAAGATCTGCCAAGCTATTGATGAGTCCGAAGAAATGCAAGTTCTTCCAAAAAGAAGTATTATACTTGGGTCACATCGTTTCTTCCGAAGGAATCAAGACAAATCCGGTGAAAATTTCCATCATTAAAGAATGGCCTGTTCCGAAATTCCCTAAAGACGTGAAGAGTTTTCTAGGATTATGTTCTTACTACCGTCGATTTGTACAAGATTTTTCGAAAATTGCGCACCCGCTAAACCTTCTGACAGAGAAGAGGAATCGCTTCTGTTGGACAGACGATTGTTAGCAAGCATTTGATGACTTAAAAGCAAAGCTTACTTCACCACCTATTCTCGCCCATCCTTCCACCGAAGATGATTTCGTTTTAGATACAGATGCGTCCAATACCGGTGTAGGTGCTGTCCTCTCACAGCTACAAAATAGGGTAGAAAGGGTAATCTCGTACTATAGTAAAACACTCTCGAAGGCGGAGAAAAATAATTGCGTCACACGAAGGGAACTATTAGCGATCGTCAAATCAGTGAAACATTTTCATCATTATCTTTATAGTAGGAAATTTATTATTCGTACAGATCACGCCGCTTTACGGTGGCTTCTCTCTTTTAAAACTCTTGAAGGACAAGTTGCTAGGTGGTTCGAATTTCTTCAACAGTACGATTTTGAAATCGTACACCGTAGTGGTCGAAATCATGGTAAGCGCGCACACGCCAAGTTTTTTTTATTATTATTGTTAATCGCTAATTTATTGTGAATTTATTGTTAATTGCTGGTGCGAGTTAAATCGAGGTATCTTTGAATGAAAACTTGGGTTTCTTGTATGTTATTAATTATATCTGAATTATAACTTGGCTTTCGTTTACCAATGATATCCATTTCTATTTTTGATCATTTTTAAATGACTTTTGCAAGATTGGTGGGTTGGTGAGTCGGTGGTTTGGCTTGTTGGGTGGCGGCGACGGCGGCGGGGGGGGGGGGGGCGGACTACTTGGCGTTCTTTTCCATTTTAATATTTTTGGGGGGATCTCAGTTCTTTTTGTTAGTTAATCGGTAAAATAAAAATATAATTTGTTCCTACTTATCAACGATTTAGTACGAAAGTTAACGCCAGGCCACAATCCATATGTATTGTTAAAATAATAAACGGCTAAATAATGAAATCCGTCCAAAAACATTAAAATGTAAGAAAATGCGCCAAGTAGCTGTTGGATTTCCCCACAAAAATGTAACAAATATAATATATAATGAAATATAACAAAAAAGATAATAGATATCATACAAGAAAGCCAAGCTTTCATTCAAAGATACCTCGATTTAACTCACATTAGCAATGAAGAATAAATTAACAATAAATTACCGATTAACAATACAAAAAATCTTGGCGTGTGCGCGCTTCATTGCGAGGTAAAAAGGCAATGGAAGACTGATTTAACACTAGAACTACCGACGATTGTTATGCTGTTATAACGAACCACGTAAAAAAAAGTCATTTCGACTCGTTCGGTAGTACTGGTGTTAAACCTAACACTGACTTTACTACAATATGAGTAAATCCTAATAAATCTTTCATTTTCAATCATATATACTATATACAGCGGCCTTGTTATCCCATTTTTGCCTCTAATATATGAATTTTCTCCGATTTCATGAGCATTGTCTAGTGCCTCATAACTGACAAGGAGATCATTTTCCCCGATATTGATAAGAAGGAGGTTCTCAGTTCATCGCGTATATGTTTCTTTAAAAGTTTTTTAGTAATATTACCGGAGCAAGTGCCTCGAATAAAGCGCGCACACGCCAAGATTTTTTGTATTGTTAATCGGTAATTTATTGTTAATTTATTGTTCATTGCTAATGTGAGTTAAATCGAGGTATCTTTGAATGAAAGCTTGGCTTTCTTGTATGATATCTATTATCTTTTTTGTTATATTTCATTATATATTATATTTGTTACATTTTTGTGGGGAAATCCAACTGCTACTTGGCGCATTTTCTTACATTTTAATGTTTTTGGACGGATTTCATCTCTTTTTGTTAGTTAATGCTTAACAATAAAGACAATAAAAATTCTGAGTATTTATCAATGGTTTAATTATTCAATTTAAAAGTAAAATTTTATTAAAATGTCAAGTGCAATTTCTGTTCAAATATGCACCATCAGCTATGTGCATGTTTATGTCATAATGTAACTTTAATGTTACAATGTATTTATAACTTAATCATGCACATAGGAGGAGATCTAAGAAATTGAGCTGAATGTGAGAATATAGATTCCCTAGATAATATACTTTGCACTTGACAAATTCAGTTTAGCAAAAGAAAAAGTACCAGTAGCTAGCATGCATTTAATTGCAAATTAGATAAGCTATACCCTCATACGCACTCTAACATTGGTGTATCTTGACAGCTAAATACGTAGCGCAGGGAGTACACAATTTAAAGCGATAAAATTTGCTCTTTAACTGAAGCGTTCCTTGAATGACAAACTTGATGATCAAGAAGAACTAAATTAAAGTACATATGAGCATATTGCTTGCCTGATAAATTTGTAAAGCAATAGATCAAATAATAATTTACATTAGCAAAAGAGAAATTACCAATGGCTAGGATGGATTTAAATTGCAGATTAGACAAGCTATACCCTCATACGCACTCTAACATTGGTGTACCTTGACTGCCAAATACGTAGCTTAAGGAGCGCATAATGTAAAGTAATGAAATTTACTAAGCAAGTAATGATTATCAATCAATTGCTAGTATATCGCTAAATGAAACATGATTGATAATTATTGCTTGCTTAATTCATTTTATTTTTTAGCTGAAGTGTTCCTTAAGCGATGAACTTGACAGTCATGATCATAATACAACTAAATTAGATTGCCTATGAGCATTCTGCTTGGTTTATATATTATAATTATAAAGCGTTAAATCAAATAATGATTCAGAGTAGCAAAAGACAGATTCCCAATAGCTATTGTGACGGGGCAGCGTAGCCCGTCCCAAAACTCCCGCTCTCACGCGAAGCCGCCTCGCACTCGCCGCTTCAACTAAACAACCGTTGCTCTAAGGGGGACCGCCAAAACTAGCGAATCATTACTAATGCGCCTTTATCTTGTTTCGAGCCCGATATAGCGACGATATCAGCGAGTCGATCGAGGAGCGGGAGTTAAGCTCGAGGAGAATGGACCCGACGAGTCCTACCTGCGAGCCACACAGAGGGTGCAGATACGCCGATTGGCGTGCCGATCAGGCCGCTCTGACCCTGGACAGACGACGGACGACGCAACGGCGACAGACCGACGGACGTACCAGGGGCTCCTAGCTCTCGCTGACTGAAGGCAGCGGCGGAGAGCGCAGCGTAGCGGAACGATCGATCCCAGCGCGCGGGATCGATACGCGAGCCCTCGATACCCATCGAGACCGATCGGCGCGGCGGCACCGAGAGATCGATAGCGTAAGGCGGCAACGTAACGCGAAACGAATTTTGCGTAGGACCGCAAGCTCCTCACTTTGTGAGCGACCGGCTAGGAGTACAAGCGTTACGCGAGTGCGAGAACCGAGCAGCGACCAAAGTACGTAGAGGAGAGGATATTTGAGAGAGCTATTAGATCACGGTAAGCCCAGCGAATTACCTGCCTGCCATTAAAGTACTAGTCGATCTCGGTGCCGGCCGTTCACGCTCCGACAAGAGGCTATCCTGGCGCGAGTGACCACCGGTCACTAGGCGGCTACCCCTTGGCGCGACTCTTCAAGTCGCCGCAAAGTCTCCGGTTCGTGAAGAACACCGCGAGTCCTTAGACTGGAAGGCGTATGAAAGCCAGGAGCGGCCCGGCCGCCACCATCAAGCCTTGTACCTTGCATGTTCACGGTTTTGAGTTTTTCCGGGTTCGAGGCTCGTAGATCGGCCGCCTATCATTTGCGATTGCAGGGCGACTGCAAAATTTCGAGAGTTCTGTTCGATTCTCTGGCGTGTCCGAGCCTTCCAGCAGGCGATCGTCCGGCAAGCGCGACCGGCCGGGATATTAGATTGTGTAGCGGCTACGGGAAAGCCGAGGGTCCGAACGCCGACGTTCGGACGCGAGAGCTTGGCCGTAGGATTTTCCGGCCAGTTTTCCGGCCAATAATAAACACCATTGCCACCCATCCGCGTGGGTTTATTCAGCCTCCTTTCCCAATTCGAATACCTCCGCCACTCTACCGCAAACGAGCTAGCCCGGTCGACACCGGCGAGTGCCGCCGAGTCCAGCCCGGGGTCAAACGGGAGGCACCATCAAGGACGAAGGAGGACAACAGAGAAATTCGGCCCTTACCGGGGCCTGGCGCCCTACATTTTCCCCTTTCCCCTTCCAGGAACCCCGGACGGACTTCGGCGAGGTTGGAGCGCGTCCACCCGGACCGACGCGGACAGGGGTCCGGCGAAATACGCTCACACTATAATATATTGAAATTTTAAATGATTGGACTTAACACTTTACAAATTATTCCTGACTGTCAAATACCTAGCTGATGGAGCGCAAAACTAAAGTGCTGAAATTAGTTTGAGCAAGTACTGATTACTAATACCGAGCATTTCCTTGAACTGTAAATAAATAATTGCTAATATTGCTTTAAAGATAAATATGCTACACTCTTGACAATTTTAACTATTGGTAATCAGCACTCGTTCACCAAACACATTTGACACTTCATAATTCTTAATAATGACAAGATTACAGGGACAGGGGCAAGGACACTATACTCTTTTATTAACTAAATAAAAGCATGGAATCTTGAATAAAATAAAATAATAAAATTGGACTGTGTCACATAACCATTATGACACATAACCAGCCATGGCATAACCGGCTTAACCAATGTGTCGGTATGACACAGATTACAGATTCTAGATCGGTAACGTAAATACGATATTTCAGTTTGCTGCCATCTCGTATGAGAAAAGTGAAAGCCACATTTTTAGGAATTAGTTCCCCTGATGAATCTTAATTTGCCTTGTCGTTTTCACGAGAAGAATAAGCAGGAGAAATCCATATCTCTTGAAGGACTGAACCGATTCGCTTGATTCTTGGCTCATTCGATTCAGAAAAATCAACGAAAAAATACAAAATTCAGAAATAAATCCTTGGAGCTGTAACTTTTCCATAAACCGAGGTGAAAGTTTTATAGCCGACGAAAACCGCTACACTTCGGGATAAGTATCCTCGGTAGTCGCGCGCTGTACTATATATATAACTACTACTTGGCGCGAGACTCTACCGAGTCTCCTGATTCCATCCCTTCCGTTTTCTCATCTAGTATGTAATAGGAACCTTTTTTTAATCTCCTCACCAAATTTCAGGTTTATCGCTGAAGTGATATTCTCCCTTATTCAAAACATTTGTGATGAAGTGTGGAACTTGTCAAATGTGAAGCTAAGAACCACTTCAGCGATAAACCTAAAATTTGGAGAGCAAATACTGATACAACTTAGAAACAGGCCGCCATTACCAATCAGTATTTGTTCAGTACATTTCAGGTCATTGGATTAAGTACTTCTCAAGCTACATATTTGACATGGATGCAGCTTATCTGTACAATGTGTTACGTTCAGGAGGTAAGGACATAACAAATGTAACATATGAAGCGTTGGACTTCATTATATGAAATTCAAAGCCATGCTATCTAGTGGCAATTCACATTCGTCCAACAAATTTGGAGTCCTTCGCTTAGGTTTGTGAAGTGTGAAACTTCTCAAATGTAGAGCTAAGAACCACTCAAGCGACAGGTTTGCAATTTGATGAGTAGATACTAATACTGATACAACTTAGGAACAGGCCGCCATTACCAATCAGTATTTGCTCAGTACATTTCAGGTCTTTGATTTAAGTAATTTTCAAGCTACACATTTGACATGTTTAATACTTCAACAATATGACGAATAAGAGGAGGATGCAGCTTATCTGTATAATGCGTTACATTCAGGAGGTAAGGACGTAACAAATGTAACATACGAAGCATTGGACTTCATTATATGGAATTCAAAGGCATGCAATCTGCTGGCAATTCATATTCGTCCAACAAATTTGGAATCCTTTGCTTACATTATACATCCTCTCCTTATTCAACACATGTGAAAAGTGTGGAACTTGTCAAATGTGTAGGCTAAGAACGACTTAAGCGCCACACTTGAAACTTGATGAGCAGGATACAAATTTTCCACGACTAGTATGCCCCTAAATTAATATTACGATTAGGCTCAATACTTAATAAGTTCTATCTCTTATTCAACACATTTGTAATGTCAAATTTGACAAGGGCATACCCAAGAACCAGTTCAGTTATAGATTTCAAACTTGCTGAACAGATACATAATTAAAAACTACAGAAGTCAAAGATCTAAAGTTTAGTGAGCAAATACTGATCCGTCCAAAAACATTAAAATGTAAAAAAAGCGCCAAGTAGTCTTGTCCCTCACCTCAAAAAAGATCTTACCTCACAAAAAGAACTGCTGTATTCCACAAAAATACCACAAAAATAACAGTATGGTGAAACCAGGTCTATCAAATTGACCAAAAATGTAAATCGATATCATTGGAATGCCAAGTCCTGACTCAAACACTCTAATCCCACAAAAGAATTTAACGGTAGTGCAGGGAACACAAATATTGTGCTTAATTGAATGAATATTTAAAAAAAAAATGTCATACAGAACTTACAGAACAAAATATTCTACGAACAATCAACAACAGGAACAGGATGTGAAAACCAAACTTTACTTAGGAATATAAAACAAAACATGTGTTAAACAATCGTGAAAATTAAATTAAAAAATATATCTCTTCTGTTCGTTCAATTTATCAACGAAAACGTAATACTTTGCCCGCCCGGTTCTTCACAAATCCAGTTTCAAGTCTACACACAAATGGATGCAACTTTATTATTCAAATGATACCTAACATCATTACAAATCGCTATTGTATCGTTAATGTTAGGATGTAACATTAATCTTAAATTCTTTTGTGGGATTAGAGTGTTTGTGTCAGGACTTGGCATTCCAATGATATCGATTTACATTTTTGGTCAATTTGATAGACCTGGTTTCACCATACTGTTATTTTTGTGGTATTTTTGTGGATTGCAGCAGTTTTTTTTTGTGAGGTAAGATCTTTTTTGAGGTGAGGGACAAGACTACTTGGCGCTTTTTTTACATTTTAATGTTTTTGGACGGATTTCATGTCTTTTTGGTCGTTCATTTAAGAATTGGGGTAAGGGACAAAAATACTTGACACTTTTTTTTTCATTTTAATATTTTTGGGGGAGTAAAAGGATTGTTTTTGTGTAGGATTTCTTTTAAATGCGGAATACTTTTTTGGGTTATTGGATGCTTTTCGGGAAGTGGAACAAAACTACTTGACGCTTTTTTACATTTTAATGTTTTTGGGGGGGGGTAACAGGATTGTTTTTGTGTGGGATTTCTTTTAAATGTGGAATATTTTGTTGTGGAATCAGTTCTGTTTATAATTTTGCAAAGGTGTCCCTAAATGCAGACGGGACCTTGTTCTTTGCAAAGGAGTCGCTAAATGCAGACGGGATCTTGTTCTTTGCAAACGAGTCGCTAAATGCAGACGGGATCTTGTTCTTTGCAAAGGAGTCGCTAAATGCAGACGGAACCTTGTTCCTTGCAAAGGAGTCGCTAAATGCAGGCGGGACGTTGTTCTTCGCAAAGGAGTCGCTAAATGCAGACAAGATCTTGTTCTTTACAAAGGTGCGAACTTTACATAATTATCGCTATGTGCGAGCAAGATCTAGTTGTTCGCAAATTTGGCGCTATATACAGACATAGGCTGTTTATCCACTTTTTTTATTATGGGGATAAGCTCGGCTTCTGTTCAAAGTTGTTAAATTTTTATATCAAATCATTTTGATCCATGTTTTTCAAAAAAGAACAGATAGGCATCTTTTGCACCCCTCGGCCACTGCATTTTTTGTATAATCTTTTCATCATCAATATTAATGAATGTATTTTTCTTATGTCTTACAAAACATGTATAATGCCCAGTGTGCTTATTATTTTTATTATTTTTTTCATGGTAGAATATAGCGCTTATCGCTCTATATGTTTTTTGCGCGATAAGTATTTTTGACGTATGTGCACCTGTGATATTATATTTTTGCATCTTAATAATTCTCTGTTCCCTTTTTTGAAAGGGTAATAACTGAATTAATATAACATTTGCAGCCATCGTAACATCAGTTTTAAATATCATTGCGTTACTTCCACAATGAGTGCACGAAGAACCATCTAATTCATGCCAGTGGGAATACATCTTAATTATTTCTTGTAGGCCTTTACTTTGTCCTTTTAGTTCACATAATGGTAGTGTCAAAATTACATTTTTCTCAGTACTCGCAATCGTTTGATGGCAAGTTTTGCAGCGGAGTTTGTGAGTCAACTCGTGTTCTAGGGTTTGTCTAATACTGTTATTACCATTTATAACACTGAGTAAAAATTCAGCAGCATCTTGTGGAATATTTTCAATGAACGTTCCACCTAAATACTACCTAACACCAAGAGAATTAAGGAGTGGCACTCCTTGACTTGTGAAGACTTGGGCCAAAGCTTTTAGCGCATCATGTTTTTGGAGATTGAGCATTTTTTCACAAATAGTCTGACTGTTCCGGATGAGTCAAACCTCCCGCGCGAACCGGTAACTGGTGCCTTAGTACGGAAGATTACACCAGGTGATCCCACTGTCACCTGGGCCATCAGCTGATGGATGACATCAGGGCCGCGGTCAATCACCCGATCTAACCGAAATCTTGCTCGAACCTTCCAGCATTTTCGGAAATGCTCTGGCCGGAAATGAGGTCAGTGCTGGAAGTTTCGAGAAACGTTGCTTATAAATACGCCCCCGCAAGGACCGGCGGGTCACTCTTTGTCAAGTCATCGCTCAAATCACGGTAATTTCGGAAGTGCTTGCTCACGATTCTCCTGGCTAGAAAAGTCTGTAAAACGCCTGGCTGCGTTGATATCAAATCAAGGGACAAGAACTATATGCTCATTCTGTATATTTCTGTAACTATAAGTGACGTGCTCTCAGTGAGAATAAACTAAGAATAAGTGTAAAAACTAAGACTAGACTATATTATTCTAAAACTATAACCGCTCTTCTCGTTCAGTGGGTTGCATCATGATCGGTGCAAAACGCGATTCCGTCTGTGCACTGAACACTGACAATGAAGCATACATTGCATACTTACGTTAGCGTATGCGGATACATGATCGGAATTAATAAAGCCTTTAACGGAACGTACCACAATTACCGTATTATCTGCATGGAATGCATCAACATGCAGTGCATCAATACTAGTTTTTGGTAGTCCGGCCCAATACCTGTCAGTAATTTTCTGTTTCCTTTCCGACACATAATTTATATTTGCCAGATCAGGTCTGTAAATGCCTCTTAATCTGTTATATTCCAATATAGCTAATTTATTAGCTTATACAGAGTACGGATCAAAATTAATCAAATGCAAACCGTCTAACGAAGTTACACGTGATAGTACAACGTACGTTTGACCGCAGCTAAAGACAGTGTTATCTGCATCGATGATAACTGTTTTTAAACTTAGCCCCTGACACTTGTGGATAGTAATACCATAGCTAAGAGATATTGGAAATTGATGACGAATGACATATGCTTTATCCATTACTTGAAATTTCAAAGTAACTCTTTCTAATGAATATGTCTGACCAGTTGATAAACGAAACTGTATAGTTTGAATATCACCATTAGTTTCCACTGCTTCGGTAAGTCCAACAATTTCTCCAATAGCACCATTCACCAGGCCTAGTGTGACATCAATGTTACGTCTCAACATTATTTTGGCACCAAGTTTCACAATTATATGTCTGCTTAGGCCAGCTGTCTGAGAGTTGTCTTCCTCATATTGATCTAAGAGTTTATTCACACGTTTCTTTAAATACTCCGCACAATCGAGAACGTCGCGTGCAGTCAGCTTCACCTCTTCGCTGTTAATTCTTTCGAGCATTGCTGCATTAAGTACATCACACAAATGGCACGTAGGAAGTAAACAAATTCCATGTGACGGTAAACTTTGAATGTAATTACAAAGCTCACTCAACCGTGTGTCAGTGTCGTTGGATAGGAACACAATTTTCCTCGATTGCAATTTCAAAACATCTGCTTCCGTAACAATACCTAGGCGAATTCTTGAAAGAATTTCACGTTAAGTATCATCACCTTTTTGTCGCATATTTATACTCAATTCATCGTAAGTGAATAGCTCAGTCCACAAATTGTAACTGGCCAACGAATCCAAACATTTAGCATTTTTCTCTCTCGAAATTTCGACAAATGCCGGCTCTTCGTGAACAGGTGGTAACTGTAATAAATCACCAAATAGAAGAATATGCTTTCTGCCAAACCATCCATCGTTCGCGTCAACTGTATCGAATATTTCTGCCAGTCTCAGATGTATAAACATTAAGGTAACATTCGATATCATCGAAACTTCGTCTATAATGAATAGAACAGTATTCTTTAAGTTGGTACGTAATGTTTTCAAGACCATATCAGATAAAGGTCTATAGCTAGGAGTTTGAGCGTGTTCAACGGGAAGTTGAAGTAATCTATGTGCGGTTAAACCATCGATATTGAATGCTGCTACTCCAGTAGGGGCTAATACAACAGTATTTTTCTCTACTACTTGTTTCGTCCAACATCGCAGTGCCTTAATCAAGAAACTTTTTCCTGTTCCGCCTTCTCCGCTCACATATAAGCGCAGCAGTGGATTATTCGTATCGTCTAAATTGCTAGCAATTGTCTTTGTAACCTTTTCAAAAATCCTTTTTTGATCAGGATTTAATTCTTGTATCATCTACGTAATGTTATAATCAGCAATTTTTGCATTTTTCTCCATTTCTTTCAAGTCCATTATTGCACCTTCCACCTCAAGAGGTTGGCATTCCATCTCATCGAATGAATCAGGTTTCTCATTCTTACGTTCATTTTTTAAAATATTCTGCTTAATTAATTCTTGTACATGGTCGACAGCTGCTTGACATTCTTCTAGTCGTTCATGGTACTGAAGACCATTAATAATTTCCGACTTTACCGATGCAAATGCTTCGGTATAAGTATCGTAGCACCCTTTTAACTCGTCCAAATCCCTCCAGGGTTTAAACAATAATAACATTGAATAATAGTATTTTTCGGGATTAAGGTTCTTATTATATGTGAAATGGTTAATCAAGTAACCACGATCCCTTTTTTTCAAGTATAAGCGAGTTTTTCAATCGTAGAATTCTAACGTGCACTTTGAAGTTTTAACTCGCGAAATGTCGTACCACTTAGCAAAGTCGTACAAATTCCACGCTCCAACCCTTGCGGTCTCTTCGAATAATAATTATCAATGAAGGAATGACAAAATATATCTGTCGATTACGAATCGAGTTCAGCAATTTCCTTTCGCGTTTTAATTTTCCTACTTCGTATTTGATTGACATCTAACCAGCAAAATGTCATATGGGGATCAGTCCTGTGTAATGCAATTCCCAAAAGAATATCCGCGGCTTCAATGGCTCCGTATTCTCTGTTGCTTAAACTCCGTAATCCAATGTTCCACAAATTGCTATGGAGAGACTTTGTACTGTTTATTACGCTAAAAGTATCCACACCATAGCTGCATTCCGTTTTAGTCGTGTACTTTGTACAATAGAAATTTAAGAGAGCTGACTTTTCACCGATAAATTTAATATCCATATTTCCTTCCCAAGCTGTGAGTATGGTAGGGTTATAATCATTTATATTTTTCTCGCGTTCCCCTCGAGGCAAATCGTATAGACGATTTTTACTTTTTAACTGCTTTCTATTTGCTATAGAGACTGCGATATCTCTTAATATTATCTTGTCTGTCACCGGACGTGAAAATCCAAATCGGCATTTTGTTGCGAAATCTTTCTTGGTTTTCTTTTTTCTTTGACAATAAGAGTTGTGATAATGCTCTTGGTGAGTAGTGACACGTCGATATAATTGCGGCGATACTTTCTTATCGGGCATCGTACAAGTAACATATTGTAATATGAAACTTTTTACATCCTCGTCGGATGATTTTCCTATTATGGGCGCATCTTCTATCCAAAGCATCAAATGCCAGTGAGACATTCCTCTATTTTGGTACTCGCGTCTCACAAAATAATGCTTCACTTTCCCTACGGGATTATCGGAGGATCAAATGAAATCTAACATTGCTTGGAATTTGTTTTCTATAAATCTAGTTGCAGATACTGGATCGGCAGCAACCAATTCGCTTATTGATTTTATGGAGCATAAACTTGGACTTACTTCTTTGATATATTCCGCCAAATCCGACTATAGATATTCTGCCGGACTTAACGTTAAAAACCAAATTGCTGGCCCATAGTCGCGGATCATAGCATTAACATTGCTTCTCACTTTACGCCAATATTGCTTTGTATTTGGCAATTTTCCAAAAATAGTCTCCAAATTTCCTTCCAATTCTTTTGTAGACATGGATTTTAAAAATTCAGTCGCTGTATATCTTACACGTGGATTGACAGTGTTGAGTTTGTGATAAATACCGCTACTGATTTGACGCATATTGGCATTGTTCATTAAAAAGAACAAATATCGAATATTTAAGCGGAAATGTGAATGTTTTGACATCAATCTCGACTTTGATACAGCTCAGTAGACGTACTATTTTGTCTTTTCTCACACTGAGAGTATATAGAGAAATGTTCGTAATACAAATCTGGGTCGGTAATATGCGTTAGCATTGCAGCAGGCTGATCCATTTTCTCACCTTCATCTTCATTGATCTCGAATTCTGTTTCTGTTAAGTCTTCACTTAATAAATCTTTGTGGGAACGGGGTAAAATAATTTTTGAGTACAACGGGTTATTTTCCTTCATCCATCCCAAAAGTTGAAAAATTTTATTTAAATCCACCAATTTCTCCCACACTATTTTTGATTTTGTTGGAATTCCACGTACTAATATATAAACTTCATGATTAAGATTTATTGGAGCCTCTGCGGGGCATATTTTCTTTAAACTCTGCTCGATTGGCAGCGGTAAATGAAATACCCTTCCTTTTATTTTTGGTATCATGTGCCTTTGAAATGCCATTGAAATGTTTTGGCACGCTGAATCAAAATTTTTTCATAATCATTCAACGTTGACAGTGACTCAGGCATTCTTTTTACATAGAGATTATTTAATACACATACTGGCGGCAAGGCACTTCTGCGGAAATAACCTTTGCAATAATGGCAGATATAGCCAACGTGTACCTCGCGTTTTTCTAAGTAATCCATTAACTTATCCCAATATTTTCCAACCATTAGATTTCTCATGTTTGCCACACAAGTAACATTTTTCCGACAATGCAATTTCTCGCATGATATACATGCATTTCGAGGAGTGTCCATAGATCTTTCCGTGAATAATTTAAACGCTGTATAATATTTATCAATGATATAATCCTCATTTAAATTAATTTTGTTTTCTTCTAACACCGAATTTTCTGATGCCACTTCCTCTGCATTTTTAATTATTTCCCTGATGGCTACAACGTCTCCGGCTTCCAATGCCTTATCTAAATCTTGCAGGATTTTATATTGCTCAGTCAAACGATTCATCAATCTACCGATGCTTCTGACTCGTGGAAAGTGCGAAGACAAGAAATGTATTGCCAGGGGTAATGATTGACAAATATCGGGTTTTATATAACAACTATGCGAATGCCCCAATTTAGTTGTATATTTTGCCGTACATCCCTTCAAACGCTCTACTAGTTTTGGTATGTTCTTTATTTGCGTACATTCAGATACAACTTTAAGCAATTGCTGATATCGCTCAAGTATTTCAGACTGCTGGGCTGTACAAAATTCATTGCAAACCCATGATTTCTTAGACTTTACGTTGGGTTTGGATTCTATTAATGGTAAAAGATTTGTAACCTGTCCATACTTATTAATTACGAGAGACACCTCCTTTAATTTGATAATACTAAAATCGTATGCTGACTCTGAAAAATACGATTCCGTCGTAGGAGTATGTTTGGAGCTACCACATAACACATTTTGAATACTATCAATGTCATCGCAAGCAAGTGCTGACAACTGTGTTAAATACAATTGAGTATTTTCTCTCACACTATGCAGTGCCTTTCTGATATTGGATATATAATTCTGTCTAACGAACAAACACCATTTTAGTATTCGTTCAGCCTCAATTCTTCCGCTGATAAGTGTTTCACGTGTAAGATTTTTGGATATTTTCCGAATGTAATTTTCAGCACTTCGCTGTAAAACTATAGTATTTCCACAAATGCGGAAGTTTCTATATTTCTGACATATTTTCTGTGCAATACGCATTTTGCCTTTTACAAGAAAACTCTTGTGACATTTGCTATAATACTTTTTATTACTGTGACGAAGTGTCCTCTCCTAGCGAGCATAAGACCGGAAGGTTGATCATAAGCACCGTTAGGGAATATAAAAACGTAGCCTCCAGGCAAGGTCGACAGTTAAGCCAATTTAAAACCTTTGTTTCGCTCCTAATGCTATTTGATTTTCGCGTGAGCCGTTTAGGCACCATAGTCCAGGGACGTCGCTTCGCCACCTGCATCCTGGTACCTATCTTAAGTTTCGTCACCAGCAGCCACGAGACTTCGGCTCGACGTGGAGACTCCATTGCGGATGGTAGCAGCCTACGAAGGATTTCCCATGCAGTTTTGGCCACACCGCGGGAAATCTGGGCGGTTGAGAAGGCACATCCAGGCGGAAGGATTCATCGGCAGCGACCGCTAGGATCTTCCGATAGCGCAGGGGCACGGCCCTGTTGCGGAGGCTCCCCGAGCCTTGGAGCCCGGACTGCGTTTGGTGACAATATCGGCCACGTCAGGGGTGCAGGGGGAAATTAGAATTAGTCTATTAAAGTCCCGCGCGCGGCAGGAGCGAACACTCGTTGTGTAGATTTTGACAGTGTAGTTACGCGATCAGTAGTGTTCCGCCAGACACCACTCGTCACAATCATTTGGTAAGCGATCCACTTTTGGGACCAATCTATTTCGTTTCGACGTTTGGCCAGTCAGGGGATTGTCCTGGCCGAGTCTTGTTCACGTCTCGTCGTCGTGCTTCCATCGAAGAAAACACACTGCAGAGATTCCGCGAGAATCTGGTCGACCTTCCTGGAGGGCTCCCGTCTCGACGACGAGTCATTCCGTCCACTAGCTTAAGTTCCGCATCGCGAGGTTCCCTTTGAAGTTAGGACCACCGCTTATCCGTGAGTCTCGTCGTTCCGAGACCTTCTTACCTGTTAGTTCCGGCCACCGCAGGCCATATAATTCTTTTCCGATCTGCTCCTCACGGGCGCCGTGTAACTCCCGTGAACGAACTCCGTTTTCCCGCCATTCTCTAGTCTCATCTGGTAATTGTAACATCGTAGACCTAGCAATAAACCTCGGGTGCATTATAAATTTTACTGTCTTGGTTGCGTCTCCTGCCGAATCCACCGCTCTCCTCTATTCCGGCCTCTGAGCTGCCGCGGTAGTGAATCCGACTGCGAATCCCCGGAAGTTGTCCGGCTAATAGCCAGTTCAGTTAGCTTTACGTGGTACCGCGGGGTACCTGGCGCCCATCTTTTTAAGACTTCCGAATTCGTAGTCGAGGGTTAGGGTTTAGTGCGCGTTCCGCCCTTCGGGCGATTCAATTCAGGCGTCTCGAAAGAGCGCTATCAGAATCTAGGTATCGTTTGGTAAATTTCGTCGTCGCGCTAATAGTAATATTTCACATTTTCCTGGGTAACTGGCTGCGGGTAGTTCTATCCCCGAGCAGCCCCAGGAAAATTCCTCACAATACAGCACGCAACTACCGAGGATACTTATCCCGAAGTGTAGCAGTTGTCGTCTGTTATAAAACTTTCACCTCGATTTATGAAAAAATTACAGCTCCGAGGATTTATTTCTGAATTTTGTATTTCATCGCTGATTTTTCTGAATCCAATGAACCAAGAATCAAGCGAATCGGTTCAGTGGTTCAGGAGATATGAATTTCTCCTGCTTATTTTTCTCGTGGAAAAGGCAAGGTGGATTGAGTCCTTATGTTTAGGCGATATTCCTAAAAATGTGGCTTTCACTTTTTTCACACGAGATGGGAGCACCCCGAAATGCTGCGGTCTGCGGAGATAATATGACTATGTCGTGTTTACGTTACCGACACATTGGTTAAGCCAGTTATGCCGCAGTTGGTTGTGTGTCATAACGGTTATGTGAGACAGTCCGATTTTATTATTTTATTTCAGATAATAAAACAGCATACTCCTTACATACAGCACTGTCCTTGTCCCTGTCCCTGTGATCTTGCGATTATTAAGAATTATAAAATGCCAAAAGTGTTAATTACGTAACTCACAAACCGTTGCATTTGGTAAACGAGTGCTCATTATCAATAGGTAAAATTGTCAAGTGTCTAGCATATGAATCTTTTCAGCAATAATTAGCAATTATTTACAATTGAAGGAAATGCTCGGTATTAGTAATCAGTACTTGCTCAAACTAATTTCAGCACTTTAGTTTTGCGCTCCATCAGCTAGGTATTTGACAGTCAGGAATAATTTGTAAAGTGTTAAGTCCAATCATTTAAAATTTCAATATATTATAGTGTGAGCGTATTTCGCCGGACCCTTGTCCGCGTCGGTCCGGGTGGACGCGCTCCAACCTCGCCGAAGTCCGTCCGGGGTTCCTGGAAGGGGAAAGGGGAAAATGTAGGGCGCCAGGCCCCGGTAAGGGCCGAATTTCTCTGTTGTCCGCCTTCGTCCTTGATGGTGCCTCCCGTTTGACCCCGGGCTGGACTCGGCGGCACTCGCCGGTGTCGACCGGGCTAGCTCGTTTGCGGTAGAGTGGCGGAGGTATTCGAATTGGGAAAGGAGGCTGAATAAACCCACGCGGATGGGTGGCAATGGTGTTTATTATTGGCCGGGAAACTGGCCGGAAAATCCTACGGCCAAGCTCTCGCGTCCGAACGTCGGCGTTCGGACCCTCGGCTTTCCCGTAGCCGCTACACAATCTAATATCCCGGCCGGTCGCGCTTGCCGGACGATCGCCTGCTGGAAGGCTCGGACACGCCAGAGAATCGAACAGAACTCTCGAAATTTTGCAGTCGCCCTGCAATCGCAAATGATAGGCGGCCGATCTACGAGCCTCGAACCCGGAAAAACTCAAAACCGTGAACATGCAAGGTACAAGGCTTGATGGTGGCGGCCGGGCCGCTCCTGGCTTTCATACGCCTTCCAGTCTAAGGACTCGCGGTGTTCTTCACGAACCGGAGACTTTGCGGCGACTTGAAGAGTCGCGCCAAGGGGTAGCCGCCTAGTGACCGGTGGTCACTCGCGCCAGGATAGCCTCTTGTCGGAGCGTGAACGGCCGGCACCGAGATCGACTAGTACTTTAATGGCAGGCAGGTAATTCGCTGGGCTTACCGTGATCTAATAGCTCTCTCAAATATCCTCTCCTCTACGTACTTTGGTCGCTGCTCGGTTCTCGCACTCGCGTAACGCTTGTACTCCTAGCCGGTCGCTCACAAAGTGAGGAGCTTGCGGTCCTACGCAAAATTCGTTTCGCGTTACGTTGCCGCCTTACGCTATCGATCTCTCGGTGCCGCCGCGCCGATCGGTCTCGATGGGTATCGAGGGCTCGCGTATCGATCCCGCGCGCTGGGATCGATCGTTCCGCTACGCTGCGCTCTCCGCCGCTGCCTTCAGTCAGCGAGAGCTAGGAGCCCCTGGTACGTCCGTCGGTCTGTCGCCGTTGCGTCGTCCGTCGTCTGTCCAGGGTCAGAGCGGCCTGATCGGCACGCCAATCGGCGTATCTGCACCCTCTGTGTGGCTCGCAGGTAGGACTCGTCGGGTCCATTCTCCTCGAGCTTAACTCCCGCTCCTCGATCGACTCGCTGATATCGTCGCTATATCGGGCTCGAAACAAGATAAAGGCGCATTAGTAATGATTCGCTAGTTTTGGCGGTCCCCCTTAGAGCAACGGTTGTTTAGTTGAAGCGGCGAGTGCGAGGCGGCTTCGCGTGAGAGCGGGAGTTTTGGGACGGGCTACGCTGCCCCGTCACAATAGCTATTGGGAATCTGTCTTTTGCTACTCTGAATCATTATTTGATTTAACGCTTTATAATTATAATATATAAACCAAGCAGAATGCTCATAGGCAATCTAATTTAGTTGTATTATGATCATGACTGTCAAGTTCATCGCTTAAGGAACACTTCAGCTAAAAAATAAAATGAATTAAGCAAGCAATAATTATCAATCATGTTTCATTTAGCGATATACTAGCAATTGATTGATAATCATTACTTGCTTAGTAAATTTCATTACTTTACATTATGCGCTCCTTAAGCTACGTATTTGGCAGTCAAGGTACACCAATGTTAGAGTGCGTATGAGGGTATAGCTTGTCTAATCTGCAATTTAAATCCATCCTAGCCATTGGTAATTTCTCTTTTGCTAATGTAAATTATTATTTGATCTATTGCTTTACAAATTTATCAGGCAAGCAATATGCTCATATGTACTTTAATTTAGTTCTTCTTGATCATCAAGTTTGTCATTCAAGGAACGCTTCAGTTAAAGAGCAAATTTTATCGCTTTAAATTGTGTACTCCCTGCGCTACGTATTTAGCTGTCAAGATACACCAATGTTAGAGTGCGTATGAGGGTATAGCTTATCTAATTTGCAATTAAATGCATGCTAGCTACTGGTACTTTTTCTTTTGCTAAACTGAATTTGTCAAGTGCAAAGTATATTATCTAGGGAATCTATATTCTCACATTCAGCTCAATTTCTTAGATCTCCTCCTATGTGCATGATTAAGTTATAAATACATTGTAACATTAAAGTTACATTATGACATAAACATGCACATAGCTGATGGTGCATATTTGAACAGAAATTGCACTTGACATTTTAATAAAATTTTACTTTTAAATTGAATAATTAAACCATTGATAAATACTCAGAATTTTTATTGTCTTTATTGTTAAGCATTAACTAACAAAAAGAGATGAAATCCGTCCAAAAACATTAAAATGTAAGAAAATGCGCCAAGTAGCAGTTGGATTTCCCCACAAAAATGTAACAAATATAATATATAATGAAATATAACAAAAAAGATAATAGATATCATACAAGAAAGCCAAGCTTTCATTCAAAGATACCTCGATTTAACTCACATTAGCAATGAACAATAAATTAACAATAAATTACCGATTAACAATACAAAAAATCTTGGCGTGTGCGCGCTTTATTCGAGGCACTTGCTCCGGTAATATTACTAAAAAACTTTTAAAGAAACATATACGCGATGAACTGAGAACCTCCTTCTTATCAATATCGGGGAAAATGATCTCCTTGTCAGTTATGAGGCACTAGACAATGCTCATGAAATCGGAGAAAATCAGGAGACTCGGTAGAGTCTCGCGCCAAGTAGTAGTTATATATATAGTACAGCGCGCGACTACTGAGGATACTTATCCCGAAGTGTAGCGGTTTTCGTCCGCTATAAAACTTTCACCTCGATTTATGGAAAAGTTACAGCTCCAAGGATTTATTTCTAAATTTTGTATTTTTTCGTTGATTTTTCTGAATCGAATGAGCTAAGAATCAAGCGAATCGGTTCAGTCGTTCAAGAGATATGGATTTCTCCTGCTTATTCTTCTCGTGAAAACGGCAAGGCAAATTAAGATTCATCAGGGGAACTAATTCCTAAAAATGTGGTTTTCACTTTTCTCATACCAGATGGCAGCAAACGGGAATATCGTATTTACGTTACCGATCTATAATCTGTAATCTGTGGCATACCGACACATTGGTTAAGCCAGTTATGGCATGGCTGGTTATGTGTCATAATGGTTATGTGATACAGTCCAATTTTATTATTTTATTTTATTCCAGATTCCGTGCTTTTATTTAGTTAATAAAAGAGTATAGTGTCCTTGCCCCTGTCCCTGTAATCTTGTCATTATTAAGAATTATGAAGTGTCAAATGTGTTTGGTGAACGAGTGCTGATTTCCAATAATTAAAATTGTCAAGAGTGTAGCATATTTATCTTTAAAGCAATATTAGCAATTATTTATTTACAGTTCAAGGGAATGCTCGGTATTAATAATCAGTACTTGCTCAAACTAATTTCAGTACATTAGGTTTGCGCTCCGTCAGCTAGGTATTTGACAGTCAGGAATAATTTGTAAAGTGTTAAGTCCAATCATTTAAAATTTCAATATATTATAGCTATTGGGAATCTCTCTTTTGCTACTCTGAATCATTATTTGATTTAACGCTTCAGAATTATAATATATAAACCAAGCAGAATGCTCATAGGCAATCTAATTTAGTTGTATTATGATCATGACTGTCAAGTTCATCGCTCAAGGAACACTTCAGCTAAAGAATAAAATGAATCAAGCAAGCAATAATTATCAATCATGTGTCATTAAGCGATATACTATCTATTGATAATCAGTACTTGCTTAGTAAATTTCATTACTTTAGGTTTGCGCTTCGTGAGCTAGGTATTTGACAGTCAGGAATAATTTGTAAAGTGTTAAGTCCAATCATTTAAAATTTCAATATATCATAGCTATTGGGAATCCCTCTTTTGCTACTCTGAATCATTATTTGATTTAACGCTTTAGAATTATAATATATAAACCAAGCAGAATGTTCATAGGCAATCTAATTTAGTTGTATCATGATCATGACTGTCAAGTTCATCGCTCAAGGAACACTTCAGCTAAAGAATTAAATGAATTAAGCAAGCAATAATTATCAATCATGTGTCATTTAGCGACATACTAGCTATTGGTAATCAGTACTTATTTAACAAATTTTATTACATTAGATTATGCGCTCCCTGAGGTACGCATTTGGCTGTCAAGATACACCAATGTTAGAGTGCGTATGAGGGTATAGCTTATCTAATTTGCAATTTAAATGCATCCTAGCTATTGGTAATTTTTCTTTTGCTAATGTGAATTTGTCAAGTGCAAAGTATATTATCTGAGGAATCTATATTCTCACATTCAGCTCAATTTCTTAGATCTCCTCCTATGTGCATGATTAAGTTATAAATACATTGTAACATTAAAGTTACATTATAACATAAACATGCACATAGATGATGGTGCATATTTGAACAGAAATGGCACTTGACATTTTAATAAAATTTTACTTTTATATTTATTAATTAAACCATTGATAAATACTTAGAATTTTTATTGTCTTTATTGTTAAGCATTAACTAACAAAAAGGCATGAAATCCGTCGAAAAACATTAAACTGCAAAAAATTCGTCAAGTAGCAGTTTGATTTTCCCACAAAAATGAAACATTGATAAATAATTAAAAATTTTATTGCCTTTATTGTTAAGCATTAACTAACAAAAAGACATGAAATCCGTACAAAAACATTAAAATGTAAGAAAATGCGCCAAGTAGCAGTTGGATTTCCCCACAAAAATATAACAAATATAATATACAATGAAATATAACAAAAAAAAATAGATATCATACAAGAAAGCCAAGCTTTCATTCAAAGATACCTCGATTTAACTCGCATTAGCAATTAACAATAAATTAACAATAAATTACCGATTAACAATACAAAAAATCTTGGCGTGTGCGCGCTTTATTCGAGGCACTTGCTCCGGTAATATTACTAAAAAACTTTTAAAGAAACATATACGCGATGAACTGAGAACCTCCTTCTTATCAATATCGGGGAAAATGATCTCCTTGTCAGTTATGAGGCACTAGACAATGCTCATGAAATCGGAGAAAATTCATATATTAGAGGCAAAAATGGGATAACAAGGCCGCTGTATATAGTATATATGATTGAAAATGAAAGATTTATTAGGATTTACTCATATTGTAGTAAAGTCAGTGTTAGGTTTAACACCAGTACTACCGAACGAGTCGAAATGACTTTTTTTTACGTGGTTCGTTATAACAGCATAACAATCGTCGGTAGTTCTAGTGTTAAATCAGTCTTCCATTGCCTTTTTACCTCGCAATGAAGCGCGCACACGCCAAGATTTTTTGTATTGTTAATCGGTAATTTATTGTTAATTTATTCTTCATTGCTAATGTGAGTTAAATCGAGGTATCTTTGAATGAAAGCTTGGCTTGCTTGTATGATATCTATTATCTTTTTTGTTATATTTCATTATATATTATATTTGTTACATTTTTGTGGGGAAATCCAACAGCTACTTGGC
This sequence comes from Ectemnius cavifrons, assembly GCA_964023945.1. NCBI lineage: Eukaryota > Metazoa > Arthropoda > Insecta > Hymenoptera > Crabronidae > Ectemnius > Ectemnius cavifrons. The sequence continues at coordinate 2,913,020 of OZ030385.1, read as the reverse complement.
GCATTTTCTTACATTTTAATGTTTTTGGACGGATTTCATGTCTTTTTGTTAGTTAATGCTTAACAATAAAGACAATAAAATTTTTAATTATTTATCAATATTTCATTTTTGTGGGAAAATCAAACTGCTACTTGGCGCATTTTTTTACAGTTTAATGTTTTTCGACGGATTTCATGCCTTTTTGTTAGTTAATGCTTAACAATAAAGACAATAAAAATTCTAAGTATTTATCAATGGTTTAATTAATAAATTTAAAAGTAAAATTTTATTAAAATGTCAAGTGCCATTTCTGTTCAAATATGCACCATCACCTATGTGCCTGTTTATGTTATAATGTAACTTTAATGTTACAATGTATTTATAACTTAATCATGCACATAGGAGGAGATCTAAGAAATTGAGCTGAATGTGAGAACATAGATTCCTCAGATAATATACTTTGCACTTGGCAAATTCACATTAGCAAAAGAAAAATTACCAATAGCTAGGATACATTTAAATTGCAAATTAGATAAGCTATACCTTCATACGCACTCTAACATTGGTGTATCTTGACAGCCAAATGCGTAGCTCAGGGAGCGCATAATCTAATGTAATAAAATTTGTTAAATAAGTACTGATTACCAATAGCTAGTATGTCGCTAAATGACACATGATTGATAATTATTGCTTGCTTAATTCATTTTATTCTTTAGCTGAAGTGTTCCTTGAGCGATGAACTTGACAGTCGTGATCATGATACAACTAAATTAGATTGCCTATGAGCATTCTGCTTGGTTTATATATTATAATTCTAAAGCGTTAAATCAAATAATGATTCAGAGTAGCAAAAGAGAGATTCCCAATAGCTATAATATATTGAAATTTTAAATGATTGGACTAAACACTTTACAAATTATTCCTGACTGTCAAATACCTAGCTGACAAAGCGCAAACCTAAAGTAATGAAATTTACTAAGCAAGTACTGATTATCAATAGCTAGTATATCGCCAATGACACATGATTGATAATTATTGCTTGCTTGATTCATTTTATTCTTTAGCTGAAGTGTTCCTTGAGCGAAGAACTTGACAGTCATGATCATAATATAACTAAATTAGATTGTCTATGAGCATTCTGCTTGGTTTATATATTATAATTCTAAAGCGTTAAATCAAATAATGATTCAGAGTAGCAAAAGAGAGATTCCCAATAGCTATAATATATTGAAATTTTAAATGATTGGGCTTAATACTTTACAAATTATTCCTGACTGTCAAATACCTAGCTGACGGAGCGCAAACCTAAAGTGCTGAAATTAGTCTACGTAAGCAAGTACTGATTACTAATACCGAGTATTCCCTTGAACTGTAAATAAATAATTGCTAATATTGCTTTAAAGATAAATATGCTACACTCTTTACAATTTTAACTATTGGTAATCAGCACTCGTTCACCAAACACATTTGACACTTCATAATTCTTAATAATGACAAGATTACAGGGACAGGGGCAAGGACACTATACTCTTTTATTAAGTAAATAAAAGCATGGAATCTGGAATAAAATAAAATAATAAAATTGGACTGTGTCACATAACCAGCCATGGCATAACCGGCTTAACCAATGTGTCGGTATGACACAGATTACAGATTCTAGATCGGTAACGTAAATACGATATTTCCGTTTGCTGCCATCTCGTATGAGAAAAGTGAAAGTCACATTTTTAGGAACATGTTCCCCTGAATCTTAATTTGCCTTGCCGTTTTCACGAGAAGAATAAGCAGGAGAAATCTATATCCCTTGAACGACTGAACCGATTCGCTTGATTCTTGGCTCATTCGATTCAGAAAAATCAACGAAAAAATACAAAATTCAGAAATAAATCCTTGGAGCTGTAACTTTTCCATAAATCGAGGTGAAAGTTTTATAGCGGACGAAAACCGCTACACTTCGGGATAAGTATCCTCGGTAGTCGCGCGCTGTACTATATATATAACTACTACTTGGCGCGAGACTCTACCGAGTCTCCTGATGCACGAGATTTTCAATTTCCGCGGCGAGGACTTGTATGGTCTGGTTCGGTTTCTGATTACAACTATAAAATTGTGCGCTGTGCATATTTCGGGACTCCACTCAACCGAATCGAAATTCTAACGCTTCCAAAAGCGATTCAAAGTTCGACTGTTGCGCTTCAGTCAATGTAATGAGAACGGCGGACGCGGGGCCCTCCAACGAATTTATAAGTCCCGTTACTTTAGCAGCGTTATTCCAATTATTTACTAACGCGGTAGTCATAAATTGGGCTCGAAATTCACGCCAATGCAAGCCATTAAATTTTGGCAATCTCACGGGGATATTCGAAGGCGGAACGGGGATGCACGAAGGGGTGACCGGAGGGACAGACACAGATGACGTATTGGCAGGGGGGACTGAGATGGATGTATGAGTAGGAAGAAAGCTGACGGAAGGAGTGGGAGCCAAAGGGGTACTTAATTTCGCTTCTAGTTCCCGGAATCGAGCTTCATATCGGTTGTCCATATCTCGAATCGCAGCGGTGTTGCGTTCTTCAGATTGACGTAGATGTAATGTTAATTTTGAAGCTAAGCTGTCGTTTTTCTCCTCCATGCGTTGGCAAAGCGCTTCCTCGCGTGCTTCTATTCTCTTACAGAAGCCCTCCAATAGTCCGCACATTTCCTGAAATGTGGCCGGTCCCGCTGGAGAGGGTCCGGGTTGATCCTCCGATGCTGACGGCCCAGACCGTCCAGCGTCTCCTCCTGACATGTTGACGTCGTCTGTGTTTTCACACGCTTCAGGTTTTGGCTCGTAGTTTTCGTTAATCCCACTTGTGACACCAGTGTTGCGGGTTGCACCCGCGGAACGCGTAATCATACGAAATATGTAGTCGGACACGAATGAACAGATTTATTTGGCGGATGACACGTCTGTACAGTTTGGGATCTCGAGAACGACTTGTTTAACAAATTACTACCAGTTGATAGTGATCGTCAACGGTAGTTCAAAGGGTTGCACTTCAGGTGCCCAGCGGCGAACAACCGAGCAGGGCGCGCAGGGCCGTAGCAATATGTATAACTACTACTTGGCGCGAGACTCTACCGAGTCTCCTGATCACGACTTACAGAGGACTCATTAGTAGGCGAAGGTAATTACTTATCACACCACTACACAGAACCACTTTACACTAGCCCCGATAGAGTTTCGAGCCAAAGAATTATGTTCTACGTTTGCAGGAAGTCTTAAACACGATTACACCTTTGACGAACGCGATACTAGAATGTGGAACACTTAATGGTCACGTTTACTCTATAAAGTTACACGTGTCCGATGTGTGTAAGTAATAGGAACCAGATGTAAGAATAGAACCAGAAATTTCGACTTTGCGTATATTCGGTAATAAATATATAATATAATACAGGAGCAGCGACTTCGAAATTATTTCCAAAGATTACACTTTACAGGAGCATTCATAGATTTGCCTAGAGGACACTGGAAAGCCTTTTGGAAAAATTGGCTATTTTGCACTGCCCCATTCACCCTAACAGAGTCAAGACTATGTCTGTAATTTTCAATGTGATACTTGGGAGCAACTACAGTCATCTTTCCACACATGTTCTGCACATAAAAACAAAAGAAAGGCATAAAAATAGTCTTAGTTTTATTATCTTACTATAATCTTAGAACCAAAATTCCACTGCCAAAGTTGGACTTACATTGGCGAATGCAATGAAGAACATTTGTTCACAGCTGTACTTCTCAAAACGAGGTAAAGTTTGGCAAGTACTCTTGTCCTTCTTTTGCATTGCCTGGTACGCGTGAAAAGCAGCATCCAAACCCATAACATCCGGAAAGTCTTCCAGATAGGATTGACGGTTTGTCACCTATAGAAAAAGTGAGATTTTGAACAATAATAAAATAAGGATTATTGGTTTGCACTTTCAGGGTATTTATACAAATAGTACGTTTCTAATCTCGTGGTACTTTAATTTGAATTCTCTTTGCGTTTCCGTGTTGTATGCATCCCCGAAGCATTTCATTTGCGTTTGACACCGACGACGCATTACATTCGGCCACCAACGGACTGGGAAGTTGTTGCCATTCACAAACTTTCCACATTCATTAATGACATGATACAATTCATGTCCAACGATTTGACCTATGGCTGCATAATTGTAGATGCTAGAAAGATGAAAACCTGACTAGCACGATGAATTCTAGAATAAGGGATGAATGAGGGTCGTATCGGCCTGAGTTCAAGGCGCGATTTACCACTATTGCTCAAATTAATGATTGGGACAACACAGCCAAAGTTACCGGTTTATTAAATTCTTTAGATGGCCCAGCTGTTTCGGTATTAACCACGTTAAGCGAGACTCAAAGGGCTGACTTCAATTCCCTCTTTTCGGCATTAGAATTTCGTTTCGGCCAGTTTCAATCGGCCAATTCAAACGGTGTCAAATTTTACAACTGCCAACAGAAATTTGGTCAGAGCATCCAATCACTCGCCGCGGAAATCAGCGACCTCCATTATGCATTTCCGGATACTCCAGCTGACGCGAAGGATCGTTTAGCTTCGACGCGATTTGTAAATGCACTCCGCGATCTAGAATTAAAGAAACAGTTATACCGTTCAAACTTAAATTCGTTTAATGAAACTGTTGCGAAAGCCATCGAGTTCGATTATCTCGAACGCAGTTTCAGAGGTGAAAACGCACGTATTTCAGAACATTCGACAGGCGCTCCCTTCCGCCGTAATGATACTTCGCCGCGGAATTATAACCAAGGTTTCGGTCAAATGCAAAACTTCGCCCCGTATCGAAATCAAAATAATTTTCAAAATATCCCGCGCGGTAATGTAAACTACTTCAAGTGTGGCAAGGTAGGTCATGTCCAACGAAATTGTGAAACTAATCAAGCGTCCCGAACGGCGGGAAAGACGAACTTTAACGCGCATTCTCAGAGGCCGGGAAACGCGTAGGACCCGAATTAAGGGCGGCGGATTCGCGGTCGCCGGTCAAAGCCCCCGTTGTTAAGACTACTTGTGTTCGAACGATTAATCGAACGTATTCTCCTTTGTTGCACCCTTTAATGTTTCGCAATGTTCTTTCTATTTTTGTTCATGACCTTGCTGTTGTGCATTTAGCCACCTTGTTTTGCGTTGAAATGTTTGATGTTATTATTCCATATTTGGCTTCTCTTGTTCGTGTTGTGAATACCCCAGTTTCTGATTCCTTATGTAAAATCGGTTGCGAATCTAAACTGGATTCTTCAGGTTTATATGTCGATGGTTCTGTAGATCATCGACCAACAAATATGCTAGTGGATACTGGTTCTGCTGTTTCTCTGTTGCGATACGACCAGTCACTTCATGGTTGTCCTGCGCGTATGTCTGGACCTTACGAGTTAAATCTTCAGTCCGTAGATGGTTCGAGCCTAACGAATTCGATTGCAGGGAAGAAGTACTGTCTTTTCGAGATTGGTAATTTGAGCGTGGAGCTTGACCAGTTCCTTACAAGGAAGCCGAACTCCTGTATCCTCGGGTTAGATTTAACGCCTATACTACTATAACGCCTAACGCCAATACTATTGGAAATAGTTTGATTCGATACCATTCTAATTGGCAAATCATATTTTTGCCCCAATACATTGTAAGTGGTATTTGAATTGCTATTTAAGCCATGGGAGTATTTAAATAGTATTTGCCGCGGAGTATTTGGTCGATGGTTTCATTGAAATACTCTTGGAAAATAGTTCCATTTCACACCGCACCAATTGGCAGCACCTATTTCGACTGCACCCAAATAAAATAATATTTTCTGTGAGTGTTTCAAGTGCGTGGAGTACTTAAATAGTATTTTATTTTGGCTGTATGGCACCGAACGCCGAAAATAAAATACTTTATTTCCTATTTGAGGACTCAAATACCTATTTTACCCAGCTCTGGTTGGCGGGACCTGGAATCTGCCCTTCTACGTACATATATGTGTATATAATCTTATATTTTAGTTTAAAAGTAGAGTGTCCTCTGGCGAAAGGGCGAGAGTTGCCGGCGGTAGTAATAACTCCTCCTCAGTCGGCATTCGCAATGCCGGAGGTGCTGATTCCGACCTCGGAGCCTCAGCGGTGCTGTTAAACTCTGGGTCATCGCCTTGGCCCCCGGTTGGCTAGTGCTTGCTTTCCTCCTTAGGTATTTCCGTCAGCGGAGAGTCCTTGTCCGCCAGCATTTCGTACAGGGATTCATCCAGAGGAACTGGATGGTCTCGCGATGGCAGAGTGGCGTACGAACCGTCCTGGTCCATTATTTGGGACAGGGCCTCTTCGACGGAGTCGTCCGCATCCTTCTGTGTCGACTCCACTGCAGGGTGTAGTTCCACCGTGTCGTCTGAATCGATTGATGTGACTGTCATTGGACGTGTTGATTGTCGAGTCACATCGGTGCAGTTGGAGCTCTAAGCGCATCAGCCCTAGCCTGCATACCGCCTTTTGGTATGCAGCTCTCCTCGGTCTGGCAGTAACCTCTGGTTCCGGCCGAACCTCCAGACGCCCCTTCTTATATTTTTTAAGGTCCTTGGCTGGTTGTTGAACTGGACGCTTCGGCGTGCTTATTGCAACCGGCATCACATTAGCCGGTGGTGATAGCGGCACCCATGCTGATGTTGACGGCTGCGGGTCGTGTGGCATGACCATGGCCGTGACGTCCTCCTTCTTTGTGCGGATCGAGCCTTCCTGATCCGCTCGTCATATTCGGATCGGTTGGTGAGGGTTCCCCGAAGAGGTCTGGCATACTCATCGCCCTGATCCTGGATGCTGTTTGGTGAACCGCTGGTGGTTTGCTCTGCTCAGCGATTTCACCTTTTTTTTTTTTTTGACGCAGTGAAAATCCCTGAACGGATACCCCGTTTCTCGGGGGGGGGGGGGGGGGGGGGGGGCTTGCACCCACTAAAAACACTGCGGTGACCTCGGAGACATGACGGGGCGGGCCCTGGGGAGACCAGAGGATGCTACCAGGACCCGCCCCTGTCGCGGCACAGGTAGTGCCACATGCCCGGGAGAGAGGAAATGCCCTCCCCCCGTTCAAAACACTTTTTTTTTTATTTTGGGCGATGGGCGGGCCACACGCCCATCACCCCTTCACGCGGCCGGAGTGCAAAGGAGGGACTCAGCCCCCCAGCTAAGCCCCCCCGCCGACCACGCGGACGTTTTTATGCCGCGGGAGAGCCGTGGCTCTCTCCTGCGACCGTCCCCCGTAGATGTTCCGGAAGAAGGGGAGGGAAGAGGAGCTGGCGGCACCATCACGGTGGCGCCTGGTGGTCGGGCTTCCTTCTCCTCCCCCTGCCGCTCCGCCTGGGGGACCCACGCCGCTCGGGATGGCGTTGTCGCTCCCGAGCCCTCTCGGCCGTCTCCTTCGCGAGCATTACGTGCTCGCAGAAGGAGACGACCGCATCCCAACGATCCGCGCCGTCGAGCATCCGACCCACGATGCTCGACAGCGCGAGATCGTCAGTCCCTATCTCGTCGACCAGGACGGCGCGCTCGTCCGTCCACGCTGGACAGAATTCCAGCGTGTGCTGCGCGCCGTCCCGGTCGGCCGCACAATGGTGGCAGCGGGTCGTGGCCTCCCTGCCAATCCTGGCCAGGTACTCACCGAAGCAACCATGCCCGGTGAGCACCTGGCACAGGCGGTACGTGACACCCCCAAAACCCCTATCCGCCCAGCGTTGGAGATGCGGACGGATAGACCCGACAGCCCTGGGGCGCGATTCCGGTTCTCGCGCTATGTTTAACAACCGGCGCTATCTGTCAGTTAACGCTGGTCAGCGCTAAGTTATCGCCCTCGGTTGTAAACGGAGGGCGCTAGTTAGCAACCTCGGTTGCTATTTGCGCCTGGCGGTAACGCCAGCTCGAGAGCAGGCGCTATCGAGCTTAACAACCGCGATGACCTAATAGCGCGGGAAATTATGGCGGGAGCGACAAAACACGAGCGAGACGTTGTTGTCGGCAGAGCCTCGTTCCCGCCCATACTCCTTCAGTCCAGCAACTGTGATCGAGCCGAGACGTAGTCCAGAACGAAGGGTCCCGTATCGCCGCACAGGAGAGCAGGGAGTTGAAAACTAATCATTCCAGAAATTAATTTAATAATATTTCTGTCCACTGGTATACCGATAGATAACAGTAAAGATGGCCCGTTTCATTCTTTTTAGGGAAATTAACGCGATTCTAGAAAGAGAGGACGACAACTACGAAGCGGTTCAACTACGGGTGGAACGACGACAACTGCGGGATACCCAGGACCCTTTCGCGATCGCCGAGGGAGCATTTCGGGCTCTCTTCCGGGTATCGAAGGTGTTGGCGAGGGATCTCATCGGGAGCCTTCGTCCCCATTTGGAAGAGCGGATACGAAGACACGGTCTGAGCGTGGAGGCGAAAGTAAGTGTGTAATCTTTGAAGGGAAGTAGGATGCGTTCACCAACTTTCGAACAAAGTTTCGAACTATCCTAGATTCCCTTAACAAGGCCAATTAACATTAAGGTCCACTGGTAAACTGCTGAATTTCTTTTTCATATTATATTTCTTGTCAACAGGTATTGTGCGCCTTGCGCTTTTATGCGGTCGGCTCGTACCAACGGTCCATTGGACAAGACTTTCTCATTGCCATGAGTCAATCTTGTACGAGCCGCTGCATCCGGACCGTCACCTGTGCCATACACGATCACGTGTTTAGGCACTGGATCATTTTTCCTGCCTCTCCTCGGCAACGTGTTGCAGCGCAGCGGAAGTTCACCAATGCGCGGCATCCGTTTCCTGGTGCAATTGGTGCTATAGACTGCACACATGTGCAAATCTTAGCACCACGGATCCACGAGGAAGCATACGTGAATCGTCATGGCACGCATTCACTGAATGTACAAATGGTGTGTATAACAGGATTAATTGGTTCTACCTAATATTGTCGCAAAGGATATTCATGTTGAGAGTTTAGTTAAACGAATCTTCTCCTTTTAGGTGTGCGATCCGGACTTGAAAATCCTGGACATCGTCGCTCGATTTCCAGGTTCCCGCCATGACGCTGCAATTTGGATGCAGTCAGCAGCACATACACTTATGGAAATGTGCTACAATGATGGTGAACGGCAGATGTGGTTAATTGGTAAGAAATCTAATTTAGTATGGAGAATACTTTCTATTCTAACATGAATCGACGCATAATCGTTTCTCTCGTTTCCTCCCAAATAGGTGATTCCGGCTACCCACTGCAACCCTGGCTAATGACGCCTATTGTTGGCGCTGCACAAGGCACTCCGGAGTACCGTTACACCGAGGCTCACAGCAAGGCTCGTTCCGCCATAGAACGATGCTTTGGACTACTGAAAATGGTTTGGAGATGCCTCAGCGATGTAAGTACCTCACCCACAAAGAGGGTTAACTAATATATAATGTGGTACCACACTCATGTTTGCTTGCACGGTCTAAAATATATAAACATTCTTTTATTCTAGCAACGAAAGCTCATTTATGACCCGATCATGGCGGCAAAGATTGTAATTGCATGCGCAATGCTCCACAACATGCGCTTGCATTACAATCTGGCAGTAGAAGAAGAGGACGACGCAAGACACGCAAGAGAGGAACCGGCTAACGCGGAAGACGATGCGCCAAACGGACCAAGAGGACGCCTGGAGAAAGGAAGACGCATCCGGGATCAGCTCGTCAGGACATCGTTCAGAAGATGATAGGATTAATAGTAGATAATATATAAATCTAATCAGTAGTGTAAGTACGTACTGCGATGTATTATTTAAGTATTATATTGCGATGTATTGTTATATATAAGGCTAGTAAGATATAATAGCGATATTTTAAAATGTATAAATGTGTTGCGTTAAATTTGTTGTTTTTTATTAGTATATATAATCTGTTTTAGTCATTGTGTGGAAACATGTTGCAATATATAGTTACTGTAATTTGATTGTTACAATCAATTTATTTAGTATTGTAATTATTAATAAATTTTACTGGTGTATTATCTATCATTGGCGTGATGTATATTTTGAACCCTTTTCCAACATTTTACATGTATGTGGCATGCACTTAATGTCGTTTAGCTTTCTTCCTTGTCAATTCTTCCTTGTGATTTCTCGTTAATACAAATGGTGGGCGTTTCTGCTTTTCCTGAAATGCAGAGTAATTTCGGAATTCGTACAGAGTGTCAGAGTAAAATCTTTGATAATATAAATGATAATTGTAGGAATAAACAAGGCAGTGGGATCTTTCGCTACTCTTTTCCTTATTGCGAGTATTTGAAATGTGGCTGACAAAGCAGGAATTTTGTAATGATGAGACAATTGATTTTCTTATTGAAAACTAGAATTTGTTTATTTGAAGGAATGGACGGACGATCGTGTTGGATTTGGCTCAAAAACAGTGGACGCGTGGATTGATAGTTGATGCATGGGTAGTTATTATTATATACAATTACAACTATACAAAAAAATGAGAAATTATATTATATAAAATTAAAACTATACAAAAGAAATAGTAATTATATGATATAAAATTCTTCATCACTTGATTAACGTCGACTCTCCTCAGGGGTTTGCGACGGGTATGGAATACCTCCTGCATTCACATACCAAACCCTGTATGAGCGTCCATAAGGCAGGGGGGGGACACCAAACTTATGCTCATACCGGGTGGACCTACTATTTTTAAGGTGGAATCCGAACCACCCCCCCGCGCAGTGCGTGAACGTGCTGAAAATCAGCGATGACAGGTGTTGGGATCGAACCCGAGCCCCGCTAATTACGGGTCGAGCCCTTATCCCCCTGAGCCACTGCGCGAGTATATGATATAAAATTAAAACTATACAAAATAAATAGTAATTATATGATATAAAATTAAAACTATACAAAAGAAATAGTAATTATATTATATAAAATTAAAACTATACAAAAAAACAAACGACGTATATACAGGTCCTCTTTCTGCAATCATAAATCATGTTACAAGTCAACATTAACCAATCTAAATTGCTATTATATAGTAATATTAACTATAATAGTAATTGTTAACTTACAATTTACTCGTCCTCGAGGTTCTCTAAAGCCTCTGGCTGGAGGGCAGCCGCGATGATTCTCAGGGACGCAGCCATGTCCCGCAGGATCGGGGTTTGTTCTTGTATCATGGCTGCGAGTTCCCGCGTCGACTGCCTCTGTTGATCCGTGAGACTCTCCAGGGTTCCAGAAATTCCCTGGATCGTCTCAAGGATGAGCTGAAAGACCATTCGCAATAAGCGTGTATTAGAATAAATTCACTTAAAAAAAATGTTAATATAGGAAGGTAAGTAGGGATGCATTTTACCATCGAGGTTGTTTGGTGGTCCTCCTCCATCTGTTGAAATGCGCTAAAGTAGCGGTCTGATTTTCGAGGCCGCTTAGAGTGGGATCCACTCTGAGGACCAGAGGGATGGTCCTCCTCCTCCTCGTCAGGTACGGGAACACTAGGAGGGGAAGGATTAAGAGGCGGAGAGGGTAGAGGGAGAGGGATCGTGGGAGAGAGGAGAGCACCTGACGAGGATGAGGGTCCAGCGCCCGCCATATCCTCATTTGATATGGGTCCTGTAAACCCACAGCAAATATTAGAAATTAATTCCCTCCAAAAATGTTCTAATTTTTTAATGCTAATTATAATACTCACCAAGCAGCGTTGCGATGGATGGCGGGCGGGCGAGGTCCGCCATGTTGTCGCACCGTCTGGCCGCCAGTGCGAGCTTTTAAAAAAAACAGAAAAACATTAACATCAAAAATATAAATGAAATATTAAGTCACTGACCAAAAAACAGATAACATTTACCTCGTGCGTCGGCAACGACTCCGCAACAGGGAGGCCCTCGCATTCCATCACTCCCATAATTTCGGCCACTTTGGCTTCTATGGGAGTGAGGGGCGCCGACTCGTCCGGCAAATTGCCGGTCCTTGCGAGGACCCCCCTGAGGTTCGCCACCCTCGATTTCGTTTTGGTGCGAACGTCTTTCCATGCCTATAAACATAATAAGACGTTATTAGTTTCTACCTAAAGACATATTCTCCATATATTCAGGAATTATGTAAATAGATCTTACCGTTTGCCATTGACCGACAGATTTCGCCGGCCCCAAGACATTCAACACCCGCGTTAAATCCTCCCACATCGCTCTCGCGGTCGGCCGCCCTTGGGCAGCTATAAATCGGCCCGCGGCGAAGTCGCGATTCGCCAACATGAAATCCACGAGGTGATCCTTTTGGGCGGCCGTTTGGCGCTTACCCCTCTTCTTAATAATTTTTGTGCTGCATACAAAAAGCAAGAAGACCTATATATTAGTATATTTAAAAACACATAGTATATCAATAAGTAAGATACCTCATACCTCATTTTGCGAGTGAACCGGTTGGTCGACAGTAAGGCAATGTGGATATGAGGAAGAACAATGCCGTAGAAACAATTGCTGTCTCCGATGCGATCGTCTTCTGTTTTCCACCAGTGATACATGTCGACGCTGGCTCAGACGTGACGAGGAAAACATCTTGAGAATTAGTATGGCTTGCATTAAAAAAGCAGTCCCCGCTGATAGCATACTCTTAGAATTTCGAATCGCTCCTAGTAATCGCTCCTAGTAATCTCTCCAATCAGCTGCGCATTAAGTAAAGCTCGAAAGAAGCTTAAGTTCCAACAATCGTTCTCTTTATCAAAACACTTGTCAACTTTCTCAGCGGAGAGCTTCGCTATCATGAAAGCGATAGATTTAGGTAAGAGTAAAAAGAACTCTTCATCGTATGAAATTTGCACAGACTCGAAGAGTGTCCTAAAAGTGATGGAAAGTAACAGATATATGAACGTTGAATGAAATCACTTCGTGACTCGTATAAAAAGTAAGGTATTTGCTTTTCAAGTTTATAACAAAAATAAAACAATAGAATTTCTATGAGTGCCACCGCAGTGCATAAAATATAATGATAAGGCAGACTCATTAGCAAAGGAAGCCGCAAACACACTTCGTACATACTACACACGTATCTGTCGATACGTGAGGAAAAAGTTACGTATATCGATTGTCTACCGATGTTTAAAGAGTTCATTGTGAAGCTTGCATATCAATGATGTGTCGATATTAGGAATATTTAAAGGAAGGCAATATTTTGGTTACATATTTAAATGTAGAAAAAAAGCCTTGGTTCTCACCTCATTTTGAATTGCTCCAACCATTCGATAGGTGTAGGGAAAAACTTGTGAAGGAACTATAGGAAACCCGAGTAATTCAAGAGGGTGAAATAGGAATAAGGATATAATTGAATATCTCGTGGATTCCAAAGATCAAATTTTCGAGGAAATAATTTTATTTATTATTCACAACAAAATTGAAGTGTTGGTTAAATAATCATTGTAATGTTACAATTGTAATGTTACAATAAGTAAGAGAAAGTCCTGTTACGGTAGTATTAAACATATATATCTTCCTGTTGCGGCGTGTATGAAGGCTTTCACTGGTTGAAGACAGTTAAGGGGGCTCCTCCACGATGCGAGTAAAGCACTTGCAGCAAGCAGAATTGTAGTATATTATGTGTGCATTTTCAAAACAGATCCATAGTGTGAGTGCATTTGTACAAAAGAGGCGCTTGGTGCAAGGACTTTTACTCACAACGTGAAGAAGGACCTTTAGAGTAGATAAACCTAGACGCAGAGTATTCTTAGTATTACATATCGTTAACAATCGCAGCATAAAGTCAGTTCTCTTTTTATTTCATGAAATACGAAACATGTACTATTCTCCTTGTATATAAACCCATGGACTCGATTCCAGGCAGTTTACAGTCAATAAAGATATATTGACACCAAAAAAAATAATCTTACTCCTTTATATTCGAACTACCACGCAGAGCTGCGACTAAATTGTTCGCTCTACAGTCGGAAGTATGCCATCAGTGAACACCTTCAGGATGGAAGCAAGGCGCGTTTGCAAGGGCAGCGACAGTTCATAGCGCCGTTGTTAAGCCCCCGTGGTAACGTTCGGCGTAAAGTAACGCGAGTTGGTTTGAGCGATAGCGCGGTTGCTAACAAGCAACCGTCCGCGCTAAGTTACTCTAAAGGCGCTAACGTTAACGCGAGAACCGGAATCGCACCCCTGGTGGGCTCGATACCCGGTTCATCCAGCCAGCTGACCCACGAGTCCACCAGATACTGCCGGTACTGGCGCTTCAAGTCGGCCATCTTCTGGGTGGTGGCGACTCCCCTTTGCCGCGCGTCGGACAGGCCTCTATAATAGAGCGCCTGCGATCGGGCTATGATCTCCCACGGGGGAGATCGGGCCACCACACTGGCTGCACGGTGGGATATAGTTCTATATCCCCAGCAGGTCCTTATGGCTACACTTCGGTGTAGCCGGCCCACCCGAGCTCGGGTAGCGGCGTTGCCAGCGCCGCATAAGGCCTCGGACCATACCGGAGAGCCGTACAGGACTTGCGACCTGACGACTCCACCGTACAGTTAGCGATTTCACCTAGTTCCTTGTTGACTTGGGCCACCAGTCCAGCCGTGACGTGTGGGCCCTCCTGCTGCACTAGTCCTTGAAGAGCTTGCCTTGCCTCGGCTGTTTTCTGGCGAACCATCTCCTCCATGATGTTTGACCGCTCCATCTGGTACCGCTCCTTCTCTTCCTCGATATGCCGCAAGATGTTGTTAAGCCGCTCCAGCTTTCCTTGCAGCAGGTCCATTATTGTTAGCTTTGTCGTATATTGTGTCACTTAGTCGAATTTCACCTCTAAACCACTCGTCCCTTATGCTTATTCGATGACCCTTCCGTACTGAGGCTTGGAAGTGAACTGCCTCAGCTATGGACCGACTTCACCATTACACCTTGGTATGGTGTCGGCGCAGGGCTTTTGTTAGTTGTTATGACCTTGTTGTTGAGCTGTTAGTTTGTTTTGTCTTCCATTGTTGTCCAGCTGCCATTTTGTTTTCATCCCACATTATTCTTATAATGTGTCGGCTGGGTGTTTTTATGACCTTCTCTCAGCTATGTTCGCTTCATATTTGATATTTACACGTTTCTTTCTTTCGACCCGACATTTAAAAAAAAAAAATTTCACTATTCATGTTGTTAACTTTTACGGAAAATTCATAAAAAATTCGTTCATTCCATAGCCAGCCTTCAAATGACTGAGCCGATATTTTTAAATAAAATTTCTTATACACATTTCTATTGACTTTTTAATTCGTCGGCTCAATGTAATGAATTATAGATCTAGGTTTTAACTTGTATTTGAAATCATTTTATGGCTTTATTTTTAATGAGCCGACGTTTTATAAAGTAGTTGACTCGGCTGAGCTACGTTATCGTTTAAATTTTGATTATGCAGCATTACTGCGTCCTATCAATCTAGTCTTTTCTTTGATCCGTTAAGTTAATAATATGAATCTTTTTTACAGTGTTAGTGGGTGGTTACGAGCTTAATCCGACTGTTGTCGGCTTGGTCCCGACCGATTTTAGTCTTGCCTATTCGGTGCGCGGAGGACTATCACGTTATCCTCACTATCTGGATCGTCAGATGCTGGAGTGTCTGGCTCTGTAATATTATCCTGATCCCTGCCATAATCTAAGTATTCAGGTAATCGACATGGTCTTAACATACGTTGATTGTGAACCCCTAGGTCGATGCCGTTTCCGTCTTTTAATGCATACACGTTATCCCTGACGACAGTTTTGATCACATATGGGCCATCATACATTAAATGGAATTTCTTTATCTGATTTTTAGCCTTATGTGAATGTTTCTGGACCTTGACCCATACCATGTCTCCCTCTTTGTATTGTTTATGCCAACCCCTTTTTTCGGCTAATTTTTTCCGCTTTTCCCCGGCTTTTCGGAGCTGTTCACGAGTTTCTTTAATTATATTTCGCCTATTGATTTCCGGTGGATTGACAGGACATAGCGGGTCCGGTAATTTTAATTCATCGGCCATCCCATAGAAGTCAATGGGCCTTTCTCCCGTACTGCTGTGTACTGTGCAGTTGATGACCCTTTGGGCTAGCGGTATGAATTTATCCCATTCCTGATGTTTTTCATGGCTGTAGGTTCTGATAATACGGCCTAAGTCTCTCATAACACGTTCCACGGGATTTGATTATGGATTGTACGAAGAAGTTAACCTCGATTGAACCCTATGTTTGTCCGTGAACTTTATCCAGTTTTGGGACACGAATTGTCTCCCTCTATCCGAGACTATAACCTGTGGTATTCCTAACTTTGGAAAATAGTCCCCCTCAAGATGTCCTTTTATCTCATCTACTGTTGTGTCTTTAAGATAATACAATGATACCAATTTCGAAAAGTGGTCCACACAAACAAGGACTGCCTTAAACCCTGCTCTAGTTGTTGGAAGAGGACCGAAAATATCGATTGAGATCGTGTCTCCTGGTTTTTCGGGCAATCTGTAGTATGGTTCGCCCTCGGGTACCCGGTTGAAAGGCTTGGCCTGTTGACAGGTCCTGCAGGACGCTTGGACCGCTCCTGTGGGACATCGCCTACGACGCGGTTCTGCGGGTGTCGCTTCCCGCCGGTGTGGATGTCGTCTGCTATGCGGACGACACCCTCGTTATCACCGGCGAGAGCGACTGGAGGAGGACCAAGCGGGTCGCGGAGATGGCGGTGGCGCGGGTGTCCGCCGCCATTCGGCAGCTCGGTCTGGCGGTGGCTCCCCACAAAACGCAGGCCATTTGATTCTGCGCCCGTGGGAAGCTAGGTCCGCCCCCTGGGGTCGGGCTGTCGGTGGGTGACGCCGTGATCGAGGTCGGGGCCGATATGAAATATCTTGGCCTCGTCCTCGACAGCCACTGGCGCTTCGAGGTGCACTTTGACCGCCTCGCCCCCCGCGTTGAGGCTGCAGCGGGCGCGCTTTGCCGGCTGTTGCCCAACGTGGGGGGAGCGGGAGGACGTGCTCGCCGTCTGTATGCCGGGGTGGTGCGGTCCATACTGATGTATGGCGCCCCGGTCTCGGCGACCAACATGGTGGCCAGTGTGCGGTGTCGCCGCCTAGTCGGGCGGTTGCACCGCGGTGTGGCCATCCGGGTCGCCCGGGGCTACCGCACCATCTCCGGTGCGGCGGCGAGCGCCGTGGCGGGTATTCCCCCCTGGGAATTGGAGGCTCAGTACCTGGCCGAGGTGTATCTCGGTCAGGCTGACCTCCGGCGAAGGGGCGGGCCCGTCGCGGCAGAGGCGGTCAAGGGCCTGAAACGCCAGGCTCGGCAGACCCTGCTGGAGAGGTGGCGAGCGTGGCTATCCGAGCCGCGCCACGCCGCTAGCAGGGCTGTCGGGGCTATGCTCCCCTCGTTGGCGGAATGGGCGGATAGCGGTAGGAGACACGGCGTCACCTACAGGGCGTGCCAGATGCTCACCGGACATGGTTGCTTCGGTGGGTATCTGGCACGCATAGGGCGGGAGGCGGACACCCGCTGCCACCACTGCGGGGCCGACCGGGACGACGCTCGGCACACCCTCGAGGAGTGTCCCACGTGGGACGCTGAGCGTGCCGTCCTGGTCGGCCAGATAGGGGAGGATCTCTCGCCGGCGGCCGTCGTGAAAGCCATGGTCGCCGGCGAGGAGAATTGGGTGGCGGTGGCCTCCTTTTGCGAGACCGTTCTCTCGCAGAAGGAGGCCGCCGAACGCGACCGGGAGCGGCGCCAAGCTCCCGGTCGCCGAGGACGGGCGAGGGCGAGGGGCGGACGTCTCCGGCGAGGGGCCTATCGGCTCTAACCGGACCGCCCCTGCCCTCGTTCTTTTGTAGCGTCAGCCTCGCTTTTTGCGAGAGCGCGCGGCGGGGAGCCATGGCCCCGTCGCGCGCAAGCTCCATCGGTCCTTGGGGGGTCCCTGCTGAGGACAGGGGCCCCTCCGCGAAAAGGGCCCGATGAGGGGCGACTAGGCGTGTGGCCCGCCTAGTCGCCAAAATGCAGGTAACCGGGGGGTCCGCGACACGCCCCCCCCCCCCCCCCCCGGGAGGTAGCGCGTAGCGCGCCGAGGGGCCGAGCAGGGCGGGCTCTGGATGTTGTTCGTCCAGAGTTCCCAGAGTCCGCCCTGGAGGGCCCCAGAGGCTGGCCACCATGGGGGTTTTAGCCGGTAAGAGTCCGGCATATCCCCGTCCCCTCCTCAGGGGAGCGGGGAATCAATGAGGATTTCCCCCATGTAAAAAAAAAAAAAAGGTCCTGCAGGACGCGGCCACGTCTCTGGCAATTCTATATAAATTGTCGGTTTCGAAATATCTTTGTATAAAAGCTACTTTTACTAACTTTTCCGTGCCAAAATGCACAAGATATTCGTGTACTTCGCTGATTAAGTCATAGCTAATGCTTCCTGGGATAACTATCCTTTCCCCCTCAGGACCCTTATAGCGGATTAATCCCTGAGTTTCCGTATAATCTTGCGGATTTAGGTCTAACTCTTCCTGAATTATCCTACTCTTTTTCTGAGCCTCTACTATTTTTGATATCCAGGGTAAAAAATGTGCAGCCGTAATAGGCTTTGACTGGATTGCCGCTGTTGCGCTGGTGCTAGCGTCAGCTGTCGCGCGGAGATTCTCGGTGATGATGGTGAGATGAGCTCGGGTTACTGCGATTATGCGACTAAGGGCGTCAGCGTTATTATTTTGAAAGCCTTTCTTATAATGGACCTCATAGTCGTACTCTGCTAATTTTATTCTCCATCTCATTAATCGCGATCCCGGGTCTTTTACGTTAAAAAGCCATGTGAGGGGTTTATGGTCGGTGACGATAATGAATTTAGTCCCGTATATGTAGGGTCGAAAATGTTGGGTTCCCCAAACTATAGCTAGGAGTTCTCTTTCTGTTGTGCTATAATTTTGCTCTGCTTTATTAAGAATTCTGCTAGCATATGCTATTGGTAGGTCTTGACCTATTTTACCTTGGGATAGTATGGCACCGATTGCCTTTCCGGAGGCATCGGTTGTTAGCACGAAGGATTCGGTGAAATGCAGGTATTGTAGGAGAGGTGGTGACATTAGTTTTTCTTTCAGGACTTCGAACGCTTCTTGCTCGAGTGATGTCCATGTAAATGTTTGATTCTTTTTTAGGAGTTGAATAAGGGGTTTAGCTATTCCCGAGAAATTGTCAATGAACCTTCTATAATATCCAGCTAGTCCTAAGAAGGATTGTATGTCCTTTGGTTTTTGGGGTGTTGGGAAATTTTTTACGGCCTCTAGTTTTGAAGGGTCCGGTCGTATTCCTTCTTTGCTAATGATGTGTCCTAGGTATATTGTTTCTTTGCGTAAGAAGTGGCATTTAGAGGGTTGTAGTTTTAATTTATTTTCACGCAGTCGTTTGAAAACGGATTCAAGACGTTCCTGGTGTTCTTGTAGCAAGCATCCGTATACTACTATGTCGTCTAGGTAAACGAAGCACTTGATTCCCTGTAGTCCCGTTAGTACTGAGTTCATAAGTCTTTGAAATGTGGTGGGGGCATTTTCTAGCCCGAAGGGCATTCTGTTGTACTCGTAGTGTCCGTATGGGGTTGAGAATGCTGTTTTTCGCGGTCCTCTGCCTTCATAGGGATTTGGTGAAAACCTGATGCTAAGTCTAGGGTGGAAAAGTATTTGGCTCCTCCTAATTGGTCTAAGATATCTGTAACATTTGGTAGGGGATACGAGTCTTCTGCAGTAACGCAGTTTAGTTTGCGGAAATCCGCAACGACTCTAAATCTGGGTCTGCCTGTGGCGTCTGGTTTTTTAGGGACGACGAACAGTGGTAAGTTCCACGGGCTGGAACTGGGACTGACTATTCCTTCCTTGGCCATTTCTTTCACTTGTCTTTTTGCTTCAGTTTTCTGGGTTTGTGGAAGTCTGTAGGGCCTAGTGTTGATAGGGTTTGTGTTGTCTAGCAAGGATATGGCGTGTTCTGTCTTATTGGTACACCCTAGTTTATCGCCTTCTAAGAAGAATATATCGTTATATCGTTCGCATAGGTCGGTCAAATGTCTTTTTTCCTCAGCGTGTAAGTTGTCGAGCGTTATCTCCCTGTGCAATGTTTGCATTCTATCTGTACCATAGACGGTCTCTACTGTGTAAGCGTTTTTGCTATCTACGGTGACCTCGTGTAGCGCGATTGGGTTCAGTTTCACAACCGGTGTTTTGATTTTAGAGTCTTCGAGGTTCGTGTTCATTATACTGATAAGGCATTTGTTTTTGGTCCCCGTGGTGAGGACGCTGCCTATGAATACTCCGGGTTTGATTGTTACTTGGTCTACTATTCCTTCACCTTGAGTAGCAGTGTGTGCTAGTATTACTGTTTCGGTACGTGCTTTTAGAGTTACGTGGTCTACACTGGTGAGCGGGAGATGTGTTCCGAGAATGTTTAGGGATTGGCCAGGTCGGATTTCGGCGTTGTACTTTGAAAGAAAATCATGTCCTAAGAGTCCGTGTTGTTCCCCGAGTGAGTCGTCTCGTACCAATCGGCAAAGATGTCTGATTTGTTTGTCTCCTACGCGGATGGTGAGGTATGCACTACATAGTGTTCGAGCTACGTTCGATCCGACGGTATATGGGGTTACGACTTCTTTGACGGCGGGAATGTCACCTAGGACTTGTCCGACTTTTAGCAAGGTGACTTCGGCGCCAGTGTCCACTAGCATGGCGGCCTTTCCGTTAACCAATTCGGGTGCTTCAATTTCTACTAGGCTACGTGATGACTCGGACTCAGCTGCGATCGTGTTAACCTGATATGAACTGATTCTCGTGTCATCGTCCGGTCTCCTGCCGGAGTCGGGTTGGCGAGGCGCGGCACGTGCCGGATCATGTGTTTCTGATTGTTGGCGAGGCTCTCGTGAGTAGTGTTGTGTTTGCGGGGGTCGTTGTACTCGGTTTCTCTCGTTTGCGCGCTGGCGTGCGCGACATTTCTCGAGTATGTGCCCGGTTTTTTTACAATATCTGCATGTCGAACTGCCCTATTATTGGTAGGGATACGAGGCTTGTAGGGATGGGATGGCGTTTGGTCCGGGTAGGGACGAGGCGTACTTAGACGCGTGTAGCAATTATTGGCGGTGTGACCTATTTTGTGGCACCTCCCGCATTTTGGCGTGTCTCGCGCTGGTCCGTTGCGGTTGTTCCCGCGATAACGCGAGTTGTTATTGGTACGCGGAGTATCCGATCCTAGAACCCTTTCTTCCTCAACAGCGGCTACTATTGCCGACTGCAGGTTGTCGAAAGTGCGCGATCGGATTATTGTTCTGAGTGGTCCCCTCAATCCTCGAGTAAAATAGCGTAAGGCTTGTTTGTCTAAGATTTCTACGATTCCTGAAATATTCGACGGGTCGGTGGCGTCCTCGATGGACAGCTCTTTCATTTCGGCTAATAGCCTCTCTAACCTGGAACCGAATTGTTGGGCGCTGTCTCCTTCTCCCTGTCTACAGCTACTGAATTCGGCTTGTGCGGTATCGGATGATCGTTTGACCGCGAATCGTGTTCTCAGTACGCGTTTCAGTTTTTCGAAGCTATTGATCGTCTTATCCCGCAACTCTCTTAAGGCTCTGCCTTTTATTCTGTTTAGTAAGACAAGTGGCAGGAGTCGCGATCGTTCGTCCGCGGGCGCGCATGCTAAGGCGCATTTGACGTCGTTGAGGAATGAAGATAAGTCGGAGTTTCTGTCTCCGTCATATATCCCGATTAGTCCGAGTGCGGCTACTATTTCTCGGGCCGACGGGTTATTTAAGCCACTAGGACCTTGCTCTGTGTGAAATCGTGTATCCTGACAGGGTACCGGCGCTGTGACGGTACGACGACACTCTCGGGCGTCGTTTGGGTGCTCGCACGCGGCGTCGCAAGGGGTCGGTGTTGTCTAGGGAAGCACGCACTTTGACTTTTGTAGGGTCTACTGGACTGAAAACGAGTTTCTTATCAAAGAAAGATTCTAATGATCTACTGAATGACCTTCGGTTAGGTAGAAGGTATCTGAGAGCGGGTGCGTCTTCCGTAGGCATACAAGGGCCGTGTGAAGATTCTAGTTTACAATGTTTTTCTATCGGATATCGCTACAGCGGTTCGGACTTTTCTGTTTACTCACAGGACGGTTCACAGGCGCATGTTGCTGGTTGATGTCCGCAGGTAACCCGTGGGGTGTCGGTAGACGTAACTGGAGTCGGCAGGGCGGCGATATCTCCTTATCGCCGGTGTCGTACAAGGTGTTGTCGGCGTGTCGGGTTCTGGAGCTCCTTATTGCTCGTACAGGGGACCAGGTGTCCTCGGTCCGTGGGTGGATGGTGCGTTCCTTCTCGGTGCCTTGGTGTTCGTCTCCGTTCGGCCAAAGGTCCTCGGATCAGCAATGGTTCGTCGGCGACGTCCGTTCAGATTTGGTTATTCCTTTCCCGTTTGCTGGGCCGTCTGGCCGTCTCTAACGAGAGAGAGCGGCGGTTTTTGGTGGAGTGCGGGCGTCTCCTAAGAGCTCGTTCGCGCCCCTGGTTTTGTTGGCCTTGCCGGTCTCTACCTCGGCAGAGATTCGACGTCTAGGTCGAGTTGGAGTAACACTGGCAATCACACCACGTTACACTTTTCGGCAGGCTCACGATTTGACTTCGACGGTGCAGTGACTGGTGGTGACTGCACAGAGCGGGTAGCGGGATCGGAGGAAGGCAGGCTCGTAGCGTTTAAAGGATTAGAATCCACCGGGATTAAACCCAAAACTTGGAGTTTATTGATAGGATATAACCAAAGACTAACAAGAAGGTACAGAGTAACTCGCTGGTACGCACTCCAACAAAACAGCCTAAATTTCCAACTCCAAGAAATAATTGACAAAAACTCCATTCTACTAGAAACTACAACAGAAACCTTACTACGAGACGCACAAGACATACTAGATTTTGTGGTCGATATTAAAAAAGGCATCCTCAACCCACGAGTAATTCCGCCCGCAGAAATAGTAAAACACTTGAAAGCCGTGGCTACAGAACTAACCACCGGCCTAACCTTTCCTTTAACTATAAGTCTTAAAAACATTCATTTACTCTATAGAATTATGCGTATCACAGCATACTCCGAAGCAAAATCTGTAATTGTGACCATCGACGTTCCGCTCACAAACGGACCCGTATTTGAATTAATCAAAGCATATCGAGTACCAACTCGCAAAAGCGGTTCACTGTACGCATACCTCGAATCCGACGAACCTTACGTAACAGTAGACCAGGCGACATCGCAATATGTAACTCTCAGCAAAGACGACCTCGCCACATGCAAGATAATACACAGCACATACCTATGCGCTTCGCACCACCCGATATTCTCATTATCACCAGATAGCCCCTGCGAAGTCCAACTGTATAGTAAACTCACTCAGGACCAAGTAGCAAGCTGTACAACACGTATTATGACTCTAAACCACACTATCCTAATCGAACTACAACAACCTGGCGCCAGGATATATATCGCGCCGAACCCCATAAAATTAGGAGAAACATTGTCGCATGTACAAACCGTAACGAATTTCGCAATTATCAAAGATTCTGGTATACTATCTATAAAAGGAAAATGTATAATCACCGCTAAAGAATTTACTATCCAAACCGGAAAATACTACGGAATCGAAAAAACCTGGAACTACTTACCAGAGTATAACTTAACAATAGAGCACTTACCTGCTGATCCGGTAGAAGCGAACCTCTTAAATTCATATAATGGCACAAACTTCAAACTCAAACGAATCATAAAACACCCAGAAGAACGAGACAAAGTCAGCCAAAAATTAAGCGACCGCCAAGAAACATTTACACAAAAACTTCTTCGCACACCCTCATTGTATCACTATGGATTCTTTACATTCAGCTCTCTCTCTTTACTTATTATACTAGCACTAAGCGTAATGGGTGCATATAAATACACCACACGCCGCAGAAGTGCTGACCCACGCGCTACGGCCGAAGAGGCCCCAAAGCCTAAACCGCGAAGCGATAACCAATGCACGCGAATGCAAACACAAGAACCTTTTACCAGAACCTTGTAACAGCGATACCCAATTGCCAACAGAATGCAAAATCGCGTTATACATATACTATATAATATAATTTTATAATACATTAGTCTATACTAGCATATATATATATATGTATGTCCCGGGGCAGTTTTGACCTCCGGCCAACATCTCGCAGGGCAGTTTTGGCCTCTTTTGGCAGTTTTCATCTCCGAAACGAAAATCACAAATACATAGACGGTGCTCGAATACTATATTTAATAGTATACGTCTAATTGTGAGAGCGGTTTTCTGAAATATTATTATGATACATCGCACGGTATTATCAAGTAGTTCTAATTTTCTCAACAGTCACGTTTGCGAGCAAATTAAAAAAAAACCTTATGTAAAGTTCATTCAATTGCTTTATTTTCTTATTTGCCTTTTTAGTACGATAAACATTATTTTGCATTCTGTTAGAGTATTTATATTCGAATATATTGTATATGCACAATTTATAATTCGAAAACGAATAATTAAAAATGAATGAATTAATGGCGGCTTAAAAGTTATTATTTCCCACTGCATTGTCAATAAAAAAAGTAATGAAACTAAATAAAGAAACATTTCAAGATGAAGAGATTTACTTTCATTCAGGGAGGATAGATTACAAATACTTGATTATCCAAACCTATATAAAATAGTCGTAATGGATAAAGAATGTACAATGAAATCGAAAGCCGTATACAAACTATTCAATTTACATCCAATGTACTGAAATAGAAATTAGCATAGCGTTTCAGGCCATTTAAAACAGAGGAAGCAAAACTTGCAGACAAACTTCAATAACCTCAAGTAACCATGAGTGTAAACTATAGATTTAAACAAAATGTAGTTAAATAATTAATATGTTCAATATCTTACTTACCTGACAGAAGTATAAAACGAACGCTAATACCTGTATTTCCGTTGCCATTCGCACTCCAAAAAAGTGTTTCCTACAAACATAATGCAGAATTTCGAGATCTTTGAAACGAGCTGTCGCTCATTAGGATCCGAAAAAAAATATAAAAGTCGGAGATTAACACGCAAAAACAATTAAATGCTTATTGGCTGTCAACGACGACATGATGGGGAAATTGAAAGCACGAGGCCCCAAGTATTCGTTGAGACCTTCAAAATAAGCCATCATACATAATATTCCGGCTAATAATTAAAAAGTTACAACGTGTGAAAGCTTTGAGGAAATTGTTCGTTCGACGCGGAGCACCGTTGCGCGTTATTGGCTGTATTTTCCATGCTATCCATGCTACAAAAAAATGTTTTAGACAAAGTCGCAGCAGAATTCCGAGATCTTTAAAATGAGCTATTGTTTATTACAATCAGACTAAAAATATAGAATTTGGAAATTATGACGCATTAACAATTAAATGTTTATTGGCCGTCAACGACGACATGACGGGGAAACTCAAACTATGAGCGCCCAAGTACTCGCCGAGACCTTCAAAATAAGCTATAATACATAATATTCTCATTTTAAAGCTCTCGAAATGCTGCTTCGTATTTGTCTATAACATTTTTTTGCATCCCAGGGTAAATCAGGTAAAGCGGAATACCGAAAATAGCGATAAACACAATGAGATTGATTGGTTGTTGGATAGTGGGTGCACAGACCACATTATAAAAAAAATATTTAAAAAAAAAATGTGACCGACTTCGAAAACTGACAAAGTTCCAGAGAGCTGAAAACTAAAAGAGCTGAAAAGTACAAAATAAGCAACACAAAAAATGCTCTGAAAAGTAAAAAATAACTTCTTGTCATGGATACAGAAATTTGCATCAAGCCTAAATATCTTGCAACTTTTCGGAGGCGGCGCAAATATAAGTAAAATATTACTGGCAAATACTGGTGTGTCTTACCCGCGCTTATCCGTATTTTCTTTCTTACCCGTACTTTCTCACTCTTGCTTTCGTACTCTTCCTCCCGCCTCTCAATCTCTTTCTCTCTTTCGATCTATCTCTATCCCTATATATCTACCAGTCCAACCACAGGACGACTTTAATGATTGACGAAAACAAAATGGTACACAGGAGAGTAACGATAGTTCTATTGGCTGCAGTCTGTTATACGTATATGCGTATTTGCTAGATTAACCTACACCTATGAGATGTCGGAATTATTCGGAATTGTCGAATACCAGACTAGTTAATGTTAACAATATTTGCATATTCGATAGGGTATACTTCGCCCCTTCAATTTGTACATATATATGTACATAGAGACCACGAGTATTTCCAGATTTGAGTGTGAAGATTTCGTGACTTTTGTAATATTTTACTTATATTTGCGCCGCCTCCGAAAAGTTGCAAGATATTTAGGCTTGATGCAAATTTCTGTATCCATGACAACAAGAAGTTATTTTTTACTTTTCAGAGCATTTTTTGTGTTGCTTATTTTGTACTTTTCAGCTCTTTTAGTTTTCAGCTCTCTGGAACTTTGTCAGTTTTCGAAGTCGGTCACATTTTTTTTTAAAATATTTTTTTTTATTTAATGCTTTTTAGTATAGGAAATCAATAAATTGATGGTTCGCGGTCGATTTCATTTTGAACTTCATCGTTGCACTGGTGTAACAGTTATAGACGAAGAAATGTAGCCGAATTTGTTGAAGAAAGAAAAGCTTGTACATTCCGAAATTTATGCAAGAGGGTGTACCGCGAGAACTTCCCTTATGAGTTACTCAAAGTTTCATCCTTATCGCACAAGCGATCCCAAAGCTATCGCCGGACAATCGAAAGTTCGGTTTTTATGCAATAACAATTGTTAGCGTTAAACAATTTAGGGAGAATTTACATTGGAACCAAGCCGTGAGCATCCTCTATAAGATAGGCAAGGTTTCATCAAGATCGGTCCATCCATCTCGGAAATATAGCCGGACAAACGAAATTTGTAATAGAAATGTGAAATTAGCGCGAAATTCGAATTTTAAGCAATAACAATGGTTAATGTTAAACAATTTCGACAAAATTTATATTCGGACCAAGTTGTGAGCATCCTCTATAAGATAGGCAAGGTTTCATTAAGATCGGTCCATCTATCTCGGAAATATCGCCGGACAAACGAAATTTGTAGTAGAAACGTGAAATCAGCGCGAAATTTGGTTTTTAAGCAATAACAATGGTTACTGTTAAACAATTTCGACAAAATTTATATTGGGACCATGCTGTGAGCATCCTCTATAAGATAGGCAAGGTTTCATCAAGATCGGTTCATCCATCTCGGAAATATCGCCGGACAAACGAAATTTGTAGTAGAAACGTGAAATCAGCGCAAAATTCGGTTTTTAAGCAATAACAATGGTAAATGTTAAACAATTTCGACAAAATTTACATTGGGACCAAGCCGTGAGCATCCTCTATAAGATAGGTATGGTTTCATCAAGATCGGTCCATCCATCTCGGAAATATCGCCGGACAAACGAAATTTGTAGTAGAAACGCGAAATCAGCGAAAAATTCGGTTTTTATGCAATAACAGTGGTTAGCGTTAAACAATTTCGAAAAAATTTATAATGGGACCAAACTGTGAGCATCCTCTATAAGATAGGTACGGTTTCATCCCGATCGGTCCACCCATCTCAGAGTTCTCGCCGGACGAACATAAAAAAAAAAAAAAAAAATATAGCGGTCGAATTGAGTACCTCCTCCTTTTCGAAGTCGGTAAAAAGCGATAAGTATTATGATGAGTATGTAAACTTAAAAATTCCTGTCGATGTAAAATTGCCAGATGGCAAAACTCTGAAAGCGACAAAAATCGGCATTAGACAAAATCTATTGAGCCTTTCAAAAATAACAAAAAATTGCACTATAGTAGCAAGACAGGGAAACGCAAAAATTTATAATCAAAACAGAGAGTTAATAGCTGTTGCAAATCAAGTAGGTAACTTGTACACTATGCGAAGTTTCGTATCAAAACAGGACTGCAACGAAATGTATATAAATTCAAGGAAACTAACCGAGAAAGAAAAGTGGCATAGAGCACTTGGTCACATATACTTTCAATATCTGAATACACTAGTAAAAAAGAGATTAGTAGAAGGACTGCCAGAAAATATTGAAAGCATTGATATGAAGTGTGCAAATTGTATACAGAGTAAAATAGCGAATGTACCTTTTGAAAACAACAGATCAAAAACTACCGAAATTTTAGAATTAATTCACACTGATTTGAATGGTCCACATAACACTACTGGTTATGGTGGTGAAAAGTACTTCGTAACATTTCTCGATGACTATAGTAAATGCACAAGAATCTTTTGCATTAAAAGTAAAGCCGAAACTACCAATTGCTTTAAAGAATTTGTAAATTTGGTTGAAACTAAATTCAACAAAAGGGTAAAGAAATTGCGATGTGATAATGGAAAAGAGTACCTAAACCGCGAAATGTATGACTTTATAAAATCTAAAGGAATCGAATTATTGCCATGTCCGCCCTACGTTCATGAATTGAATGGAGTAGCGGAGA
Organism: Ectemnius cavifrons; assembly: GCA_964023945.1. Classification (NCBI taxonomy): domain Eukaryota; kingdom Metazoa; phylum Arthropoda; class Insecta; order Hymenoptera; family Crabronidae; genus Ectemnius; species Ectemnius cavifrons. The sequence continues at coordinate 2,884,527 of OZ030385.1, read as the reverse complement.
GATATAATAGGTCCGCAATGGACATAGGTAGATGTTTAATGCGAGAAGCCAAAATTCACAGACGATATTGGCCCGAAATTGTAAAAACAGTAGCATACTTAAAGAACCGTACAATTGCCAATGCAGCTGAAAACAAAACTCCTTATGAAATATTTTTTGGAAAAAAACCAAATGTAAATCACTTAAAAATTTATGGCAGTCGAGTCTTCGTTAGAGTACCAGAAACTTTAAGAAAAAGCAAATGGGATGGTAAAGCACAACTAGGTGTACTAGTAGGTTATGTTGAAAATGGTTATAGAGTTTTAGTCAATGGTAGAGTAATTAACGCAAGACATGTACAAGTAGTCGAAGAAAATACTCAATTGATTTGTTTGGAAAGAAATGATAAAAATGAACTAGATGAAAACAAAACTGATCAACTAACGTCTACCTCGATTTTCGAGTCAAGTAAAAATAAAGAAGTTGCTTTTGATAATACTGAAAACGATCATGAAAATAATAATGATTCGATCAAAAAAGATAATAAAAACGGTGACAATTCAACAGCACAAAGAATATCGGAAAGAAAGAAAAATCCAGTAAATAGATTTGGAAATCCTATATCCCATTTTATCTACGTAAACTACATTGATGCGAATACACTACATACATTCGAGGTAGCGATAAACTCCAACGAATGTAAACAATGGAAAACTGCCATGGACTCAGAGATTAATAGTCTAAAGAAAAATAATACATGGCAAATTGTGGATAGGCCAAAAGATAAAAGGGTCATTGATGTCAAGTGGGTCTATAAAAGGAAAAATAATAATATTTACAAGGCTAGGTTAGTTGTAAGAGGATTCCAACAAAAAGAATCCGTCCAAAAACATTAAAATGTAAGAAAATACGCCAAGCAGCAGTTGAATTTCCCCCAAAGTTGAAATATAACAAAAAAGATAATAGATATCATACAAGAAAGCCAAGTTTTCATTCAAAGATACCTCGATTTAATTCGCATTAGCAATTAATAATAAATTAACAATAAATTAGCGATTAACAATAAAAAAAACTTGGCGTGTGCGCCCTTCATTCGAGGCACTTGTTCTGGTAATATTGCTAAAAAAACTATTAAAGAGATTAAATTGTAGTAAAGTCAGTTTTGGGTTCGCATCAGTTTCCCATTGTCTTTTTACCTCGCAATGAAGCGCGCACACGCCAAGTTTTTTTTATTGTTAATCGCTAATTTATTGTTAATTGCTAATGCGAATTAAATCGAAGTATCTTTGAATGAAAACTTGGCTTTCTTGTATGATATCTATTACATTTTTTGTTATATTTCAATTTTGGGGGAAATCCAACTGCTACTTGGCGCATTTTCTTACATTTTAATGTTTTTGGACGGATAAATGTATCATCGAACCGACTTTCATATATTTTTTCCCTCACTCAACCATGACCTTCAATAAAATTCACTGTTGTGAGTCCATTGGTATAGATATGCATCTAATAATAATGGTCTTGCAGAATAGTACAACTACACTAAAGTTTGAAGACAGTTTTCTCAATCCATGTCGAGCATGATTACCTTTTCTTCGGCGTTGCTTTGTGTGCATTTGTACCCCCATTACACGATTTATTGCAGGATTATCAAGCTGTCTTGCATGTATGTACTGTGACGTGGCAAATTTCTGCCCGTCCCAAAGACACAGCATCTTGCACGTCTTCGGCGCGCTCGGAGCTCGGGGTGGGGATGGGAGGCTCGCGGGCTCGCTTGAGCGCGCATTGGTTGCTTGGTGTCACCTATTTTGACTATTCTTCGCGATAATATTCTAGCAGTTACAGCTACCGACTTTTCCAAGGATGGGGAAAAGAACAGCAACATAAGGATCAGCGGGCTACGCATCGCCGCGTAGCCAGGGCCGCACCACACAGACGCTGTTTTTACTTTAGACATTTTCGTTATAGGAACTTCTTGGCCGCTGCTGCGGTTAGCCGTCGGAATCCGCCGATTTTTCGGTCGGTAGGGTCAGAGGGACACCCACTTGCCTGCTCCGGACAGGGCTTGGGGGTGCGCAAGAGCCGGCTCCACTTTCCTTCTGCCCTCGCCGTCGATCCACCGTTGTGGCAACGTGCGGGATTCCCGAAGTTTTGTGTGTCACCCATTCGCGCAGTACACCTTAGTACGCGCTGTAAGAATGGGCATTAGTGTTATGGGCTGGCAGAGGAATTGCCAGCCCGAAGGATTCCTCCCTTCATCTTAGGGCAGGGTAACCTGTGAGTTGCCTGCGGCCCTGCAAGAGTTTTCGCGCGAGCGAGGACTCTATTTCGTTCGATTCTGGGAAACGGCGGTTTTGGCCGAGCCGCCGAATTCCCGCGAACTTACGCCGCGCGGATTAGCGAATACCAAGAAGTTTCACATAAGGTTTGTAAAGTGTCCCTGAGGCAATCAGGGGTAGTCTGTCGTACCAAGGAGCCAATCCTCGCGCCCTCGGAGCACCAAATTCGAGTATTAAAGAGAGCACTTTTCGATGGGAAAATTCATTCTTACGGCGACATCACCTACGACCAGTGTGTGCTCCAGAGCGACCAGTAAGACTTCTTCATTCTCCACTACGACTCCGAGGGTGCCGAGGACTACGCTGCCTCCTCTCCTAGCTGCGGACTTGGTAAGCTGTAATCTCCCAGGCTCATTATAATCGCGATCATTATTGTTCTTTGTGTCACGAGTTTTAGGGTTAACCCCCCTTGTTCGTGATTATCGTTAGACCAGCTTTGTGAGTATCGTATCGAATATTGTGTGACTATCGTTGTCGCGTTTGGATCCTTTGGCGATCGACTGTGATTCTTATGGTTGAGTTATGTTATCTTTGAGATTATCGTTCGAGTGAATATTGCATCGTGTATCGTTCGAGTGAATATTGCATCGCGTATCGTCCGTGTGAGTATCGTTCGCGTTTACCGCTCGTGTGATTATCGTTCGGTCTTCGTCTATCGCTCGCGTTTACCGCTCGTGTGATTATCGCTCGGTCTTCGTCTATCGCTCGCGTTTACCGCTCGTGTGATTATCGCTCGGTCTTCGTCTATCGCTCGCGTTTACCGCTCGTGAGATTATCGCTCGGTTTTCATCTATAGCTCGCGTTTACGGATTGAGTGTCTAGCGTTCTTTTCGCGTCTATTCAATAATTGTGTCTAGTAAATCACAGCCGGTCCTCCAAGGCTATCGAGAAATTTGTCCCGTTTCTTATGTGACCCCCGAATTCCCTCCACCCACGGGGACCCACCGCCTCACCCCGACCCCTTCACACGAAATTACCTAGAGGTGAATTGCGTGGCGAAGAATTTGGCTCCCTAGGGGAGTCCAGGAAGGGAGCGCCTGGGAATTTGTGTCGCAGTACACAGATCGCAAGACTTGCAGCAGAAAAAGGCGGCTCATGTGCAGGTAAGCGCTAATACTGCGGCAGTCGTGCAACATGAAAATAGTGAACACAGCGTAATGGATGTTGTAAGTACTCCATCTGCTGATGAAACTGCCCCATGCATGTCTGCCGTCGCCGACGTTAGCCTTCCTTCACAGCGCTTACAGGTCGAAGAAACGCAACTCGTCGAACATACGCCACAGGAACACGAAAAGGAAATAATAATGGAAGAAATTGTGGAAAAAGTCGACGAAAGCATTTCTTTGTACGAGGACGTAGAAGAACAAGTGGAAAATGCGGCTGTTGTCGAAATCATCGAGAACACAATCGTACAAGATCCGCACGAAGAAGTGAAGTTTGTAAAGGACAAAGTATCTCAGAAATACGGGTATGAATAAACGAAGAAAGTTCACGACGATCAGCCGCAGCCGAGTACTTCTTCAGGAGTTATTAGCGGAGGTCCAATTTATTCGCCGTACATCCCAATGCAAATTCTTGAAAGCGACAGCGACGCTGATGCGGAGGACTTTTACCATTTGCGAAGTTCAAATTGGATACGGGAGAAAAGGATATCCAAGCTAGAAGACTTCAATATGGAAAAGGTACAACCTATTTCGCCAAAACCATCAGAGGCTCATACTTCTAAAGAAAGACAGGACCTGGCCAGGCCCGTTGACGACTGGATGAATGAGTGATTTCAAGATTGGTTAGAGAGGAGAGCAGTAGCACCAGAGTCGGAAGATATGAGTATGACGGACAATGCGGATACTCAAGATCTACATGAAGACCCTGGATAACCAATTGCTTCGCACGTTCGGCAAGCATCCAGTCGAGAGCGAGTGAGGCAATATGATTCGGATGAGGACGATTTTTTGGTGGAAGAGAGAGCGCAGAAACCGCAACCGGAAGAGGGCGAATCGGAAGGCCTTACTTTCACCGATTTCCGCTACGTATTCGACAGGATCAAAAGTCTTGCCGATCACACGCCAATAACTGGTTGTGGCATCCAAGATTTCAGTATAATCAGCGCACCTCGAAGAGTTGGATTACTGAAAATTTATACGGTCCAGTGTGGAATGTGCTAGTATACGGAGCAAATACGATCCAGAGTGACAACTACCCACCATCACAGTCATGGCAGATGGTAGTTGGTTGAAAAGATTATACCGAGGTGGACTCTACAACTCTTCTCGTCCGGTGTAGCAATCATTGTCAGATACGCTACAAAGAAAGCCCTGTTCTACAGCGTGAAGAATAAGTTCTGCATGATATGCATTGCAGCAGCGAAGAAGAAGGAAACACTACGTGAGCATCGTTTTTACAAGAACTGGGGCCGGGACGAGAGTTCCACGAGCATGGAAGCCGCAGCAATTGTGGAGGGCTTCATGTGCAGTGTAGAAAGGCACGGAATTATATACAATGTATTAGCTGGAGATGATGATAACGCCATTTACAAGAATGGCACTATCGCTAATAAAGGACGCAGATCTGTATAAGGACTACAAGATTGAAGTACGGAAGATTGAATGCCGGAATCACATCATGCGGTTATTTTGCAAGCAGATACGCGACCTGACGGCCAGAGGTCCCATCAAAGAAGCAAGAACTGTCATTCAAAACAATATTCTACGTCTCCGCATAGGTATCCAAAAAGCCACGCAATATCGGTACCTACAGCAGCTGCCAATGGAGCAACGAATTCGGAACTTTAAGGAAGACGTGAAAAACGTGCCCAGTCACATCTTCGGAGAACATAAAAACTGCAAGAAAATTGGCTACTTCTGCAAAAGATATGCGGATCCCAAGGAAGTAAATCTCGTGCCGGAACTAATAGAAAAGAAATTGTTCCAGCTTCTGGAGGATCTATTCAAGCGGATTTTCGCGCACACCGATAGCATGCTGTATGGACTAAATCAAAATGTCTGCCAGTGTGCGAACAACATCATCGCCCAAAAGTGTGGAGGACGACGAATTAATTCGTCGCGAAAGGGCTCTGGGGCTTATTTGATATATCAACATAGGATGATTTCAATGATTTTTAAATATGTTGTCAAGGGCATGATTCTAAGCAACTTTTTCCTTATATATTATCGACGGAAACTAGTAGTTTCCGAGTAACTAGTAAAATACTATCGGTGTCCCGACGATGAATTATGCCACCTCCTACGTGTTTGTAATAGCATACACAGTAAGGCCCAGGCCACCGCCACCAATCTTAAAACAAGCAACGGACTGACGTAAGTCTGGATACCAATCGTCAATTTTTATGTTACTATGTTTGACTGCCATCGGCCGTTCGGCAGTTGCCAGATTACCATTATAAGATCAGGAGTCCGATTCCGGTTCTCGCGCTAACGTTAGCGCCTTTAGAGTAACTTAGCGCGGACGGTTGCTTGTTAGCAACCACGCTATCGCTCAAACCAACTCGTGTTAGTTTACGCCGAGCGTTACCACGGGGGCTTAACAACGGCGCTATGAACTGTCGCTGCCCTTGCAAACGCGCCTTGCTTCCATCCTGAAGGTGTTCACTGATGGCATACTTCCGACTGTAGAGCGAACAATTTAGTCGCGGCACTGCGTGGTAGTTCGAATATAAAGGAGTAAGATTATTTTTTTTGGTGCCAATATATCTTTATTGACTGTAAACTGCCTGGAATCGAGTCCATGGGTTTATATACAAGGAGAATAGTATATGTTTCGTATTTCATGAAATAAAAAGAGAACTGACTTTATACGCTGTGGTTGTTAACGATATGTAATACTAAGAATACTCTGCGTCTAGGTTTATCTACTCTAAAGGTCCTTCTTCACGTTGTGAGTAAAAGTCCTTGCACCAAGCGCCTCTTTTGTACAAATGCACTCACACTATGCATCTGTTTTGAAAATGCACACATAATATACTACAATTCTGCTTGCTGCGAGTGCTTTATTCGCATCGTGGAGAAGCCCCTTAACTGTCTTCAACCAGTGAAAGCCTTCATACACGCCGCAACAGGAAGATATTTATGTTTAATACTACCGTAACAGGTCTTTCTCTTACTTATTGTAACATTACAATTGTAACATTACAATGATTATATAACCAACACTTCAATTTTGTTGTGAATAATAAATAAAATTATTTCCTCGAAAATTTGATCTTTGGAATCCACGAGATATTCAATTATATCCTTATTCCTATTTCTCCCTCTTGAATTACTCGGGTTTCCTATAGTTCCTTCACAAGTTTTTCCCTACACCTATCAAATTGTTGGAGCAATTCCAAATGAGGTGAGAACCAAGGCTTTTTTTCTACATTTAAATATGTAACCAAAATATTGCCTTCCTTTAAATATTCCTAATCCGTCCAAAAACATTACAATGTAAGAAAATGCGCCAAGTAGCAGTTGGATTTCCCCACAAAAATATAACAAATATAATATATAATGAAATATAACACAAAAAAATTGATATCATACAAGAAAGCCAAGCTTTCATTCAAAGATACCTCGATTTAACTCGCATTAGCAATTAACAATAAATTACCGATTAACAATACAAAAAATCTTGGCGTGTGCGCGCTTCATTCGAGGCACTTGCTCCGGTAATATTACTAAAAAACCTCCTTCTTATCAATATCGGGAAAAATAATCTCCTTGTCAGTTATGAGGCACTGGACAATGCTCATGAAATCGGAAAATATTCATATATCGGAGGCAAAAATGGGATAACAAGGCCGCTGTATATAGTATATATGGTTGAAAATGAAAGATTTATTAGGATTTACTTATATTGTAGTAAAGTCAGTGTTAAGTTTAACACCAGTACTACCGAACGAGTTGAAATGACTTTTTTTAACGTGGTTCGTTTTAACAGCATAACAATCGTTGGTAGTTCTAGTGTTAAATCAGTTTTCCATTACCTTTTTACCTCGGAATGAAGCACGCACACGCCAAGATTTTTTGTATTGTTAATCGGTAATTTATTGTTAATTTATTGTTAATTGCTAATGCGAGTTAAATCGAGGTATCTTTGAATGAAAGCTTGGCTTTCTTGTATGATATCTATTTTTTTTTGTTATATTTCATTATATATTATATTTGTTATATTTTTGTGGGGAAATCCAACTGCTACTTGGCGCATTTTCTTACATTTTAATGTTTTTGGACGGATTTCATGTCTTTTTGTTAGTTAATGCTTAACAATAAAGACAATAAATTTTTTAATAATGATCAATGTTTCATATTTGTGGGAAAATCAAACTGCTACTTGGCGCATTTTTTTACAGTTTAATGTTTTTCGACGGATTTCATGCCTTTTTGTTAGTTAATGCTTAACAATAAAGACAATAAAAATTCTAAGTATTTATCAATGGTTTAATTAATAAATATAAAAGTAAAATTTTATTAAAATGTCAAGTGCCATTTCTGTTCAAATGTGCACCATCACCTATGTGCATGTTTATGTTATAATGTAACTTTAATGTTACAATGTATTTATAACTTAATCATGCACATAGGAGGTACATAAATACATTGTAACATTAAAGTTACATTATAACATAAACATGCACATAGGAGGAGGGTCTAAGAAATTGAGCTGAATGTGAGAATATAGATTCCTCAGATAATATACTTTGCACTTGACAAATTCACATTAGCAAAAGAAAAATTACTAACAGCTAGGATGCATTTAAATTGCAAATTAGATAAGCTATACCCTCATACGCAGTCTAACATTGGTGTATCTTGACAGCCAAATGCATAGCTCAGGGAGCGCATAATCTAATGTAATAAAATTTGTTAAATAAGTACTGATTACCAATAGCTAGTATGTCGCTAAATGACACATGATTGATAATTATTGCTTGCTTAATTCATTTTATTCTTTAGCTGAAGTGTTCCTTGAGCGATGAACTTAACAGTCATGATCATGATACAACTAAATTAGATTGCCTATGAGCATTCTGCTTGGTTTATATATTATAATTCTAAAGCGTTAAATCAAATAATGATTCAGAGTAGCAAAAGAGAGATTCCCAATGGGTATAATATATTGAAATTTTAAATGATTGGACTTAACACTTTACAAATTATTCCTGACTGTCAAATACCTAGCTCACGAAGCGCAAACCTAAAGTAATGAAATTTACTAAGCAAGTACTGATTACCAATAGCTAGTATGTCGCTAAATGACACATGATTGATAATTATTGCTTGCTTAAATCATTTTATTCTTTAGCTGAAGTGTTCCTTGAGCGATGAACTTAACAGTCATGATCATGATACAACTAAATTAGATTGCCTATGAGCATTCTGCTTGGTTTATATATTATAATTCTAAAGCGTTAAATCAAATAATGATTCAGAGTAGCAAAAGAGAGATTCCCAATGGGTATAATATATTGAAATTTTAAATGATTGGACTTAACACTTTACAAATTATTCCTGACTGTCAAATACCTAGCTCACGAAGCGCAAACCTAAAGTAATGAAATTTACTAAGCAAGTACTGATTACCAATAGCTAGTATGTCGCTAAATGACACATGATTGATAATTATTGCTTGCTTAAATCATTTTATTCTTTAGCTGAAGTGTTCCTTGAGCGATGAACTTAACAGTCATGATCATGATACAACTAAATTAGATTGCCTATGAGCATTCTGCTTGGTTTATATATTATAATTCTAAAGCGTTAAATCAAATAATGATTCAGAGTAGCAAAAGAGAGATTCCCAATGGGTATAATATATTGAAATTTTAAATGATTGGACTTAACCCTTTACAAATTATTCCTGACTGTCAAATACCTAGCTGACGGAGCACAAACCTAAAGTGCTGAAATTAGTTTGAGCAAGTACTGATTATTAATACCGAGCATTCCCTTGAACTGAAAATAAATAATTGCTAATATTGCTTTAAAGATAAATATGCTACACTCTTGATTATTGGAATTTTAATTATTGGAAATCAGCACTCGTTCACCAAACACATTTGACACTTCATAATTCTTAATAATGACAAGATTACAGGGACAGGGGCAAGGACACTATACTCTTTTATTAACTAAATAAAAGCATGGAATCTGGAATAAAATAAAATAATAAAATTGGACTGTGTCACATAACCATTATGACACATAACCAGCCATGGCATAACTGGCTTAACCAATGTGTCGGTATGACACAGATTACAGATTATAGATCGGTAACGTAAATACGATATTTCCGTTTGCTGCCATCTCGTATGAGAAAAGTGAAAACCACATTTTTAGGAATTAGTTCCCCTGATGAATCTTAATTTGCCTTGCCGTTTTCACGAGAAGAATAAGCAGGAGAAATCCATATGTCTTGAACGACTGAACCGATTCGCTTGATTCTTGGCTCATTCGATTCAGAAAAATCAACGAAAAAAATACAAAATTCAGAAATAAATCCTTGGAGCTGTAACTTTTCCATAAATCGAGGTGAAAGTTTTATAGCGGACGAAAACCGCTACACTTCGGGATAAGTATCCTCGGTAGTCGCGCGCTGTACTATATATATAACTACTACTTGGCGCGAGACTCTACCGAGTCTCCTGATATATTGAAAATGCGTATTCACCAGTAGGTAAAATGCAAACTTTGAAAATTTTATTGTCCTACAGTTGTAAAAAAAATCTATTTGTCGAAAAAATGGATATTGAGACAGCCTTCCTGAACGGCAAAGTTAAAACTGAAGTATACATAGTAGTATTTATTTTTGTTCCCCTCAGGGTTACAATCCTTATACACTATTCGCCTCCCACCGACATACAACTTTACAACTGCTCGCCTTATCCTATTCCCTAGTCCCACCTCTCCTCGCATCTACGCTCATCTCCCCGCTCGCTCTCTCCGCTCCGCACGCTCTGCCATGCCATTCTCTCCGTCCTCGCCCCCTCTCTCCAGTCTACCTTTCTCTCTCTCTCTCCCCTCGTCCTCCTCTCCATCACATCCCTCCATCCATCCACACTTCGCTCACCATTCCTACCCTCATTCACACCTCGACCTCCGTTTCCGCTGCACTTTCACTCTCCTCCAATCTCTTTCTCCCCTTCTCCTCCCCCCTGCCCTCCCGCACCTCTCCACTCCTCAATTTTCCTCAACCACTTTTCCCCTTGACCATCCCCAGTCAACACCTCCCCCACCATCTCCTGCCATCCCTTCTCCCACCCCCATCCTGTACAAACCTCCCAGACATGCTCCCACGACTCCTCTTCTCTCCTGCACACCCTACACTCCCTACGGTTGTCTTCCAACCAATATCTCCCAGCCCCCATCTCATTGCCCAACCTGAACCTCGCAACCCTCCTCCACCTCTCCTCTGCCCAACCCTTCCTCAGATAGCCCGGTACTCCTTTCCCTTTCACCCAACTGTACCACCTATTCGCCCTAGACTCTCTTATCTTCTCCCACCTTTCTCCCTCCTGTTCTTTCCTCTCCCTCCCCAACAACTCCTCTCCCCTCAGCTCCCCGCCTTCCTCTCTCATCTTTTCCACCTTCTCAATTCCCCAACCTCTCTTCTCATAATATTCCTTCCTCTCACATTCCCATCCTTCCACTGCCTCTCCTCTCCTCGCCCTACCTCTCATCTCCTCATAACACCTCCTCGCCAGCTCTCCGGCTTTTCCCTCCACTATCCTTTTCTCATATCCCCACGCTCTAATACCTGCCCTCGTCCTCAACTTCTCCTTCTGCAGCTCCTCCCTCACCATATATCCCGGCGTGTAGCACCTCACTCCCAGCACCCACTTCAAATACCTTCCCCACAACCTCTCAACCCCTTCCCATTCCTTCCACTCCCAGATCTCCACCCCATACCCTATAATCGGCCAGACCATCCTCTCGAACATCCATATCCTTCTCTCCCAATCTTTCCCAAACTTCCTCTTTCCGATGCCCCACACCTGCCCCATCGCCGCAGCTCCCCTCCTTATCCTTTCCCTCATATGCCTCTCCTGTCTCCCATCCCTCGTTATTACATAACCCAAGTATTTATATTCTCCCACTTCCTCTATCCTCCTCCCCTTCCATCTCCAACTCACCTTCTTCTCCCCCCCCCCTCCTACACCTCATAACCTTTGTCTTCCCTGTATTCACTACCAGCCCCTTTCTCTCCATATATTTCTCCAGCGTTCCCATGGCCCCCCTCATCTCCTCCTCGTCCTCCGCCAGTATCGCCAGATCGTCCGCGTATGCCAGCGTGTATATCTTTTCTCCCCCTCCCCCCAGTTTAGCCCCCCCCCCACCGCCCCTTCCTCATCTCCTCCTCTATGTCCGCCAGCAGCATCGTAAATAGTCAGGGGCTCAGAGGACACCCTTGTCTGACTCCCCTCCCCGTCCAGAATCTCTCCCCTTCCCTCTCCACCACTCTAACTTTCCCTACCGTCTCCCTCAACACCTCTTCACACCTCCGCACTAGCCCTTGCTTCGCCCCCCTCTCCTTCATTGCTCTCACCAACACTTCCCTGTTCACCGAATCAAAGGCGGCCTTCAGATCGACGAAGAGTACAACCAACCTCTTTACCTTCCTAGCTACCTGTCTGTTGATCAGGTAGTTAAGAACGTAACTGAAGTATACATTAATGAACCGAAAGGCTATGAGACTGGAGACAATAAAGTTTGCAGATTGCAAAAGGCACTGTATGGACTAAGAGAAAGTCCTAGAGCTTGGTATGACTGCTTCAACAAGTTTATTGAAAGTTTAAATTTTGTCAGAAGTAACTACGATTACTGCCTTTACGTGAATAACGAAAGCAAAGATTCAATATACAGGGTGATGCGCGAATCGGGCAATCAGCTTTTTACCATCGAATTATTGGTAATATCGATCTTGCGTAATTGTTTTATTAGCCGTATAATGTCACCACTGTCTTGTGTCGCTTAGCACTACACAAATTGAATCATGGCAGATACTGGCAGCCTATCGATTAATTGAGAAATGCAAAATCTCGAGGAAACGTTGCTTGTGCACTTCAATAAAACAGTTTTATTTTGAATTCTGAATTATATGGTAACTGTATTAAAGTCTTAAGTCATATCAAATTTCTGTGAACGAAATCTCCAGAGAGCAGGCTATGATTATTAGGATGAAGAAATAATATATTTTGATATTAGCAATAAACTCGTGTCACTATTAATTTGCGGCTATCGGCGCCCTCCACAATCCACCAGATTTAAAGACGGTATCTTTTTTAGCAAACAAACGTCTAAACCGTATTTGTAAACATTATGTGTCATGAGCCGATACTGTGGAAGTGAAAAGTCACCAGTGACTACAAAGCAAATAGGAAAATAAATAGTATGGCCGCACTATTCTTCGCAATCGGATGGACGTGGAAATGTGCAGCACGAGACGAGTTTATGACTAATAACAGAATGCTATTTGATGGCCTGTTTGAATTGCGAGAAATCGAAAATTGTTCTGGTTATTCGGAATCGAACACGAACCACAAGATTGTAAATTCATTACCACAACGACTACTTTTGTTAATGAAATTATATTAATTTGAACTAACAAGCATTCATCCCAATAATCATAGCCCATCTTTATAGATTCAGTTCACAGATGTTTGGTATGAGGTAAGTTAATATGGTTACCATACAATTCAGAATTAAGAATAAAACAGTTTCGCCGGAGTGTATAAGTAACGCTTCCTCAAGATTCAGTATTTGTCAATTTGATTCACTCTGCGTAGTGCTGAGCGACACATGACACAGGTGACATTATGCGGCTAACAAAACAATTACGCTTGTCGGTATTACCGATAATTCGATGGTAAAAAGCTGATTCCCTGATTCGCGCATCACCCTGTACATATTGGTGTTCGTTGATGATCTCTTAATTTGTTGCAAAGACAAAAATAAAATAAACGAAGTAAAAGCTAGTCTAATCGAAAGATTTGTAATGAAAGATCTAGGCAAAATTAACCAGTATATTGGAATCGATATCGAGTACAACGATAGCAAAGATAAGATGACTTTAAGTCAAACAAAGTACATTGAATCATTAGTTGCAAAATATAGTCTAGACAATGCAAAACTGTATGATACTCCAATGGAGTCTAACCTAAAACTAGAACAAGCGAGTGAAATAGACGAGAATATAAAATACAGAAACCTGATAGGCGAATTATTATATATAAGCACAGACACAAGACCAGACATAGCATATAGCGTAAACTACTTAAGTCGATACCAAAGCTGCTACGACCAAACACATTATAAATATGCCATGAGAACTCTAAAGTACTTGTACAAAACTAAAGACTTAAAATTAACAAACTGCGATACTGAGAATAGTGAAATACTAGACTGTATGTTAGATTCTGATTATGCAGGAGATAGTTTGGACAGAAAATCTACAACAGGCTTTGTAATAAGACTTTATGGTAATTTAATCTTCTGGAAAACTCGTAAACAGAGTACAGTAACTAAATGCTCAACCTTTGCAGAGTATACTGCTATGTCAGAAGCAGTGAAAGAAATATTGTTTATTAAAAATTTATTATGCGAATCCTTTGATGTAAAATTCGAAAAGCCGATAAAATTGTATGAGGATAATTCAGGTGCGATTGCGATTGCGAAATATGGTAACTTTACAAAAAACTCCAAGCACATCGAAGTGCAATACCATTTCATTAATGAAAATTATGAAAATGGAATAATAGACATTATAAAAATAGAGTCAAACTCAAACTTAGCAGACATGTTAACTAAAAGTTTAGATAAGACTAAATTCTTGAGAAACAGAAACGCATTGCTACTGATCTAGAGAAAATTATTATTAATACGAAGGGATCGAGATTATAAACTTAAGAAGGCGTGTTGTAATACCATAAGTTGCGATAATCCCGATCCATATACGCATCTGTATACATACATATACATTGTGAGGAATTTTCCTGGGGCTGCTCGGGGATAGAACTACCCGCAGCCAGTTACCCAGGAAAATGTGAAATATTTCTATTGCGCGACGGAATTTACGAAACGATAATTAGATTGATAGCGCTCTTCCGAGACGCCTGAATTGATTCGCCCGAAGGGCGGAACGTGCACTAAACCCTAATCCTCGACTACGAATTCGGAAGTCTTAAAAAGATGGGCGCCAGGTACCCCGCGGTACCACGTAAAGCTAACCGAACTGGCTATTAGCCGGACAACTTCCGAGGATTCGCAGTCGGATTCACTAACGCGGCAGCTCAGAGGCCGGAATAGAGGAGAGCGGTGGATTCGGCAGGAGACGCAACCAAGACAGGAAAATTTATAATGCACCCGAGGTTTATTGGCTAGGTCTACGAAGTTACAAATACCAGATGAGAATAGATAACGGCGGGAAAATGGGCTTCGCTCACGGGAGTTACACGGCGCCCGTGAGGAGCAGATCGGAAAAGAATTCTATGGCCTGCGGTGGCCGGAACTAACAAGTAAGAAGGTCTCGGAACGACGAGACTCACGGATAAGCGGTGGTCCTAACTTCCAAAGGGAACCTCGCGACGCGAAACTTAAGCTAGTGGACGGAATGACTCGTCGTGAAGACGGGAGTCCTCCAGGAAGGTCGACCTGATTCTCGCGGAATCTCTGCAGTGTGTTTTCTACTATGGAAGCATGAGGACGAGACGTGAACAAGACTCGGTCAGGACAATCCCCTGACCGGCCAAACGTCGAAACGAAATAGATTGGTCCCAAAAGTGGATCGCTTACCAAATGATTTTCAGGAGTCGTGTCTGGCGGAACACTACTGATCACGGAACTACACTGTCAAAATCTACACAACGAGTGTTCGCTCCTTCCGCGCGCGGGACTTTAATAGACTAATTCTAATTTCCCCCTGCACCCCTGACGTGGCCGATATTGTCACCAAACGCGGTCCGGGCTCCAAGGCTCGGGGAGCCTCCGCAACAGGGCCGTGCCCCTGCGCTATCGGAAGATCCTAGCGACCGCTGTCGATGAATCCTTCCGCCTGGATGTGCCTTCCCAACCGCCCAGATTTCCCGCGGTGTGGCCAAAACTGCATGGGAAATCCTTCGTAGGCTGCTATCATCCGCAGTGGAGTCTCCACGTCGAGCCGAAGTCTCGTGGCTGCTGGTGACGAAACTTAAGATAGGTGCCAGGATGCAAGTGGCGAAGCGACGTCCCTGGTCTGTGGTGCCTAAACGGCTCACGCGAAAATCAAGTAGCATTAGGAGCGAAACAAAGGTTTTAAATTGGCTTAACTGTCGACCTTGCCTGGAGGCTACGTTTTTATATTCCCTAACGGCGCTTATGATCAACCTTCCGGTCTTATGCTCGCTAGGAGAGGACACTTCGTCACAACATATACGTATACATATATATATATACAAATACCGACACCTGTCGCTCCATCTGTTGACCCCCGATGACCAGTTCTTTTTCGCACCTGTGCACTCACCTGTGATACGTAAAGTAACGTACACGTGCCGCCGATCACTCTTCTCTTAAGTATACCATAATATAATAATAATAGAAGTGAAAATAAAGCCCAATTATTTTCCCTACCACCCAACATAAGTATTTATCAATTGTTTAATTAATTAATTTAAAAGTAGAATTTTATTAAAATGTCAAGTGCTATTTCTATTCAAATATGCACCATCACCTATGTGCATGTCTATGTCATAATGTAACTTTAATGTTACAATATATTTATAACTTAATCATGCACATAGGAGGACATCTAAGAAATTGAGCTAAATGTGAGAATATAGATTCCCTAGATAATATAGCTTGCACTTGACAAATTCACATTAGCAAAAGAAAAATTACCAATAGCTAGGATGCATTTAAATTGCAAATTAGATAAGCTATACCGTCATACGCACTCTAACATTGGTGTATCTTGACAGCCAAATGCGTAGCTCAGGAAGCGCACAATCTAAAGTAATAAAATTTGCTATACAAGTACAGATTACCAATAGCTAGTGGATCATTCCACGCCAACTGAGAAGCTGGATTTTGGTGATGTCAGGGATTTTGCTGAAAATTCAGTATGTTGTTCCTAAGATGACATAGGGGGGGGGGGGGGGGGGGTCCGCTCATCGTTTCCCCAGATTCGTCTTTGGTTGGAAAATACAGACCGCCAAAGTCCACGTTTTCGTGCATCGGCGAAAATGGACCATTGCGGGAAAATTTTTTCTGAAGAGACTATTGGTCGTATCAATATGATTGACATTTTGTTTTACTTGGGAAAGGTCGCTCTATGTAAATATATTTTTTGAATGGTTCGTAGATTAATTATTCAATGCAATAAACTTGCATAAACTTTTGACTTTTAAATAAAATATCGAAGGCAACGATCGCCAACATACTGAATTTTCAGCAAAATCCAGCTTCTCAGTTGGCTTGGAATGACCCTAGTATGTCGCCAAATGACACATGATTGGTAATTATTGCTTGCTTACATCATTTTAGTTCTTTAGCTGAAGTGTTCCTTGAGCGATGAACTTGACTGTCAAGATATAACTAAATTAGACTGCGTATGAGCAATCTGCTTGGTTTATATTGTGACGTTACGTATGGCGCCTGTCACAAAGCGTCTCCTCACTCAAATTTAGCGCCGCTGTAGCAGCGACAAATAGCGTCTCTAATACTGTTCGAGCGAGATCAAGAAATCCTTTATTAACGCCAATACTATCGTCCGAGCCAATAAGGAAGCAGCAAGCAGGGACGACCATCCACCCTGCAAACCCGAAGTCACCAAATCTGCCAGCCCAGAGGAATCGGCTCGACCAGGACGGACATTAAGGGACCAGCAGCCTCCGAAGGGGTCTCCGGCGAAGAGGTCATCGAGGGAGATCACCGGGTGGTGAGGCAGGCGACCCCGAGGCACCCGGCTTCCGAAGAGGACGACCTCCCTTGCCGTCTCTTCAAAGCGGGGTTGGCGCCTTGTTGGGCATACGGCCCTAGCGTCGTTCGTCCGAGGGCACTGCGAGTCCCTGAGTGCGCGGTAGGACCCGGCGACCAGTAAGCGATCGATTTCGGGGACAAAGACGGCTAGGCGAACGTTAGGGCAAAGCGCGTAGAATTTGGCACTCTTGTGCCGACGAGTCTAGCGAGCGGACGTGCGATTACGAAGGACTAGCGAGCGAACGACTGGCGAAACAAAGAGAGGCATAGCTAACGATAACCGAGTCAGGAAGGAAGGAAGGAAGGAAGGCGGTCTATCCCTGTCGGCTCGCCCACACGACGATTTAATAACTAGCGGCAAGCGAGCCTCCTTCCAAGCTAGCTTTTGTAAGGGACCACCTCCTTCGGTGGATCTCAGCTAGCCGCTTCGTTGTCTCTCAGCCCTTCTGGCTTTCGATCTATCGACTGTAAGTTTCTGTTCTCGCTTTCGCGACTTGATCTCTCTTTTAGTGTTTGATCCTTTGCTTTTCTGAATGAGATATATTGTAGACTGAGATCTTCCTGCAGGCCGATAGCGTCAGCCAAGAGTCAATTCCGTAAAGTCAGATTTTGCGAATATTGTAAATCATTAGCGCCGGTCAACTGCGTCGAGCTATCGATCCTCTCCATGTAACTTTAGACTTGTCCAACTGGCAACCACGTGCTTCGCCCGAGGTTGCTGATGAACACCTCGAGCGAAGACCATTTTCTCTGCTTCATTGTCGGAGTAAAACATTAACTAGCTCAATCCTGGCTTGTTCACTCGTGTCGAACCCACGTGCTCTCCTTGTTGTCTGATCTAGCCGAAGCAATCTTGTCAGCCGCCTCGGGAGATTCTCTGTTGCCGTTCCTCAGCGCCTTATTTTTCGAGTGGCTGTTCGAGGCCTATTCTGTTGAAGTATTGTGTGGCTGTTCGATACCGAAAGATTCTATTTGAGTGGCATCTCTGATGCCTGGCGCCCATTCCGGATTTGCCAATGAATCGTAGGCTTCGAATCTCCTGAGCCGAAGTGTCGGGAAAATTATCGCGGGAGGAATAATCTAGAAGTTGGGAAATTCAGTTTGCCTATTTAAATTTGCGGTTTCCAGTTAAAGTCTAGTTGATTAGGAAACAAGTAATAATTATCTTTTTCTTATTTATTCTCGAGCCTTGCTTTCGAGCGAGACTCGAGAATATTTCTTTATTTTCCTGATAATATATTATGACCCCCCAAAAACATTAAAATGAAAAAAACGCCAAGTAGCCCCCCCCCCCCCCTGCCGCTGTCGCCGCCCAACAAGCCAAACCACCGACTCACCAACCCACCAATCTTGCAAAAGTAATTTAAAAATTATCAAAAATAGAAATGGATATCATTGGTAAACGAAGGCCAAGTTATAATTCAGATATAATTAATAACATACAAGAAACCCAAGTTTTCATTCAAAGATACCTCGATTTAACTCGCATCAGCAATTAACAATAACTTAGCGATTAACAATAATAAAAAAAAAAACTTGGCGTGTGCGCGCTTCATTGCGAGGTAAAAAGACAATGGGAAACTGATTCAAACTCAAAACTGACTATACTACAATTTAATTTCTTTAAAAGTTTTTTTTAGCAATATTACCAGAGCAAGTGCCTCGAATGAAGGGCGCACACGCCAAAAATAAAACAATAATGTGCCAGTCGCGAAACAAACGAGTACTGCGATTTTCCAGGTATCCTTGCCTCGCACGTGTATCAAGCACAGCGCTAACTACTTACAGTTACATACAGCGAATAAATGATACGTACAGTAGTCTGCACGTGAAGATTTTTAAACGGCCATACTTCCAATTCACTAATCGGTATCGAATGTAGCGATTGTGTATAAGAGAAAGCATGGCTGGCAATACTGTAATAAAGTGATTTTGAATTTGAAGCTTATCCATTTAAAAATTTACAGTCGCTCAAACATTGGCAATTTATTGAGAAAAAAAAACCGCGACCCGCTGATTGTTTGGAGCAGTGTATCAGGGCGCATGAAAAAAGCGACTTGACGCATAAGACGATATCGAAGCTGTACTGGACTTTGTTCATTGACAAGCATGGTTTGTAAAAGGGGTGAACCAGTACAAGAAAGCGCATGTATTTGAGATTATATAACACACGAAGGAATGCACCTCGAGAGTGTGCAGCACGAGTTCCGTCTTGTAGGGTAGAAGAAGTGCATAACAAACAATTACATCAGTATCAACGATAAGGAAGAATATTTCCGCGAAATTGGTACGATGTCTTCGGTAAGCACTGTGCAGAAGTGCAACGCGGGAGTGGGGGTGACGTACCTAAACTCGGCGGTCTGCTGAACGGACCCACCAAAGTTGGCGCTTCGCCCGCCGCATTCCCCTACTTTTGCTGCCACATGCGCGCAGGCCAATGAAAGCTCACAGACGCCTGTAATAGAAGAGCGGGGGGACAGTCCAGGCCAATGAGAGATTTTGCTTGGCGTCATGGGACCTGGGAAGGGGGCATCAGGCCCGAATTTTGTCGCGAAAGCAGGCTTCGAGCAATGCGGAAGACAATCTGGACAGCAGACTTGAACTTCTCCTTCAACAACGAGCACTGGAATACTGTGGTTTACTGTGTGTGTTTGGTGATTTTGCTGTTCAAGACGCCTTCATAATCGTGAGTTGTTTCTCATTTATTTTTCTCACCTTCAAGTTTCTGAATAACATTCATTTTTTGTTAGCGATATCCTTTAGGCCGCGAGCAATACCGTCGATTTTCTTTGTCATGATTTCTCCCTGATTTTTCGCAAGCGAGTCCGGGAAGCGGAAATGCCACGACGTCAGGTACCCCGTGGTACCACTCCAATACCGAGCCACGGGTTATTGCCGAACGGTAATCTCCACGGACTCGCAAGCGGTCTTCCCGGCGGCTCAGAATATTCGGGGAGCAGAACGGGTCGTGAAATCGGCAGAAGACGCCACCAAGACAGACTTTGCGGAATACGAGGTTTATTGCTCGAACAGTAAGATATTACAGGTGACCAAACGGTAGGCGGGCGGGCCTCACCCACGGACGTTGCACGGTGCCCGTGAGGAGGAGAACCAAAGAGTTGAACTATTACTTAGTCGGTTTCGGATAACCGGAAGCGGATTTCGCGCAGCGAGACTGACGGGAGGTGAGAGCACACGGGGAAACCTCGACAGGCGGAACTTAACTATTAGACGGAGGGGTGATTCGTTACGGGCGGGAGCCCTCCGGGAAGGTCGCTGACGGGAATAGGACTAATCCGAGAACCTTGCAGGGCGGTTAGCTACTTGGAGAACACAGGGTGACGCTTACAAAACCGGAACAGGACAATCCCCTGCCCGGTTCCTACTTACTCGAGATATCCCAACAGGCTTACCAAATAGCAGGTCGGAAGATCGCCTCGGGAGCTGCACTGAAGCTCCCCGCGCCCCTGACTGTGGCCGAATATGCCCCCACCCCCCTTCACAGTCCGAACGCCAGGGCTCGGGGAGCCCCGCAAGAGGGCCGTACCCCTGTGCTGTGGGAGATCCGAGTGGCCGTCGCCGTTGTGGATCCTCCCTCCTGGACGCGCCTTCCCTACCGCCGGGAGTTCCAGTGGTGTGGCCGATCCCCTCGGGAACTCCGTCGAGGGCTGCTGTCGTCCGTAAGGGGCCTCCACGTCGAGCCGGAGTTCGTGGCAGGTGGCGACTTGAAAGATGTTCGCAGGGTGCAGGTGGTGTTGGGTCATCCCTGGCCTTGGTGTAGGTCGGCTCACGCGCCCCCTCGTGGTGCAACACCTTGTCGTGGTGAGGGGGCTTGCGGTTCCTCTAATGATCAGCGAGGCCATACCGGCGGGGCCTTCGGGCCCTGGCAGGGACTCCTTTGCCGGGCGGGCTCGCTGTGAAGAGGGACTTACAAAGATTGCACCGCGCACGCACGCACGCACGCACGCACGCACGCACGCACGCACGCACACACACACACACCTACACTCCCCTCACGCAACCTACCTCATGGGGTAGCACAGCGTGGGGGGCACACGTTCACACACATCTTACACTAACACTCCCCTCTGGTCACCCTGCCCCACGGGGCAGTACATCCCAGAGGGGCACACAAACGCACACACACACTGACCGGGGGCGGATACCCCCGGGGATTTCTCCCGCCTCAAGGGGGATAGGGGAAGAAACCCCGAGAATAAATCAATTATGGAAGGAGTTACGAAAAACATTTCGATTACGGTGCAAAGGTGCGACTCCTTAGTACCGGCGCGCAAAGGTGGGCAAGCAGGCCAATGCGCGTCGTCATTCGACGACTGCAGGGGTGCGTTGGTGGGCCACTCGGCCAGCGCATCTTCCAATGCCACGAGAGTGCTTGGGAAGGGTGATTCCAGCGACGGTGCCGCTGGGTCACAGGAGTTAGTTGGCAAAGGGGGGGAGGGGTTTGTTAAGCCCCGCCCACCACGCGCCAGGGCCGTGAAGAGGGTGAGAACGATCGAGTCCGACTCGGACTCAGATTCCTCCACCCTCTCCGGTGGCTCGGTCTCGTCGGTGGCCTCGCGTGTGTCCAAGACATCCGCGGGGTCCGCCAAGGCGAGGCGGTTTGAAGTGTCGCCCGAGGCGGCGGGGCGGGTTGCCTCTCCTGAGGCGACTTGTCCTCCCGCCCCGGGTAAAAAGAAGCGGGGTGCGGCCGACGCCCTACGCAAGGAGGCCCAGTTGGTGCGCAAGATGCGGGTCAGCTCCTCTCCGGACGTGGCTGCGATGGTCCTTGAGGCCATGGACTCGGTGTACCATTTAGCAGCCACGTCCGGTAACCTCAAGGGCACCTACCAGGCGCAATTGAAGGAGGCTGCCCAAACGGGGATCCGAGGGGCAACCGAGTTGGTCTTGAGGACTAACTCGGACGGGAAGGCGGCATTGACCGAGGCCGAAAATAGGCGCCTGAGGGCGAGGGTCGCCAACCTCGAGGGGGAGATTCTCTCCCTCTCGAGGAAGGTGGAGATCCTGGGCCGCCAGGGGGCGGGGCCCTCGGGCGCCGCGGCGACGACTCCTCGTGCCCCAAGCGATAGCCCCGTCGGCCTCGCTCTCGAAGAGAGAGCGATGGCGCAGATCGGGGCTCTCGTGGAGGCCAAGCTGACCCGCTTCAGGGAGGAGCTCTTCTCTGGACGGGCGGTGAGGCCCCCATTGGGGGTGAAGGCGGCGACTCGGGCGGGTGGGTGTGAGCCCGTCCGAGCCGCCGCTTCTTCCGCGGAGGCTCCGGCGGTGGACGGTACAGTCCGCCGCCGGAAGAAGAAGCGGAAGAAGAGGGGGAAGAAGGGTGGGGCACCATCTCCGGCTGCCCAACCACCCAAGAGCTCCCCGAGCGCAGGTGGTCCCCCTAAACCGCCCCCGCCCACACCTCCCTCGCAGGGAGAGAGTTGGGCGACCGTGGTCGGGAGGAAGAAGAAGGGAGGGGCGCGAGCACGGCGCCAAGCCCGCCCTCTAAGGTGCCGCCACCTAAGCCGGCGCCAAAGAGAGTCATCCCTGGACGCCCTCCGAAGGCCGCGGCGGTTACGCTGACAGTCCCGGAGGGGTCCAGGGTGAGCTATGCCGACGCGATATCCCGGGCGCGCGAGCGCATTAAGCTCGCAGACATGGGCATCGCGGAGGTCAGGCCGAGGCGCGCCGTCATTGGGGGTCTCATCCTCGAGATCCCGGGTGCCGACGGCGCAGCCAAAGCCGATAAGCTCGCGGCGGCGATGGCCGAGATTTTTGAGAGGGACGAGGCGCGTGTAGCCCGTCCCTCCAAAAAGGCTGAGCTGAGGGTGACCGGACTCATTGAGTCCGTCACCGTCGGTGAGGTCGTCTCGGCCATCGCCAAAGGCGGAGGGTGTAAGGTGGAGGACGTGGTGGCCGGAGAGATGCGAGCGTCCCCATCGGAGCTCGGGTCTCTCTGGCTGCGGTGCCCAGCAACCGCCGCCAGGAAACTCGCCGAGGCCGGCCGTCTTACAGTCGGCTGGACCTCGGTGAAGGTGGAGGCGCTGGCGCCGCGGCCTCTTCAGTGCCACCGCTGCCTGGAGACGGGGCACGTACAGCAGCGGTGCAAGGCTGGGGTGGACCGCAGCCGCCGCTGTTACACCTGCGGTGAAGAGGACCACAAGGCGAGTGGCTGTAAAGCCGAGAAGCCCAAGTGCCCGCTCTACAGCGACCTTGGGCGCCCGGCCAACCACCGCCTTGGTGGCACGGCCTGCCGAGCCGCCAAACAAAGGGCCGCAAGGCCGAACGGGGCAGCCAAGCCGGCAAAACAACAGGCGGAGAAGGTGCCGCCTGTGAAGGCGCCGGGCGGCAGGGTTGGAATATCGGCCGTCCGGGCTGTGACCAACGTGCCTGTCGTCCCGCCCTTGAAGGTGGCCGTGGCGTTGGCTCCTTCGGCGCCGAAGCCCACACCGGGGCCGAGTACAACTGCCCCCGCCAAGCCGGTGGAGGCGGCGGACGGGGCAACACAAGCCCAAGGAGTGGGTGGCTTGGAGAGGGCCATGGACATCGAGTAACAATGTCCCAGCGCCTCTTCCAAGCCAACCTAAACCACTCGCGCAGGGCCCAGGACCTCCTGGTCCAAACCCTGCGCGAGTGGAGAGTGGGCTTGGCGATCGCGGCAGAGCCGTACGTAGTCCCTCCCAATAATCCTAATTGGGTAGGGGACGCGTGCGGCTCTGTCGCGATCATTGTAAATAGGTGGCCCGACTCCCCCCTCTGCTCAGCCCTGGAGCAGGGGCGCGGATTCGCGGCCGTGCAGTGGGGGAACCTCGCGGTGGTGAGGTGTTATATCTTGCCCAACTGCGGCCTCGATGACTTCGAGGCGTGCCTGGTTGCGGTCGGTGGGTGCATTTCCCGCACACGGCCGCGCCCGGTACTCGTCCTGGGGGACTTCAACGCTCACGCCCGAGCGTGTGGCATCCCCCCGGGACGACGCAAGGGGCGGGATGTTGCTAGACTGGGCAGCGCAGCACAACCTCCGATTGGTGACTCGGGGGTCCGTTAGCACGTGCGTGCGGTGGCAGGGGGAGTCGATCGTCGATTTGACTTTCGGCTCCCCGGCAGCCGTGCGCCGTGTGTCGGGGTGGCAGGTTGCGGAAGATCGTGAAACTCTTTCGGACCATCTCTATCTTACGATGGAGGTGGCCGCCACTTCGGCACGCCGCTCAGCATCGAGCAACCCTCGGGGAGGAGGGCACACCCCATCACCGCGATGGGCGTTTAATTAAGCGCCTAGACCGGGACGCCCTGGTGGCGGCAGCTATCGCCGTGGCCTGGCCGGACGGGTCGGGAGACGAGGAGGAGTTTCCCGACCCGGACGCGGGAGCGGAGTGGTTCCGGGGTAGTATGACGTCGGTCTGCGACGTCGCGATGCCCCGGGCCAAGCCGCCCCGCGGCGGCGGGGTGTACTGGTGGTCCCAAGATCTTGCGGCGCTACGCACGGTGTGCGTGCGCCACCGACGCCAGTACACCCGCACCCGGAGACGGCGGAATCAGGCTGCGGCGGAGGTGGTCCCGCTGTACGCGGCGTATCGCGAGTCCGCGGTCGCCCTACAGCGGGCCATCAGAGCTGCCAAGGCCCGTGCCTGGGCCGAGCTCGTCGCCACTCTGGATGGAGATCCGTGGGGGCGCCCATACAAAATCGTCATGGGACGATTGCGTCCCTGGGCGCCCCCCACGACGGAGCTTCTGGACCCCCCTGTCCTCGACCGGGTGGTGGGCACTCTGTTCCCTGCTGGAGCAGAGGACCCCACCCCCGGTCGGCCTCCCCCACACTTTGTGTGGGACGAGGCCACTATGGGGGTCAGTGGCGACGAGCTCCGTACGGTGGTGACGCGTCTCGCGGCCCGCGCGAACAAAGCGCCAGGCCCGGACGGCATCCCGGGCAGGGCCTTGGCCATGGGCATGGGCGTCCTGGTCCCGCGCCTCGGGCAGCTGTTTAACAGCTGTCTGAGGCGCGGTAGGTTCCCCCGCTGTTGGAAGCGGGCGCGGATGGGCCTCATCCGGAAGGATGGGCGGCCCGCGGATTCTCCCTCCGCGTACCGGCCCATTTGCTTGCTAGACGAGGCTGGCAAACTCTTCGAAAGAGTTATTGCCAACCGCCTCGTCCGGCACCTGTCGGCGACAGGTCCGAGCCTCGACGACGGGCAGTTCGGCTTCCGTCAGGGACGATCGACGATAGACGCGATCAAGCGTCTAAGGTCCCTGACGGAGTCGGCTGCAAGCCGGAGCAGGGTGTGCATTGCTATATCTCTTGATATAGTAAATGCATTCAACACCCTGCCCTGGTGGGTCATCAGGGAGGCACTCGAGTGCCCCCTGAGTTACGGGCCGTCGTCGGGGACTACCTCGCCGACAGGGGCATTAGGTTCATGGGCCGGACGCAGGAGTATGAGAGGGAGACGTACGCCGGGGTCCCGCAGGGGTCCGTTTTGGGCCCCCTGCTATGGGACCTCGGGTACGATTACGCCCTGCGGGCTGCACTCCCTGCTGACGCCACTTTCATCTGCTACGCAGACGATACCTTAGTGGTAGTCAGCGGGGAGGACGGGATGAGGATCATCCGTGTGGCGGAGATGGCGGTGGCCTGTGTCGTCGCCCGAATCCACCGACTGGGCCTTCGGGTGGCCCCGCAGAAGACCGAGGGGATCTGGTTTTACGATCGCCGACGGTTTGCGGGGCCGCCTGCCCAGCGGTGGATTGCGGTAGGAGAGACCCGCGTCCAGGTGAGAGATACGATGAAGTATCTCGGACTCATCCTGGACGGCCTCTGGCGCTTTAACGAGCACTTCGGCCGGCTTATCCCCCGTGTTGAGAAGGCGGCGGGCGCCTTACGACGCCTGCTGCCCAACATCGGGGGGCCGTGGGAGGGTGTCCGACGCCTTTATGCGGGAGTCGTCCGTTGCATGGTGCTCTACGGAGCACCAGTCTGGGCGGACGACCTGGCGGCCAGCCGGCGCAATTGTGCCCTGTTATTCAGGGTACAGCGTCGGATGGCCGTCAGGGTCGTGCGAGGATATCGCACGATCTCCCTGGCGTCGTCCACCCTGCTAGCGAGGTTTCCGCCCCTAGACATCCTGGCGGTGGGGGACGCGAGTACCTATTCGGGTCTTCGCGTCCTCCGCGATAGGGGCGGAATACCCACGGAACGGTCGGTCGAGGAGCTCAAGCGCCAGACCCGACGGCTCGTTGTCGAGATGTGGCGGGAAAGGCTGGAAGATCCAGCCAACTCCCGCCACAGAACCGTCGGGGCGATTCTCACGAGCCTTGAGGCTTGGGTGAGCCGCGGCAGGGGGCAGCTCTCCTACCGCGCAACGCAGGTGCTTACCGGGCACGGCTGCTTCGGTGAGTACTTGCGTCGCATCGAGAAGGAGGCGACGGCACAGTGCCACCATTGCGATGGAGACCAAGACACGGCGCAACATACCCTCCAGTATTGCAGGGCCTGGAGGGAACAGCGCCGTGTCCTGGTCCGGTATATCGGAAGGGACCTCTCGCTGCCGACGGTCATCCGACAGATTCTCGGCAGCGAGAGGTCGTGGAGAGCCTTCCTCGCATTTCGCGAGGAAGTGCTCTCCCAGAAGGAGGTGGCGGAGCAGCGGCGAGAGGGGACGGACCCCTTCCGTTTGGGGAGGGCCCGTCCCCGCCACCGTCCCGCACGGGGGGACCCCGCTCCGCCGACTAAGTTTGGTGGCCCGGACCCGCCGGTGGGTTTCCTTGCCGGTGGGCCGGGCACGTGCCAAGGGGCCGCGAGGCGGCAGAGTGGTGGCTCTGTCCTGTGGCAGAGTTCCCGGTGTCGCCCCAGTAAGCGCCGAGGATGGCCACCGTGGGGTTTTAGCCGGTAAGAGTCCGGCACTACCCCGTCGCCCCCACCAGGGCGGCGGGGTGTCCATGAGGATTTCCCCACGATAAAAAAAAAAAAAAAAGGTCGGCTCATGCGAAATTCAAACAATACGTTAGGAGCAGAATCTTTCTTTCGTACGTTAACGTAATCGGAATGACCTTTCCTGGAGGCGGTATTTGTTGTTCCCTATCGGTCGGTAGTGCGCAACCTTCCGGTCTTATGCTGGCTCGGGAAGGACACTTCGTTACATCTTATTAAGTAGTAGCTCGTGATCCGCGATAAAAATGGTGCGAACGTGCAAAGAAAAACTAAGTGCGAGGACTAAAACTTTCTACAGCCGTAAACCGTTCATGTCGCTGTCGCGTAATCAACAAAGTATAATTCGTAAGTCCTTTCCAAACGCGTCAAATAAGGGTAGCATCCCTGGCACCAGTCGAGGCCACACAGATGTCTTAAGTAATGTTCGGTCGATTTCACCGCGAAACGAATATCTCGCGCTGTCGCCTAATCTTTGCGGAGAAAGCAGTGCGAACGATGTTTCTGCCGTGCCTAACATAAATCATTTCCGCGATATCGAATCACCGCCAAACAACGGACCCCTCTCATACTTTAGCGACGAAGAACCGTCATTCGGGATGGATAATCGCGATAGCGACCGCGAATCATTCAAGACAAGGCTTGCCCGATGCTTTGTGTCCAATAACATTTCGTTAAAACAGGGCGATAATATCCTACGCGTTTTACAGTCACATAACTCCCTTACTTACTTGCCGAAATCGTGTAAAACCTTAATAGGCACACCACGCGCGTCGGTTAAAATAGAAAAAAGCAACCCGGAGAATACGTACATTTTAATATCGAAGACGCCCTCTTAAAAGTACTGACCCCGCTGCCCGCTAGCAAAGTCCCCGAGTTATATTTATCCACCTCAGCACGGATGGTATGAGCCCGCATAAGTCCACCCCCCTAACATTGTGGCCGATACAAATTCGCGTAACCAACGTCCCCAAAAGTAAGCCTTCCCTCGTCGGCGTTTATAAAGGACTTTCGAAACCCGGGTCATGTAGTGAATTCTTCAAATATTTTGTCGACGATTTTAAAAAAATAACTTCATTGGGTGGCATCAAATTCTGTAACAAACTCGTGCCCGTTCGGATGCGGTGCTTCGTCGCGGACGCGGTACGCTAGATAGTTTCTCAGTATTTCCATTTGAGAACGAAATGTCTGCGTATCGTAGATTCTGCCAGAAATCGCATAAGGTTTTACAACAAATCGGCAAGAGGTTGGAAGAGAGCGCTCGTAATTCAGTGTCGCCCCACGTAAATGGAGAACCGAAAATATATAAACCGTACCATAAACAGTCAAACGGACCGCTGCCTATAAACACCCCCAATTTAAACTGTGAGCAGTATCGGAGTCTTAAAATCGATAATACTTTATACAGCAACTCTTTGCGGGACAGTTGCAGTCAATTAAACGATAATAGCATCTGCATAATTGTGAATATTTTAAAGATTGATAGCAAATATTATTTCGCGGTAAAAATATTCGAATCCGTTACCGATTTTGACGAGGTGGGCGCAACATCATCACTCGTAGGGGTCTTCCGCTGTAAATCCTTACTAAATTGTATCCGCGTAATACAGGTAGATGACATTAAATGTAAATGTTTCAGAATGTCCTCATGGTCCTGTGCTATCGAAAACATAGAGAATTCGCGTAAAGTACGGTACCCCGACAAAATTTTACAGGGCGAATATGTAGTTTGTTCTCTGCAGCACTCCTATTAATAGATTATTGTATTCTTTTAATCACTTTTTTTCAAACTTACCGTCTAACCGCCATCTGCCTTGAGTATCAGGCTTGTCTGTCCGAACTCTGCTCGCGAGCAAATGATGATTCAATCCGGAATGCCCCATTCTCTTGTTGTGGGACTTCCCATTGACTGATGCTCGTCGCGCTTGCAAGCCTGGTCTACAGAAGTGTCTTTTTTCAATCGCACCCATACAAAAGTTTTTCTTCTTAATGTCCACCCTGTTCTATATTGCATTGACACTCTTGTGTAGTAGCAACATTGTCCGGACTGCCGCACAGTGGTTTGGATCGAAAAATTGAGTGACATTTTGCAAGAAATGCGAAATTTTCAGGATGTCTTGTAACGTGGCGAAAAATAATACTTATCGGTCTATGGTACGGGGTGGTTCACTTGCATTATAGTCAAATAGTGGTCATAGTTACCGACTTTTATGTTGTATTTGATGACATTTTCCTTTAACGATTGAACTATGTAAAAGAGACATCAGCATTAAACTTGCAGTTTACTTTACAGTTGCAGAATGTCGCGACCGAAACGGAGCGCACAAAAGCCCCAGAGGTTTCGTGACGACAAGTCCGATATCCGTAGCTTGGCTAAAGGATATTCGCGATATTGGTATCTGCCGTATTCCGCGTTGTTACGTGCCGGCGGGAATTGATTATAGGCGAGCAGATTTACATGTTTTCTGCGATGCCAGTTTAAAGGCTTTTTCGGCCGCCGCGTATTTGCGATTGGAAATAGTGAACGCGCCGGCTCGAGTAGTGCTAGTTGCTGCGAAAACTAGAGTCGCCCCCTTAAAGCCCTTATCGGTACCGCGTTTGGAACTACAAGCCGCGTTATTAGGGGCGAGACTGGCGAAAACGATAGCGGAAGAATTGGAAATTTCTTTAAATCGTCGGTATTTATGGTCAGATTCTACTACGGTTATTCGTTGGATTAAATCCGAACCGCGGACGCGCCAAGTCTTCGTCGCGCACCGCTTAGGTGAAATAGGAGAACTTACGGACAGCTCCGAATGGCGGTGGGTAACGTCAAATTCAAACCCGGCAGACGACGCGACGCGATAGTGTAACACCGCGCTACGTGCAAGCAATCGTTGGTTCGTAGGCCCGGAGTTCTTACAAAGTTCAGAAGCAGAATGGCCCGCGGATAAGCCGCTAGATGATAGTGAAAAGAAAGCTATTGATAACATGGAAGCGCGAAAGGCTCACGTGTACGTGACGTCCGTTGTGATGCCGAACTTGCCGTTAGCTATCAAGTTGCTGGGATGGCAAGGTTTACTGACGGTCGCGTGAGGGTAATGGCGAATCGCTGGGCGTTCAAGATACGAGTACGAGTCTCGGAGAGCGACATGAATAACGCTGAGGAATATTGGTACCGCGAGATTCAATCGGCTTGTTTCGAAGAGGAATTAAAAGATTTAAAAAATAATAAGTCCGTGAAGAGAGGAAGGAAGGTCTCGAATCTGAATCCGTTTGTGGACGAATGCGGATTACTGGGGGCGAATGGACGCGTAACGCGGAACTCGACGCGGAATTCAATAATCAGCCGATTATTCTCGAAGCCAGACATCCCGCTACGAAATTACTTATAACCGAGTAAAATCGGCGTTTTTACCATGCGAGTAGCGGCGCGGTCGTAAACGAGTTGAGACAAAAATATCATATAATCGGTCTCAGAAGTACTTTACGTTCTTTAATAAGCAAATGTCTGACATGTCAATTACGCAGGGGAAAACCTCGAATCCCGGTGATGGCAGCGTTACCGGCGGGCCGTGTAGCCTATAGGCACAGACCGTTTAGCCACTGCGGTTTAGATTATTTTGGCCCGATGTTTGTTAAAATCGGTCGACGCAGAGAAAAGCGTTGGGACGCGATCTTTACGTGTCTCACAACGAGGGCGATTCATTTGGAGTTAGCGCATAATTTGACTAGGGATTCGGCTATCATGGCGTTGCAGAGACTCGCCGCGCGAAGGGGTTCCCTTGGTTATTTACAGCGATAACGGAACCAACTTCAGGGGCGCGTGCAAGCAGCTTAGAGATGCGATCGCGGCGATTGACGTACAGAAACAGAAAAATTATGCTTCGGCAAATCGTATGAAATGGGTTTTCAACCCTCCGAATGCCCCTCACATGGGGGGGAGCCTGGGACCGATTAATCAGATCGGTGAAAACATCTCTGAACGCGGTGCTTCGCGAGCAAGCTCCTAGCGAAGAAGTACTTGTTACATTGTTGGCCGAAATCGAACATTCGGTCAACTCGCGGCCGCTCACGCACGTCTCTGTCGACCCACGCGACAATGAGGCGCTGACGCCAAATCATTTCTTAATCGGTTCCTCTTCGGGCGAGATACAGTTCGGCAGATACGAAGCGCAATCCGTGAGCCCGAGGAAACAATGGCGTCTTGCGCAAGCTTTCGCGGATGCATTCTGGAAGCGATGGTTGCGCGAATACTTACCCACTTTGATTTCGCGTAAGAAGTGGAACGAAACGGATACTCCGTTAGAAGTGGGCGATTTGGTTCTCGTAGTAGATTTACAAGCTCCTAGGAATTCGTGGAAAAAAGGGACAGTCGTGGAAGTCTACCCTGGCGCCGACAAGCAAATTAGAGTGGCGAAGGTGCGTACACCAACGTCCAAATTCGTGCGGCCGGCACGAAAACTTATAAAATTACTTGGCGCGACGGAAGTCCAAAATTAAGTTTTGGACGGGGGGAGAATGTTACGCGCAGATAGATTAAGTCCATGTTGCGATTACGCGGCGTTATGAATTTGTGTTAGGTACGACAAAACAGTGTATTGTGTTGATGCCCGAAGACATTGTGTCATCGCGGACGTCGCCGTATTTATTGTGTGTGGGTAATTATCACTACTTGTAAAGGATGCGTGCGGATCATGAGAGCAAAATGTCTTGTTTTATTTGAAGTTACGATTTCCGTAGGCCGAGCCCCTAGTGCGCGGTAACGTGAAAACGTGCCGTAACCTATAAGCCATTCGTGCTCAGGTGGAGGTTCGCTTCTACCTGAGACCGAGATTGACCTCATTAGGGAAGGTAAAACTTCCCGAGTTTTGAAAGTCCCGCGTGCACGGGGAGACCTTATAGTTGAACCGGGGCCGCTAGGCTAACCCTTGGTGGTAATAGAATTAGGGACAATAGTCCCCCTCTTCAAGGCCCAAATATGTACATGGTTCGAATTGTCTGCACGCAGTCCTCAGTGATACCTCGGAAGCGGAATAGAGCGGATCGTGCGAACCGAAGTCAACTACAAAAATTGTTTAACAGATGTTTAACAACTGTTTTTTAGTTAATTGCAAATGAGTTAACTATTGCTGAATTGGTTAATTTAAAGTAATTTATCCACTGTACTTGTTGGATAGCTTTTGAATTACTAATGTCAAATCATAAACTGTTTGTTAATGATTAATGTTTTACGTTGTTGTTAATTGTTCAAGCTTATCAAATTTGCGCGTCTAAGGACTGGAGCGCCGATCTCCCTCGGTAGCAACTGTCCCGAGTGCGGTGGCACCTAATTCTTACCTGCCTCATTACCGGCAATCCACCGCACTCGGAATCATTTCTTGCCGTCCTTACGTCACTCCTTTCGGGAAGGTTCCAGGCGCTTCAAAGCGGAAGTGACCTGTTAAAGGGAACCTTCCAGAAAGGGTCGCGAGGTAATAAATGCCGTGGGAGTTCGGTACTCACTCTCTTATTCTTCTGTGCTGATCACCTGAGGTAACCGCTGCAAAGAGTCGCTTGCTCTAACGCTTTAAACCGCTGTCTTGTACAATTTGGAGTCGCTAGCTCCAGTCTACTCAGACTATTGTGAACGGAAAAGAGGAGGAATTTATAATCAACCAAGTGTTTTTTCAACTGATACAAACAACCATAATACAGTGGAAGATATTAAAAGGAAAGTGCACTTATATCAAACAACTTAGCCTACATAAAACTTAAACCTATTCCTAAAATCTACACTAACCTAGCTACGAACTAAACTAAACCAAGAAGACCTATCCTAACTATCCTAACTATCCTAATTATTCTAAAAACCGCTGTTCTCCACCTATCGAACATTAATTGATCATATATTTTTATTATGTGTCAAGATTTTCTGGAAGATCTGTTGAGAGCATTGCCAATCATTAACTCTGTTAATTTAAGCATATGCGTAGCATTGACGAAACGCCTTATTATAGTATGTTTTGCCCTGGTTATATCATTCGTACTTAATATACACCAAATGTAGGATGAGTTAGGTTTTGCGATGGCTTGTTTATTGAGGCTTTAGAAATATTTAAAAGAAAATATCAGGATATGAAAATAGTATTTCACCAACATTTCTTATTATAATGTACACACATTAACAATTTACTTTGATCGATGGCTTGTATAGTTTACTTTATATAATATTACTTTCCGATGCATTTCAGACTTTGAGTCTCAAGGCGCGAGTCAATTTCGGTCGGAGCGATAGTATCTGTTTGTAATCTCATTTGTGTTTATATTACACACCATACGTAGAAGATCGGTTTTGCGATTACTTGTTGTTGCGTATGCGCCAGCTACATGTTCGTACCTATAAGTCGATTGTCACTAGACTACAAAATCAATTAACTCGTGATTCGTGATGTGTATATGTACATAACAACAACATATATTTTGTAGTCTATATGTACAGTTCGCCTCTGGAAAGAAGGCGCGTGGCTCTAGAATTCGGAAAGAGTGGGACTGATGGGCTACGCCTTATAAGCCTGGAAAACTCCGCCTTTTCTATCATTCCTCGGACGAAGCCCCCGATGGCCTCGACCTGGCCTTTCGTATACCTGACAGAGATCGTGTTCGGCTCAGGTCAAATATCATTGTGTGATATTTACTCGCCTTGTCTTTGTTGGCGAGACGAGAAAATAATACAAATTACTGTTTCCAAAACCGGAATTGGTTCAAATTTTAAAATATACATTCATATTTGAGAGCAGAACGATAAATTTTGAGTCGTTGTAATCGGTCAATTTTACTAGTGTGAAACAGTTTGAGATAACTTATATATCGCCTAAGTTATGTTTCACTGGCTACGCAAGGGTGCGACCTGCTATAGAAAAGCCAACCCCGGCGATGATGACTTTCTTAAAGATAGATTATTTAAGCTAATTGAGACACGAATGCAGCACGAGATTTGAAAACCCGAGAGCTTTGTCCGCCTGGAAAATTATTAAATTTTGTCTCTTATCTTATTAACATAACTGATATATGAACGAGAAATTTTGCTGTTACTGTACTTTATTAATGAAAGACAGAGGTGCCAGCTTTGCCAAGTGTTGGAAGACCGCGGGCAGGTAGCAAATGAAAGGGATGACTCACTATTATTTTCTATTGTACAAAATAGCTTGAAATAGTTACCGGGGGAAACTAGTCCATAGCCTGCTCGAAATTGCGGTGCGCTTGTAAGACTGAATGTTGCTGCTATTTGGCAGTGGTTTAAATTTCAGGAAAATTTTAAAAGTTTTAGTCTACTTGTCATCTGGTAACAAGTAACTTCGTCATGAGTATAATGAGTTTTCGCAAGCCTGTTTCAAGTGAAACTATACTTGAAGATGTGTTCAGTTCAATGGGCCAACGTGCATTTTTGAAAAAGATAAGTCTTTTTGTACAGTGCTGTTTAACTTGCTTCATTATAAGAATAAATAATTATTATGCAGATTTCCAGGTGCGCGTGGAACCAGCGGCAATAAGGGATCGCTTTATGAGTTGGACGAAAAGGTCGCCGCCGACAGGGTCCGCAAAATCTTGACCGCGCCGCAGGTAAGAAAAAGATAAGTATCGGCAGCCAACTCCCACAGTTTTCTACTAGCCAATAGAAACTAGACTTCAGACCGCTAATAATAAAACCTTTTGTTTCCGTTCCTAGGTACCGGATTTTGAAGAAGGAGACAAATTTTTCGCCAAATCAAAGCCAGGCGCCTTCTTTCCAGAGGCGAACTGTACATACATACTGAGATTAAGTTATAAATGCGTAAAATAAAACATACATGTTTTATGTGAGAATTATATGTTTCCTTTAATTTTGGACTGCAACATTCCCGCACTCTGACAGCATTAAAACTTATAAGAGTTTCCCTAAATTAAAACAGCACATGTGTCGGCATAATACCGGCATTTCATATTCCAACCAATTCTCGGCGAAGCTTGGGCGGCATTGCGTACTGCCATAATACCCCACAAATGCCGTTCGTATAGGTTCGGCATGTAGTGCCGACCGTTTCCACCGCCCGTGGCATTGCGTGCTGCCACAATACCCCACAGATGCCGTCCGGCATCTGTCTGTATAGGTTCGGCATGTAGTGCTGACCGTTTCTACCGCCCGTGGCATTGCGTACTGCCACAATGCCACAAAAAAGTCATTCTATAGGTTCGGCACGTAAAGGTGGGTATACATCTGCCGAAGCGAGCACGAGCCCGAACGCTCGGCGAATGCTTGCCGGGCTAGAGTTTTCGTCAGCGGAACAATAGAAAGGTTCCTCTGGATCGCCTGCGGATCCTCCCGCGAGCCTTAAGTCGAATCCCTCAACACATGTAGGTCCTTGAAGACGGTCACCTAGCTTTCGGTAATGCTACCGGGCAGCCAAACACGACCGCTTGGGGGGAAAAGTAGGGGAAGAATAGTGTGGCAAGGCAGTGATACGAGGGTCGGGGGTGGAAGGAAATATACAGGGGCAACGAAGGTATAGCGGATCGGAATCAGTTTTTTACCATCGAATTATCAGAAATACCGACATTTGCGTAATTGTTTTGTTATCCGTGTAATATCACTTGTGTCATGTATCGCTGAGCACTACTCGGAGTGGATCGTGACAGATAGCGACGGCCTATTGATTAATTGAAAAATGCAAAATCTCATGGAACTTGTTACTTATGCACTCCAATGAAACTGTTTTATTTTAAATTCTGAATTATGTAGTGTAAGGAATTTTCCTGGGGCTGCTCGGGGATAGAACTACCCGCAGCCAGTTACCCAGGAAAATGTGAAATATTACTATTAGCGATGACGGAATTTACAAAACGATAATTAGATTTTGATAGCGCTCTTTCGAGACGCCTGAATTGAATCGCCCGAAGGGCGGAACGCGCACTAAACCCTAACCCTCGACTACGAATTCGGAAGCCTTAAAAAGATGGGCGCCAGGTACCCCGCGGTACCACGTAAAGCGAACTGAACTGGCTATTAGCCGGACAACTTCCGGGGATTCGCAGTCGGATTCACTACCGCGGCAGCTCAGAGGCCGGAATAGAGGAGAGCGGTGGATTCGGCAGGAGACGCAACCAAGACAGAAAAATTTATAATACCCCCGAGGTTTATTGCTAGGTCTACGATGTTACAAATACCAGATGAGACTAGATAACGGCGGGAAAACGGACTTCGCTCACGGGAGTTACACGGCGCCCGTGAGGAGCAGATCGGAAAAGAATTCTATGGCCTGTGGTGGCCGGAACTAACAAGTAAGAAGGTCTCGGAACGACGAGACTCACGGATAAGCGGTGGTCCTAACTTCCAAAGGGAACCTCGCGACGCGAAACTTAAGCTAGTGGACGGAATGACTCGTCGTGAAGACGGGAGTCCTCCAGGAAGGTCGACCTGATTCTCGCGGAATCTCTGCAGTGTGTTTTCTACTATGGAAGCACGAGGACGAGACGTGAACAAGACTCGGCCAGGACAATCCCCTGACCGGCCAAACGTCGAAACGAAATAGATTGGTCCCAAAACTGGATCGCTTACCAAATGATTTTGAGGAGTGGTGTCTGGCGGAACACTACTGATCGCGGAACTACACTGTCAAAATCTACACAACGAATGTTCGCTCCTTCCGCGCGCGGGACTTTAATAGACTAATTCTAATTCCCCCCTGCACCCCTGACGTGGCCGATATTGTCACCAAACGCAGTCCGGGCTCCAAGGCTCGGGGAGCCTCCGCAACAGGGCCGTGCCCCTGCGCTATCGGAAGATCCTAGCGGTCGCTGCCGATGAATCCTTCCGCCTGGATGTGCCTTCCCAACCGCCCAGAATTCCCGCGGTGTGGCCAAAACTGCATGGGAAATCCTTCGTAGGCTGCTACCATCCGCAATGGAGTCTCCACGTTGAGCCGAAGTCTCGTGGCTGCTGGTGACGAAACTTAAGATAGGTGCCAGGATGCAGGTGGCGAAGCGACGTCCCTGGTCTGTGGGGCCTAAACGGCTCACGCGAAAATCAAATAGCATTAGGAGCGAAACAAAGGTTTTAAATTGGCTTAACTGTCGACCTTGCCTGGAGGCTACGTTTTTATATTCCCTAACGGCGCTTATGATCAACCTTCCAGTCTTATGCTCGCTAGGAGAGGACACTTCGTCACAAACTCCCCCTTCACTCACAAAAGACCGGAAGGTTCCTCTAGCGAAACAACTCTTTGGACCAATATCCTCGTGCTTCTCCAGTCCAGGTCATGGGACGAGACAAAGAAGTGAACTAAATGACCTTACCTAGGTACTGATGACATTTTTTTTCTTCTTTATTTCTGTTCCATTCTTCTGTAAGACGGTACCCTGCAGAGCTCCTCCTCGACGCGATCCTTCCTGGGGACGCTACGGCGCAACGGCGGTGTAAATCTAAGTTCCCGGACCTGTCTCCACAAAAGAAACGCACTTATCCTACGCGATGATGTGAGAGGGAAAATCAGTGGGAGTCGAGTTTCGGAACAAAACTTTTTATTATGTTTTTTTTTTTTTTTTTCATTTAGCGCGATCGGGTACAACTGATTTGCCCCGACGGCGGCGGTCCAATTCCGCCCAGTCGGCCTTCCAGCCCGGGTAACAATGGCGACAGTCCCGGAGGGTGAGGCCCGGGGTGCCGCATTTGTAGCAGAATTCCTGCTTCTTCGGGGCTGGGCAGGCCGAGTAGCGGTGCCCGGGCTGTCCGCACTGCCAGCAACCGCTGGATGACAATGCGGTAGTAGAGGGGCTGGGCGGCGGCCGTGAGGGGTTGCCGGGGTTTTCCGTGGCGGCGGCGGCTGTCTTGGGCGAGCGGACGCTGGAGGCCGCCCGCCGCAGGCGGGCGCTCGCGCCCAGCCGTGTCCGTGATCGGGCTCGAGGAGCCTCCTCTCGGCAAACGGGTGACGCGTGGCGGGGCCGTTTCGCGGGCTCCCTCGGAACCTTCCGCTCCTGCGGAATCGAGCCGGGCGTATTCTCGGCGGGCCGGGCGTATAGGATATGGTCTTCCCCGGTCTGGGACCCCTGGTCTGTGGTGATCGGGGCCACTTGGCTCTCCGCGTCCCTGGTCTCGAGGCGATCGGTCTGAGTGCCCTGTTCTGTGTCGGCTGGCCACGGCCGGACGATGGCCCCGACCGTGGTAGTCCGGTCCTCCTTCTCCTCCCTCACGGCCTCCTCCAATTCGGCCCAGAACTCGGGCCGAGTCTCTGTGATTTGGGCAAAGAGGTCCTCAAACTGGACCATCCTTGCCCATCCCCGAGGTGCGGTTGCCATCGCTGCTTGATTGGATCGGTGGTCTTCGGAACGAAACGGTGCTGTAAGGGGCCCAGTAGGTCAGGGGACATAGTCCTTCAAGTCTTGCACATGCACCTTTCCCACTGATTTCCCATCGGACGAGGACAATTCATAAACAAGAGGCGACAATACTTTGGAGACATAGAAGTGTCCGGAAAACTTAGTCGCTAGTTTAGCTGCAACATTCTGGGCGGCGTTGGAAAGTACGTGTTGTCGTCGGAGAACGGGGTCTCCGACTTTAAACGTGCGATCTCGACGGTGTTTATTATATTGGGCGGCCTGCTGCTGGTGCGCGGAATTCAGATTCTCCACGACCCACTCCCGCAATGAATCTAAATTAGACATCCGGGTCCTCCAGTTATCCGGGGAGGCCGGAGTCAAATCCGGGACGATATTGTGGTTTTCTCGTTTGCAGCGAGTCGGGATCGGGTCTCTGCCGAAATTCAAAAAGGCAGGAGAAGTCCGCAACGACGTATGAAAGGCCGTATTGTAGGCAAAGCGGAGACGAGACACATTCACGTCCCAATCGCGGTGATCGGTTTCTATGTACGAGACAATCATCGTCTTCAGTACACGATTTACGCGTTCCACTGGGTTGGCTTGTGGATGATAAGGCGGGGTGGTCGCGTGGTTAATTCCGTACTTTTTTGTGAGCGTCGATACTGTCTTGTTGACGAACTCCGTGCCATTGTCGGTAAGCAATGTTTTCGGAGTTCCCCATCGCGACAGCACGAGCTCTTCTAACGCGGAGGCCACTAACTGGCCGGTAGCGCGACGGAGTGGGCGACACGCCACCCATTTACTAAAAAGATCCTGCAGGACTATCAGATATTGGAACCCGGAGCGACTACGCGGGAAAGGGCCCATCATATCGGCGGCTACGACGATCCACGGCTGGTCAATTTGACGATGGCCCATCAAGCCCGCCGGTGCGGTTTGCTGGACCTTCGTCAGCTGGCAGATTCGACACCGTTTCACGAAATCGGCCGCGGAATTAAACATACCGCACCAGTAATAACGTAAACACAGCCGGTGATACGTCTTCTGTATGCCGAGATGGCCGGACTGCACGTCGTCGTGCGTTTCCCTAAGCGCGTCCTCCCGTTCCGATACGGGGAGTACCAGTTTCCATTCCGATAAATCTGATCCTAGCAGGTCATTTATTAACGCGTCGGTACGGCGAAAGTAAAGACGGCAAGATTCGATTCTCCAGTCGGGGTGATCCTTCGGACTCGTATTGACATCGGCGTATTTACTTTCGTACCACGGATCCGCCGGGGTCAATGCTCCCGCGACGGTCTCGACTTCGTAAATACGCGACAGTGCGTCCGGCACCAAATGCAAGTTCCCTTTTCGGTGGATTATCTCGAAGTCGTATTCGAGGAGCTTCAGGGCCCATCGAGCTAATCGGCCCGTCGGATTCTTTAATTCGCGGAGCCACCGGAGGCTGTGATGGTCGGTAATGACCGTGAATTTAAATCCCTCGAGGTATGGGCGGAACTTTCTGATTGCCCATACGATCGCGAGACACTCCTGCTCGGTGGTAGTGTAATTTTTCTCCGCGGGGATAAAAACGCGACTAGCGAACGCGATGACTCGTTCTTCCCCGTCCCGCGTTTGCGTTAGCACGGCTCCAAGGCCGACTCCACTTGCATCGGTCTGCAGGACGAACGGTACGGAGAAATCGGGGCAAGCGAGGATCGGGGCTTCTGCGACGGCGGTAGGCAAGGTCTCAAAGGCATCCTGTTGCTCTACTCCCCAAATCCATGGCTCTTGCTTCTTAAGTAAACGGTTAAGAGGCTCCGCCACGTCTGAGTATTGGGGTATAAAGCGTCGGTACCAGGATGCCATCCCCAAACAGCGTCGCAGTTGCTTTAAATTGGAAGGTGGTGAATAGGAGATCAAGGGGGCCGATTTCTCCTGGTCGACTTGGAGTCCGCGCTGCGAAACAACGAATCCTAAATATCGAACTTCGGTGCGGCAAAACTCGCATTTTTCCGGATTGATTGCTAATCCGGCTTCTAAGATTTTTCGAAGGATCTTTTCCACCCACTGGAGATGGTCTTCGAACGTCGCGTTGACAATGATTATGTCGTCTAAATAGGCAAAGGCGTGTGGTTCCATTTCTGGACCGATGAGGCGGTCCAGCAGACGCTGAAAAGTCGCCGGGGCTCCGGTGAGCCCGTACGGCATTCTCTTAAAGTGGAACAAGCCTTTGCCCGGTACGGTGAACGCGGTAATCTCTTTCCTGTTTACTTCCATCGGTATTTGGAAGTAAGCCTGGCTGAGGTCGATCGTCGTGATATACCGAGCGGCGCGTAATTTGTCGAATATCCCGGTCATATGCGGCAGGGGGTAGGCATCGCGCTTTGACACGCTGTTGACTTTCCGGAAGTCGAGGCAAAACCGATACTTCCCGTTCGACTTCTTGACCATTACGATGGGACTTGACCATTCGCTGGCCGACGGTTCTATAATGTCCTCGGCCAGCAGACGATCTACTTCTTGGTAAATCGCCTCCTGTACGGGCGGCGAAACAGAGTAATACCGCTGCTTCATAGGCGGGTGATCTCCCACGTCTATCCGGTGTTTCGTAAGCGCGGTGAGCCCTTTGGCTCGAGACAATTCCGGCATAAGTTTACTGAGAAACGCGTCCAAGCGAGACGCCTCCCCCTCCGATAGAAATTGCACGCTCGAAAGCATGCTATACTCGCAGCCCGCCGGTGACTGAACGAAAGGGAACACGCGAGACGGGTCATCCTTAAAGCGCCAATTCATATTCCTAAAATCCGGGAGGATACCGAATTGCGCTATAACGTCTACCCCCAATAACAGTGGAGCGGCCAGCTCTTCCAAAATTCGGGTCTGCACGATGCTAGACATTCCTTCTATTGTCAACCGGAACTCTGCTAGGTCGGTGGCGTAATGCACCTTTCTGCACGCAGTAATTAGTAGCGTTGGGACGGTTAAAGGTTTCACCTCCGCATTACTTCCGTCTCGCTCTGCGACGGCCCGACAAATGAAACTGCGCGACGCTCCCGAATCTATTAGGGCGACAGATTGGCAATTCCCAACTAAAACCGGAACCTTGAGTAACGCGGTCTCGGTGCTTGTCATGACCGCGGTTATCTCGTATTGCGTTGGCATTTTGTGGACCGTTTCTAAATCGCGGGGAGCTGGAGGGGTCCGGTCCTTCAGCGCTTGTGAGAGTTTCCCGAGGCCTTGTGGCAGCGTGGGCACGTTTTCGTGGTGGTTCCCGGATGCCCACACTTGAAACAATATACCCGCTTCGGCGCGCGACACTCTTTCGCCCGATGGCCGGTTTTCTCGCAGTTCCAGCACTTAACCAGCGGTGCGGCACCTTGGTTACGAGACGGCTCGCTGGGTTTACTAGTGCTGGATTCGGACACCGCGCATAAGGTCTCGGCCTTACGCGCTTTTGTCTTCGGTACAGGTGTTCCGTACGCTGCGAGATACGGCGCTAGTTTCGGGCGAAATTGAGACGGAACGAAAGTCGCGGTTTCCGTATTCCTTTCGGCCCATACCGCCTCCAGCAGTAGTTGCTGCATGGAGTGTATGTTCCGAAGGTTAATCGCCTGGCGGATCCTCGGCAGCAAATTATAATATGTATGCTCTATCTGAACTTCTATCGTCCACGCGGGACGCAACCGACTAAATAGTGACTGCATGCATATTATATATCCCCTGACCCCTTCGTCTTCCCCTTGAAACCGATAATACGCGGTACGTCGAAGTTCCTGCTGGATATTTGGGTCCACAAAATGCTCACGCATTGCCGACGCAAACTCGTCGTACGTGTGCCATAAGGGCCTATTTGCACGGAACCACTGCAATGCTAATCCCTCCAAAAATGATGGCAGGTTTAGAAATACGTGTGGATCCGGCAGGTAGTATGTGTCGCGGCACTCTGCTATCCGGAGCAGGAATTCTTCCGGATCTTCTTCCGGTTTACCCCCGTACCGGATGCCTAGACGCCGCAGTACGTAGAAAACGTACTGCAGGTTCGTGTGCGTTCGCGTGGGTGTAGGCTGGACCCTCGGTACGTAGGATAGTCCCGGTCGCGTTGGCGGCGTTGGCGGCGATGGTTGCGAAACCGTCGGTTGCGAAGTTTCCGGGGAGACGACCGGATCGCGGATGGGCGGTGAGGTCCGCGGTAGAAGAACCGGTACATAAATGGACTCCACGAAGTGGTCACCTGGGGAGTCCGGCGACACATATTCTTCTGCCCTTAAGTGGGGCGTGTCGATTTCGGTACCGTCCGGCGTCGCGTCCGCGAGGTCTATTCGCGGCAGCGCGTAATCCGTCTCCCGTGGTTGTATGGTCATTTTCCGCGACGACGATTGGACCAACGTCGCGGGTGTTGCGGGTGAGCTCGATTCACCCGCTTCGAAATTTATCTGTCTCGCCAATCTGTCCTTCATTGTCGGAGTTC
Source organism: Ectemnius cavifrons (assembly GCA_964023945.1). Taxonomy (NCBI): domain Eukaryota; kingdom Metazoa; phylum Arthropoda; class Insecta; order Hymenoptera; family Crabronidae; genus Ectemnius; species Ectemnius cavifrons. The sequence continues at coordinate 2,841,585 of OZ030385.1, read as the reverse complement.
CACCTTGCTCCGACAATTCTCGCCTCCGCAGTTCGTTCAATAACTCCTCTAAGGTGAAATCTTTAATTCGTCCCACTTGTTCCTCCGCCACTGTCTTTTGTTTGTATTATTATTAGTTGTGTCCCGAATTAGATCGCTGGTCGCGAAACTGTTTTGGTTTGGGGTCTGTTTACCCGAATCTGACAATAGTCGCGTGCCCTATTGTCTTCCGACTAACCGACCCAGTAATCAAATTTGTGCTAATTACCGTTGCGGCTTTCTTCTTCCTTATTCGCGGAACGTTAAATTTTCTCGAAAGATCTAATTCTTTGTAATACTAGTTCTTTCAGCAGCAGTCCCCCAAACTAAATTACCACCACGTCGAGATTCGCTCTATCCCGAAACGCGTGACGTGATTTCCTCTCACTAGTGGTACTTCCTGTACTCTTTTTCTGTGACGGACTTGCCGACCAGAATTATGCAGCTTCCTGTGATGTGTGCGCTGTTGGTTTGGGGCGATTACGCAATACAACGGATACAATACAATAAATTCCGCCACCAAACCCACGAAAATTGTACATACAAATCACACAATCACAGGACGGGAAACGACGGTTGGGAGTCTATTCCCTAGCTTGAATTTATGCTGTCTTGGTCCGCCCTGGGTCTACCTTTAACGTTGGGCGCCAAATTTGTGAGGAATTTTCCTGGGGCTGCTCGGGGATAGAACTACCCGCAGCCAGTTACCCAGGAAAATGTGAAATATTACTATTAGCGATGACGGAATTTACAAAACGATAATTAGATTTTGATAGCGCTCTTTCGAGACGCCTGAATTGAATCGCCCGAAGGGCGGAACGCGCACTAAACCCTAACCCTAGACTACGAATTCGAAAGCCTTAAAAAGATGGGCGCCAGGTACCCCGCGGTACCACGTAAAGCGAACTGAACTGGCTATTAGCCGGACAACTTCCGGGGATTCGCAGTCGGATTCACTACCGCGGCAGCTCAGAGGCCGGAATAGAGGAGAGCGGTGGTTTCGGCAGGAGACGCAACCAAGACAGGAAAATTTATAATGCACCCGAGGTTTATTGGCTAGGTCTACGATGTTACATAAACCAGATGAGAATACATAACAGCGGGAAAACGGACTTCGCTTACGGGAGTTACACGGCGCCCGTGAGGAGCAGATCGGAAAAGAATTCTATGGCCTACGGTGGCCGGAACTAACAAGTAAGAAGGTCTCGGAACGACGAGACTCACAGATAAGCGGGGGACCTAACTTCCAAAAAAGGAACCTCGCGACGCGAAACTTAAGCTAGTGGACGGAAATGACTCGTCGTGAAGACGGGAGTCCTCCAGGAAGGTCGACCTGATTCTCGCGGAATCTCTGCAGTGTGTTTTCTACGATGGAAGCACGAGGACGAGACGTGAACAAGACTCGGCCAGGACAATCTCCTGACTGGCCAAACGTCGAAACGAAATAGGTTGGTCCCAAAAGTGGATCCCTTACCAAATGATTGTGAGGAGTGGTGTCTGGCGGAACACTACTGATCGCGTAACTACACTGTCAAAATTTACACAACGAGTGTTCGCTCCTGCCGCGCGCGGGACTTTAATAGACTAATTCTAATTTCCCCCTGCACCCCTGACGTGGCCGATATTGTCACCAAACGCAGTCCGGGCTCCAAGGCTCGGGGAGCCTCCGCAACAGGGCCGTGCCCCTGCGCTATCGGAAGATCCTAGCGGCCGCTGCCGATGAATCCTTCCGCCTGGATGTGCCTTCCCAACCGCCCAGATTTCCCGCGGTGTGGCCAAAACTGCATGGGAAATGCTTCGTAGGCTGCTACCATCCGCAATGGAGTCTCCACGTCGATCCGAAGTCTCGTGGCTGCTGGTGACGAAACTTAAGATAGGTGCCAGGATGCAGGTGGCGAAGCGACGTCCCTGGTCTATGGTGCCTAAACGGCTCACGCGAAAATCAAATAGCATTAGGAGCGAAACAAAGGTTTTAAATTGGCTTAACTGTCGACCTTGCCTGGAGGCTACGTTTTTATATTCCCTAACGGCGCTTATGATCAACCTTCCGGTCTTATGCTCGCTAGGAGAGGACACTTCGTCACAGTAGTAACCATATTAAGTCTTATGATATATCAAACTTCTGTGAATTAAAACTTCGGGAAGCCGGCTATGATTATTAGGATGAACGCTTGTTCGTTTAAATTAATACAATTCGAAATTATACGACAATCTTGGGAAGTGTAGGGCAAAAGTGACCGATACGGCATAGAGTGACCCGTGTTCAGGGCAAGAATACGTCAACTGCTTTGAGGATTCTCCTTGCTGCTCGGGGCAGGACCTGACTTCAGCGGATCTGAAAATTCGACCAAACGGTCGGTCGATGGTTGGTTATATGCACATTTTATATAAGGTCGAAGCGTTTCGATGATCAGGAGACTCGGTAGAGTCTCGTGCCAAGTACTAGTTGTTATATTGTTATATATATAGTATGGCGCGCGACTACCGAGGATACTTATCCCGAAGTGTAGCGGTTATCGTCTGCTATAAAACTTCCACTTCGATTTATAGAAAAGTTACAGCTCCAAGGATTTATTTATGAATTTTGTATTTTTTCGTTGATTTTTCTGAATCGAATGAGCCAAGAATCAAGCGAGTCGGTTCAGTCGTTCAGGAGATATGAATTTCTCCTGCTTATTTTCCTCGTGGAAAAGGCAAGGTGGATTAAGAGTCATAGGATTCCACAATTCCTAAAAATGTGGCTTTCACTGTTTTCACACCAGTTGGCACCACTCTGAAATATCGTATTTACGTTAAGGTGGGTATAGATTTGCCGAACCGAGCGCGAGCACGAACAGCTAGACAATAGAAACCGACACATGGGCACGGTTTCGAAACAGTTTTCGAGTGCATTCGACGCACCATGAACGTCGAACGCCGGTATACACTTGACGAGCCGCGCACGAACATGCACATTAGCATTTTCTCAAGAGGCTGGGGATGGGTTCGCCAGGAAAATTTCCCGATCCGCTGAAGTCGGATCCTGCCCCGAGCAGCAAGGAGAATCCTCAAAGCAGTTGACGTATTCTTGCCCCGGACACGGGTCATTCCATGCTGTATCGGTCACTTTTGCCCTACACTTCTCAAGATTGACGTATAATTTCGAATTGTATTAATTTAAACTAACAAGCATTCATCCTAATAATCATAGCCCGCTTCCCGGGGATTTAGTTCACAGAAGTTTTATATATCATAAGACTTAATATGGTTACTATATAATTCAGAATTTAAAATAAAACAGTTTCATTGGAGTGCATAAGTAACAAGTTCCTTGAGATTTTGCATTTCTCAATTAATCGATAGGCCGTCGGTATGTGTCACGATTCACTCCGTGTAGTGCTCAGCGATACACGACACAAGTGATATTACACGGATAACAAAACAATTACGCACATGTCGGTATTTCTGATAATTTGATGGTAAAAAGCTAATTCCAATGAGCTCTACCTTCGTTGCCCCTGTATATATTTCCTTCCACCCTTGACCCTCGCACCACTGCCACGCCACACTATTCTTCCCCTACTTTTTTTCCTAAGCGGTTGTGTTGGCTACCCGGTAGCATTACCGAAAGCTAGATGACCGTCTTGAAGGACCTACATGTGTTGAGGAATTCGACTTGAGGCTCGCGGGAGGATCCGCAGACGATCCAGAGGAACCGTTCTATTGTTCCGCTGTCGAAAACACTGGCCCGGCAAGCATTCGCCGAGCGTTCGCGCTCGTGCTCGTTTCGGCAGATGTATACCCACCTTTACCGATCTGTAATCTGTAATCTGTGTCATACCGACACATTGGTTAAGCCGGTTATGCCATGGTTGGTTATGTGCCATAATGGTTATATGACAAAGTCTGATTTTATTATTTGTTCCAGATTCCATGCTTTATGTAGTTAATAAAAGAGTTATACTGTCCTTGCCCCTGTCCCTGTGATCTTGTCGTTATTAAGGATTATGAAATGTTAAAAGTGTTAAGTGCGTAACTCACAAGTCCCTGTTTTGGGAAACGAGTGCTGATTACCAGTAGTTAAAATTATCAAGTGTGTAGCAAATCAATCTTTGAAGCAATATTAGCAATTATCAGGAGACTCGGTAGAGTCTCGCGCCAAGTAGTTAGCTATAGCTATACAGCGCGAGAAGCCGAGGCTACTTATCCCGACGCGTAGCGGTTTTCGATCGATATAAGACTTTCACTTCGATTTCCGAAAAAGTTACCAATCCAATAAGCTAAACAGCAAGGAAATTGGTCCATGCATTCAAGAGATATGAATTTCCACCTCTTATTTTTTCGCACGAAAACGATTCAGAAGAAGATTCAGAACAAAAATGTAGGTCACATATTTTCCACGCTAGGTGGCAGAATATTCATATATTTCTAGCTTTGTAGCTGCGAGATGTGTTATGGTAGAGAGAGAAGACAGATGTGAGATGACGTTAGAGAGAGATGCTAGACATGTAGAAAGAGACTAACTAACACGAGATGGGTAGATTTCTTATTTCCTTGACGTTCGAGTGCTTGGTTATGTAGGCTATTTTATGATAGGAATATCTGACGCGAGGATATCTGACAAATTTAACAGTTTTATTCTCTTAGTGGTACAGCTTTATGACGTTACTCAATCTAACACTGTTAAGCAATATCCTCTTATTCAATACAATTATAGACTACCAAAGTTGCCAAGTGCATAATCAGGGCCCACTTAAATGAAAAAGCAACAATTTGTTCACCAAGTGATACTTCAGGTCTTTCATGTAAATGATTTCTGAACTACGAGCCTTACTAGTAATCAGTATTTGCTTCCTTCTTATCAATATCGGGAAAAATGATCTCCTTGTCAGTTATGAGGCACTGGACAATGCTCATGAAATCGGAGAAAATTCATATATTGGAGGCAAAAATGGGATAACAAGGCCGCTGTATATAGTATATATGATTGAAAATGAAAGATTTATTAGGATTTACTCATATTGTAGTAAAGTCAGTGTTAGGTTTAACACCAGTACTACCGAACGAGTCGAAATGACTTTTTTTTACGTGGTGCGTTATAACAGCATAACAATCGTCGGTAGTTCTAGTGTTAAATCAGTTTTCCATTGCCTTTTTACCTCGCAATGAAGCGCGCACACGCCAAGATTTTTTGTATTGTTAATCGGTAATTTATTGTTAAGTTATTGTTCATTGTTAATGTGAGTTAAATCGAGGTATCTTTGAATGAAAGCTTGGCTTTCTTGTATGATATCTATTATCTTTTTTGTTATATTTCATTATATATTATATTTGTTACATTTTTGTGGGGAAATCCAACTGCTACTTGGCGCATTTTCTTACATTTTAATGTTTTTGGGCGGATCCTCTTATTCAATACAATTATAGACTGCTAAAGTTGCCAAGTGCATAACCAGGACCCACTTAAATGAAAAAGCAACAATTTGTTCACCAAGTGATACTTCAGGTCTTTCATGTAAATGATTTCTGAACTACGAACCTTACTAGTAATCAGTATTTGCTCAGTAAACTTTAGATCTTTGACTTCTGTAGTTTTGAATTATGTATCTGTTCAGCAAGTTTGAAATCTATAATTGAACTGGTTCTTGGGTACGTCCTTGTCAAATTTGACATTACAAATGTGTTGAATAAGAGAATTAATAGAACTTATTAAGTGTTGAGCCTAATCGTAATATTAATTTAGGGGCATACTAGTCGTGGAAAATTAGTAGTGCTCATCAAGTTTGAAGCATGTCGCTTAAGTCGTTCTTAGCCTACACATTTGACAAGTTCCACACTTTTCACATGTGTCGAATGAGGAGAGGATGTATAATTCAAGCGAAGGACTCCAAATTTGTTGGACGAATGTGAATTGCCACTAGATAGCATGGCTTTGAATTTCATATAATGAAGTCCAATACTTCATATATTATATTTGTTACGTCCTTCGGTCCTGAACGTAACACATCATACAGATAAGCTGCATCCTCCTCTTATTCGTCATATTGTTGAAATATTAAACATATCAAATGTGTAGCTTGAGAATTACTTAAGCCAAAGATCTGAAATGTATTCGGCAAATACTGATTGGTAATGGCGGAATGTTCCTAAGTTGTATCAGTATCAGTATCTATTCATCAAATTGTAAACCTGTCGCTTAAGTGGTTCTTAGCTCCACATTTAACAAGTTTCACACTTCACAAATTTAAGCGAAGGACTCCAAATTTGTTGGGCGAATATGAATTGCCAGTAGATAGCATGCCTTTGAATTCCATATAATTAAGTCCAATGCTTTGTATGTTACATTATACAGCCAAGATGTGTCCTTGTCACATTGTTGAAGTATTAGTTAAATCTTTCACTTTTGTAGTATTTGAATGATGTATCTGTTCAGGAAGTTTGAAATCTGTCACTGACGTGGTTCTTGGGTACGCCCTTGTCAAACTTGACACTACAAATGTATCGAATAAGAGAATTAATAGAACTTATTAAGTGCTGAGCCTCATCGTAACATTAATTTAGGGGTATACTAGTCGTGGGAAATCAGTATTTGCTCATCAAATTTTAAACCTGTCACTTAAGTGGTTCTTAACCTACACATTTCACAAGTTGTACACTTTTCACATCTGTTGAATGAAGAGAGAATGTTGTGACGGGGTTAGTTTGCCTCGCCACAAGTTCTCCTCGCTCCAGCAAGGGAGGCCGGGCGAACGCCCGCCGTGTCTCTCTCTCTCTCTCACACTCGTACGCGCGGTCTAACCCGACATCGTCGCTCCAAGGCAGGCACAGGCGAAAATAACAGGCACTAATGCGAATTGGAACGCCGAGAGGCACCTAGGTAGGCGCGACGGACTGGGCCACCTAGTGGGACGGCTATCCGTTTAGGCGAGGAGGAGAGTCCGGCTCATAGGGATGCGCAACCTGCCAGGCCGGATAAGCTGGGGCCCGTCCAGCCGACGCTCGAGACGCCCCTGAGGACGGACAACCAACCGAGGGACGACGAGGCGACGACGTTGGATGCCCGTCACTCTTGATGTTCGACCTGCTCAGCTCGGCGGATCGCCCAAGGCGGTCGATACATGAGGTCGAAGTCGGTCCTAACGCGCGGGATCGATTTCGACACCGTCTAACGGATGGAGCCACGGGAGGATTCGGGGGTAGCGGCGCTGAGGGTGTGAGACCGCTTAGCGAATTAGGGGCTCTCTCTCGTCACTCAGATTGCGACTGTCGTAGCGACCGCTAGCGTTTGAGCGTTTCCCATTATTTTGGAAGTTAAAGTGAGTGACGAGGAGAGAGAGAGAGCAGAGTGGATTATTAGCCAGACGACTGGGATTTCTTTGGAAGCCAGCTAACCTGGATTAGAGAGGATTGATCGGCAATAATACCGGCCGGATTCAGATTGCGGTAAGCCTCACACCCTCTTCCCCTATCCTTTGGGATCTTTCCGTAAAAGTTCCGAGCCCAGTAGTCGGGTTCCTCGTATTTGTTGTATTTGCTATTAGAGTCTGATAAGCCTGTTTGTGCCCTGCCTTCCTTGGTGCGAATTCGCACTTCGCATCTGAGTCGCGTGGTAGCATTGTAGACTGCGTTCGCCGAACAAAGTGGCCGCCATCTTGCCACTTGTTGCCGGGATTCGCGATCGATAGCCCGTTCGAACGGGCGTGCGTTCCCCTCGAGATTTGCGGCGTACATCGTCCGCTGAAGTTCGGCTTCATTAATTGTTGCAGTCCGGTAATCGACCGACCATCTGTCGATCGCTCGCGACGCGTTTCCCTACTGCGTGGTTAAATTGTACAGGGGCCCTTGTGGCCTAGGATCGAGAGCGCGTTAGCTCGATTTGCCGTAGGTTATTTAGTTGTAGCACCGTCGGTCCGCCCGACATAAATAAACAGGGCGCTGTTATTTAACACAACTTTTGGGCAACATTCTTCAGCTATTCGTTCGCCCAGTGTGTCGTCACCGGTCTCCCTTGTTCCCCGCCCCTCTCCCATTACATCTGGCCAGCCGGGCCAACATTCGCGTTTCCCACCGAGCTTTCTCTCTCGCTCGAGTTTTCCATCTCCTCTGGGTAGCACATTCTTATAAATTTTGGTCTCGGTCGCGGGGCCTGGCGCTCTTTAAGCGCCCAGAGGACTCGGGATTCAGAGAGGAGGCTCAGTCGAAGTATTCCCCGCTTTCCTGACAAGCCAACGAGAACGGCGAAATCGGGAAAGCGGTGGCAAAATTGGCGCCCAACGTGGGGCCACGAGGGAAAAAGGGGACGACATAGCTGAAAACAAAGTTTCGGATAGCTAGCGTCCCTGCCAGGCAAATCGAGTGTACGCAGTTACGCGCACACGTGTAGGGAAAGCGAGGATCCGTGGAACAAAGCAATTTTGCCTGCCGGTCGACTGAGGGTCGACCGTTGTAAACACTTCGCGCCCATAACATAGGTTGCCTGACGAAGCGGCGATTCTGAGCAGACAGCATGCCGCCTAAAAGAAAGGGAGTTTCTCGCAGAGAGCTCGAGCGAATGTACAGTGGCGTAGGCGCGGATATTTTGCGCGGTCTTTTACAGGTCCAAGGAATGGACACTGGCGGAACTGTGGAGGACATGCTGGGGAGATTAATCGATCGCCTTGCTATCGAACCGCGATCAAGGGACGAGGTAGGTGAGGGAGACGAAGTAGGCGAGGGAGCTGAGGCAGACCCACGAGGGGGAACCTCAGTCAGCCTCGCCGATATTTATGGCACCTTAGACCGGGCGAAAGACCATCTCGCGTCGCGGTCGTCTATGCCGAGCATGGAGGAAGTTGAAAAATCCACGGTAGAGGCGGGCGGAATCCCGATAGAGATCGCGCCCCTCCGTGAAGAAGCCTCCGGAGGTCGGGTAGAGTCCGGCGGTACGCGGGTAAGGTTAGCTGCGCCCAGCATTACCCTCACCCCCCCTAACGTCGCGCAGGCCACCGAGTTGTACGGTGCTCGGGAAGACATCCCCCGTCCCTCCAGCCCGCAGCCAGGCCCTAGTGGGCACGGTAGAGCTGCGGGGCAAGGGGACGCGCGACCCCCTCCACTGCTGTCCTCCGCGCCTAGCCGCCAGCCGCGTGACGTCACGCCGGCACCGCTTCCAGCATGCGCGAGCATCTCCACTCACCCCGCGCCTACAAACTACGAAGCCGAGGCAGCTCGCGTAGAGTATCGCGTGCGCGCCGAACCCCTCCCACCGTCGAGCACTTTCTATGAGCACCGAGCAGCTGATTTCTTTGCTCCTTACGCTAGCGGATGGCAAGCTAGCCCTTTGCCGCGACGCCGCGCGATTCCCCCGATTGCCCCTCCACGTACCAACCCACCCACCCCACCTATCTCTCAGAGCGAGGAGTACGTGAGAGCGCCAGCTACGTATCGTCTGGTACAAGAGGGAGAGGACAACTATCCAGTACGTAACCCACTATACCAACCAAGACGTGAAGGCACGGTGGACCTAATTATCGGCAAGATCATGTCCCAGTGGCCGCACCGCTTCCATGGAAATCCCGGAGAAGACGCCGATCGATTTTTATCAGCGGTCGAGGCGCGAGCACGCTTCCATGGGATACCAGAAAGACAGCTGATACCCAACGTGCTCGTTCTCCTGGGAGGACTGGCCGAAGACTGGTACTTGGCCACCAGCCTCTTCCACCGGACATGGACTGCCTTCGTCACCGGTTTTCTAAAAGCCTTCGAACGGAAGCCGAGCCTGGACCGGATGAGGGAAATTCTGGATAGACGACAGCAGTCAGGCGAACCCTTCTTTCTCTATCTGGCAGACGTACTCCGCCGGGCTGAGAGAATTGATCCCGGTTATTCCGAAGCAGCGCTTCGGGAAATTATTTACAAAAACATGCGTCCTTATTACCGTACCTTAATTCCAAAAAATTCTTTCCGAACATACGACGACTTGGCGGAGTTGGTGACCGGTTGGGAGGAAGATGCACCAGAAGAAGTGCTAGCCCACGTGTCGCCGAGGGCGACAGGGCTCTCCCACCCGCACGCCAGTGCTCCTCCATCTCCCGTACCTGCCTATAGACCATCCGCTTCTCACTCGTGGGCCCCGAGTGGTGGAATGGAATTAAAAAATACTAATAGGGCATCGGGAACCGACGCGCCCACATATTACGTTACCGCTCCCGCAGGGCGTTGGTCCGCGCCTCCGCAAGCTCCGCCGCCAGTAGGCACGAGCGGCACGGCAAACTATCCGCCGTATTATGTTTCGGGAACACCGCCTCCCTTCGCGCCTTATCATCCGCCAGAAACATATGCGCCCGTGGCCAGTCATTGCGAGCACCAGTATCAGGCGCACCATTATTGTTGCGCCCAGATACCCCCTCCTCCCACTACAGCTCCTCCTCCTTCTCCATCGCCGAAGCGCAACAACCGAGGTCGGCTAAATAAAGTGACGTCTCCATTCCGCCACCATCAGCTGCAACCGCTTCCGGATTACCACCTCGATGTTGGAGATGCGGACGAACAGGTCACCGGAAAAGCCAGTGCCGAGCGGCCGAAATTCCGCACTGTGTCCGGTGCGGTACGGCGGGAACACCGACCGCCAAATGCCCGAAATGTTCGGGAAACGAGGCCGACCGGCGCTAAGCGAGGCATTGGCGACGGCAGTAGATGACGAGGCCTCCACGACATTCGAGGACTCAGAGGGAGAGGAGGAATTTGAACCACCTACGCCTTCCAAATCCTCACCCAAACCAATCCCGCTCCTTTATATCACGGTGACCGTGGAAAAAATAATAGTGAACGCGCTCGTGGACACGGGGGCCAGCGAGAGTTTCGTGAGCGAAAAGTTCGCTCAAAGTCTCGGCACGGCCGCACCTCTCGCGCCCGTAGTTCCCCGATATTATGCGCTCGCGGACGAAACCGTTCGTTGCGCGAAATATGCCGGTTACGTCAATATTACGATAGAGCGGGAAACCAGACGCATTTATTTACAGGTAATTGAGGCTTTGGGAGAGCATATGATATTGGGTGTTGACGCAATTGACGAATTTGGAATCATTCCCATTTTTCCATGGCGCAAATGGATTTTTCTGGCGAGACCGGATTATTTCTATCCTTTTCAGGCTGGCGATTATATACGGCCGAGCTTGCGAGGTATCAGTCGCCTTACCGAAGGCGAAAATGAACGTTTGAAAATTTTCTTGGAGCAAAGATTGAGCAATTTAATTTCTAAGACCGGCTGCACGGCGCTCATTAAACACACAATCGACGTGGGCGACCATCCGCCCATTAAACAACGGTATTATCAAGTTTCGCCGAAAGTTCGCGAAGCTATTTATGAACAAGTCGACCAATTGCTCGCGGATGGTATTATTGAGCCTTCGAACAGCGCGTGGTCCAGTCCGATCGTTATGGTGCGTAAACCGAACGGCACCTATAGATTTTGCTTAGACTTCCGCAAAGTCAATGACGCGACGAGGAAAGACGCGTTTCCGTTGCCGATTATGAACAGCATTTTGGATAAACTACGGGCAGCCCGATATATCTCGACGTTAGATCTGAGTCAGGCCTACTTTCAGATTCCGTTAGAGGAAGAGAGTAAGGAAATTACGGCTTTTACAGTGCCTGGAAGAGGACTGTATCAATTTATTCGTATGCCGTACGGCCTGACCAACGCGCCCGCGACATTCCAAAAATTGCTAGATAGTTTAATCGGGGCGGAAATGGAGCCGTTCGCGTTTGCATACTTGGACGACATTATCATCGTAACTACCACCTTTGACGAGCATGTGCAGTGGCTGGGACGGATTTTGGATAAAATACAGGACGCCGGCCTAGCAATAAATCCGGAGAAATGTGAATTCTGCCGGTTTGAAGTCCGGTATCTCGGGTTTATTGTTCATGAGGACGGCCTCAAAATAGATCAAGAGAAAATTCGGCCGATTCTAGACTATCCAGAACCGCGTACGGTGAAACAATTACAGCGATTTCTCGGCATGGCTTCTTGGTACCGGAAGTTTATCCCGGGATTCGCCACAATCGCCGAAAGCTTAACCCAGCTACTGCGCAAAGATAGAAAATGGACATGGACCGACGCGCAAAGATCTTCGTTCGAACATCTCCGACAGATGATAGCTACCGCGCCCGTGTTAATCTACCCGCATTTCGAGCTGCCCTTCGTATTACAAACGGACGCGAGCACTGTGGGATTGGGTGCAGTCTTAACGCAAGATATTTCAGGAGTAGAACGCGTGGTGGCTTACGCAAGTCGTACGTTAAATGACGCCGAATGAAAGTATACGACAACCGAGCAAGAGTGTCTAGCCGTTTTATGGGCCATCCGAAAATTCCGTCCGTATTTAGAGGGTTACCATTTCACGGTTATCACGGACCATAGCAGCCTACGCTGGCTGAAAAATTTGAAAGATCCGACAGGTCGCTTAGCTCGATGGGCACTTGACATGCAAAACTACGATTTCGAAATTATCCATCGGAAAGGAGCATTGCATCGCGTTCCCGACGCACTTTCGCGAATGTTCGAAACAGAGGCCCTCGCGAGCGAGCTCGCAGATAACATTAGCCCGCCGTTACATAATGTCCATCCGGTCGTCGGTGCGCTGACCCACGTACACGAAATTCAGGTCGCAGAAAAATTAGCACAAATCGCCGCTCTTCCCGATCCTTGGTACGACGCGAAATACGCGGCCGTATCAAAATCCCCGAACAACCGGGATTGGAAAGTAGAAGGAGAACGGCTGTTTTTTAAGCGAACCAATCCAATAACATCGGAATTATTAAAAGGCGACCTGAATGAGTGGAAATGGGTTCCCAAGAATTCGGAAAAATTAGAAATCTTATCCGAAGAGCACGACGAGCCGCAAGCAGGACACCTCGGGCGCGAGAAAACATACCAACGGCTCGCGATTAGATATTATTGGCCGCGAATGTATCGGGATGTCGCAAAATATGTAAATAAGTGCGAAACATGTCAACTGACAAAAGTCGAGCAAGCGCCTGCCGTCGGCGAAATGGGCCGCCGTATAATTCACAGCCCATGGACCGTGATAGCCGCGGATGTAATGGGACCGCTCCCGCGTAGTCGGGCAGGCTTCATGTATATCCTGGTAATCCAAGATCTTTTTACGAAATGGATTGAAGTCTGCCCGCTTAGAAAAGCTACCGGGAAAAAGATCGGCGACGCCCTTGAGGATTTAATTTTTTCACGATGGGGTGTACCCAAAGTCCTACTTACAGATAACGGCACAGACTTCGTGAATACGACGCTCAAGAAACTCGCGGCGGAATATGGCCTACGTCTGGCCACCACTCCTCCTTACCACCCACAGGCGAATCCTGTCGAACGGATTAACCGCGTCTTAAAAACTATGATCGTCGCCTATATTGACCAAGACCATCGCGATTGGGATGTCTATCTTCCTCAGCTCCGGTTCGCATATAACACCGCGAATCACTCTGCGATCGAAACATCGCCGGCTTTCCTTAATTTCGGTCGCGAGCCCGTCCCGGCTCGCTGTTTCCGTGAGGGGGAGGGGGCGAGCGGAGCTGAGGCAGGGGACACGTCTCCAACCGACCGTGCACAATGGTCGGATCGCATGGGAAAAATAGGCGACCTGCGGAAATGGGTGCTCGAAAGCCTGGAAGCGGCTTATGTAAAGACCAGCCATCACTACAATTTGCGGCGAAGGAATCGTGAGTTTCGGGTGGGTGACCTAGTGTTGAAGAGGCAACACGCGCTGTCTTCGGCAGCACATAATTTTGCGGCAAAACTAGCTACGAAGTTCCACGGACCCTTCCGTATCGCGAAAAAACTATCGCCGGCAGTCTATGAGTGCGAAACCATGGAAGGCAGACAGGCTGGCAAAGTACATGTGCAGGAATTAAAACCGTACGTGGGTACCCTTTAAGGATAAGGGGCATTCGTATGTTTATTGTGTATAAATATCTAATGTGTTGAGTTGACGTAGAGGGTAGAATAGAGTATTATCGGTGTGTGGGATCCCCGTTTTAGATGTCTGAAGCGGAAGCATCGTCCGACGACTCGTTCGTCACCGCACGGGACGAACAGGAAGTCCCGTGGTCCCTACCAGCGGACCTCCAGAGGGACCCAAGCATGGCCCTGCGGGCCCGGGCCCGGGGCAGGCGGCTGCTAGCCCCCCGACCGGCCCCGGCGCCTATTGTTAGAACCAGGGCCCCAATCGGCCGGGGGCAGCGACGGCGAGAGGCCCCGGAGATTAATCCCCTGGGATTATTGGCGGACCGACTGGAGGACATCCGGCAGGCCCAGAGGGAGGCCTGGGCGAACCACAAGGCCGCCACCACGCTAGCTCCCGCCCCGGCACGGGAGGAGAACTCCGCCCTCGTCAACGAGGTTTTAAGAAGATATGGAGCCAGGCCGGAGGACCTCCGGGACCCGGATCGCCTCCACGCGTTGATGGAGGAACCAGCAAACAGATGCTGGAACTGCAAGAGTTCCAGCCATATGCAGTCCCGTTGCCCGCTGCCGAAGCGGGCGTATTGCAAAAGATGTGGGTCGACAGGGGCCAATACGGCCCACTGCCGGTATGCCTCCCGCCCCTGGCACCGCCAGGAACCTAAATTTGCCGCCAAAATGCGGCAAGAGGAAGAGCGGCGCGCCCGCTAAAGGGGCCCGCGGATAAGCCGCCGACCACCTGCGGCTGAGGGAGTTCGGCCGCATACCACCTAGCGGCCGACAGAGATGAGGACCGCCGACCACCAGCGGTCAAGAGAAAACGGCCGCCGACCACCAGCTGCCGAGGAGATAGCGGCCGCCGACCAACCGCGGCCGCGAGAAGAAGGGCCGCCGACCACTCGCCACCCGGGGTCGAGGGGGGCGAATTCCACCGGCCTTCGGGCCAAGCCCCCCCCCCCCCCCCCCCACACACACCAAAACACTGAACGAGAACAAAAGACTGCATGGCTAACACCGGCCAGAGAAGACGAGAGAGACGCCCGAAGACCAGGCACGCTCGTGCAAAGTATTCGTTGCCACGCTCTTTAAACACCTGAGCGTGGTATTACGAGCAGGAGGGAAGGGCGGAACCACGCCGAGGCAGATAACACCTGTGCCTCACCACCAGCGAAGCAGCGGAACACCGAGCACCGAGCGCTCGGCCGAAGATCACCGACGGTTGCCGAAGTCAGCGAGCACCAGCCGAACGGGACAGCAGCCCGCAAGACCAGCGCGGCGGCCGAGCCGCCGCGAAGATTCCCGAACATCGCCGACAGCGGAGTACGGGCGAGCCACCAAGCGCCGGCAACGCACAGCTGATGGCGGCCGGCGAGCACATGGCCGTACGACTGCGAAGAGGAATCGGCGCGCGCAGCTGTCTACTGCAGGATCGCCTGCTGCTAGCTGCCTTCACCGGATCGCCTGGAACAAGATTACCAGCGTCACGTCTTCTCACCACCTTCGTGATCTACCCCTCTAGTCACCTGTAGAGTAGCAAAGATAGTTTAAGACCTAGTCAACACTAGTCGTGTGTGTCCTACGTACGAGGAGGTAATATCATTCATTAACATCTAGTCAAGCGTGCCTGTGATACATGTACTTATGTCCGTCCAATTCAACAGGGTGAAGGAAATCGAGTTCGCCTGAATTGGAGCAACGATGCGAGGAGCCCGAAGGGCAAAAGGATTTGGGTACGAGGGGTGTGGGGCAGCGGATAAACCCGGCCCCCTTAAAGGGGGGGGGAGTGTGACGGGGCTAGTTTGCCTCGCCACAAGTTCTCCTCGCTCCAGCAAGGGAGGCCGGGCGAACGCCCGCCGTGTCTCTCTCTCTCTCTCTCTCTCTCTCTCTCTCTCTCTCTCTCTCTCTCTCTCTCTCTCTCTCTCACACACACACACTCGTACGCGCGGGCTAACCCGATATCGTCGCTCCCAGGCAGGCACAGGCGAAAATAACTGGCACTAATGCGAATTGGAACGCCGAGAGGCACCTAGGTAGGCGCGACGGACTGAGCCACCTAGTGGGACGGCTATCCGTTTAGGCGAGGAGGAGAGTCCGGCTCACAGGGATGCGCAACCTGCCAGGCCGGATAAGCTGGGGCCCGTCCAGCCGACGCTGGAGACGCCCCTGAGGACGGACAACCAACCGAGGGACGACGAGGCGACGACGTTGGATGCCCGTCACTCTTGATGTTCGACCTGCTCAGCTCGGCGGATCGCCCAAGGCGGTCGATACATGAGGTCGAAGTCGGTCCTAACGCGGGGGATCGATTTCGACACCGTCTAACGGATGGAGCCACGGGAGGATTCGGGGGTAGCGGCGCTGAGGGTGTGAGACCGCTTAGCGAATTAGGGGCTCTCTCTCGTCACTCAGATTGCGACTGTCGTAGCGACCGCTAGCGTTTGAGCGTTTCCCATTATTTTGGGAGTTAAAGTGAGTGACGAGGAGAGAGAGAGAGCAGAGTGGATTATTAGCCAGACGACTGGGATTTTTTTGGAAGCCAGCTAACCTGGATTAGAGAGGATTGATCGGCAATAATACCGGCCGGATTCAGATTGCGGTAAGCCTCACACCCTCTTCCCCTATCCTTTGGGATCTTTCCGTAAAAGTTCCGAGCCCAGTAGTCGGGTTCCTCGTATTTGTTGTATTTGCTATTAGAGTCTGATAAGCCTGTTTGTGCCCTGCCTTCCTTGGTGCGAATTCGCACTTCGCATCTGAGTCGCGTGGTAGCATTGTAGACTGCGTTCGCCGAACAAAGTGGCCGCCATCTTGCCACTTGTTGCCGGGATTCGCGATCGATAGCCCGTTCGAACGGGCGTGCGTTCCCCTCGAGATTTGCGGCGTACATCGTCCGCTGAAGTTCGGCTTCATTAATTGTTGCAGTCCGGTAATCGACCGACCATCTGTCGATCGCTCGCGACGCGTTTCCCTACTGCGTGGTTAAATTGTACAGGGGCCCTTGTGGCCTAGGATCGAGAGCGCGTTAGCTCGATTTGCCGTAGGTTATTTAGTTGTAGCACCGTCGGTCCGCCCGACATAAATAAACAGGGCGCTGTTATTTAACACAACTTTTGGGTAACATTCTTCAGCTATTCGTTCGCCCAGTGTGTCGTCACCGGTCTCCCTTGTTCCCCGCCCCTCTCCCATTACATCTGGCCAGCCGGGCCAACATTCGCGTTTCCCACCGAGCTTTCTCTCTCGCTCGAGTTTTCCATCTCCTCTGGGTAGCACATTCTTATAAACTTTGGTCTCGGTCACGGGGCCTGGCGCCCTTTAAGCGCCCAGAGGACTCGGGATTCAGAGAGGAGGCTCGGTCGAAGTATTCCCCGCTTTCCTGACAAGCCAACGAGAACGGCGAAATCGGGAAAGCGGTGGCAATGTATAATTTAAATTTGTATAATTTATTTGAATGTATAATTTAAATTTAAGCGAAGGACTCCAAATTTGTTGGGCGAATATGAATTGCCAGTAGATAGCATGCCTTTGAATTCCATATAATTAAGTCCAATGCTTTGTATGTTACATTATACAGCCAAGATGTGTCCTTGTCACATTGTTGAAGTATTAGTTAAATCTTTCACTTTTGTAGTATTTGAATGATGTATCTGTTCAGCAAGTTTGAAATCTGTCACTGACGTGGTTCTTGGGTACGCCCTTGTCAAACTTGACACTACAAATGTATCGAATAAGAGAATTAATAGAACTCATTAAGTGCTGAGCCTCATCGTAACATTAATTTAGGGGTATACTAGTCGTGGGAAATCAGTATTTGCTCATCAAATTTTAAACCTGTCACTTAAGTGGTTCTTAGCCTACACATTTCACAAGTTGTACACTTTTCACATCTGTTGAATGAAGAGAGAATGTATAATTTAAGCAAAGGACTCCAAATTTGTTGGGCAAATACATATGAGTTGCCAATAGATAGCATGCCCTTGAATTGCATCTAATTAAGACCAACGCTTCGTATGTTACATTATACAGATAAGTTGTACCTTCCTCCTATTTGTCACATTGTTGAAGTATTAAACTTGTAAAATGGGTAATAACAAATTATATTATTATTTTACCGATTAACTAACAAAACGAATTGGAATCCCCCAAAACCATTAAAATGAAAAAAAACGCCAAGTAGTCCGCCCCCACCCCCTCCGCCATCCCGGCTCCCCAACCCACCAACCTTGTCAAAATCATTTAAAAAATTACCAAAAATAGAAATGGATATCATTGGTAACCGAAAGCCAAGTTATAATTCAGATATAACTAATAACATACAAGAAAGCTAAGTTTTCATTCAAAGATATCTCGAGTTAACTCACATTAGCAATTAACAATAAATTCACAATAAATTAGCAATTAACAATAATAACAAAATCTTGACGTGTGCGCGCTTCATTGCGAGGTAAAAAGACAATGAGCAACTGATTCAAACCCAAAACTGACTTTACTACAATTTAATTTCTTTAAAAGTTTTTTTAGCAATATTACCAGAGCAAGTGCCTCGAATGAAGGGCGCACACGCCAAGTTTTTTTTATTATTGTTAATCGTTAATTTATTGTGAATTTATTGTTAATTGCTAATGTGAGTTAACTCGAGATATCTTTGAATGAAAACTTGGCTTTCTTGTATGTTATTAGTTATATCTGAATTATAACTTGGCTTTCGGTTACCGATGATATCCATTTCTATTTTTGGTAATTTTTTAAATGATTTTGACAAGGTTGGTGGGTTGGGGAGCCGGGATGGCGGAGGGGGTGGGGGCGGACTACTTGGCGTTTTTTTTCATTTTAATGGTTTTGGGTTTACAATTTAAGGGAATGGTAGCTATTGGTAATCAGTACTTGCTTAGACTAATTTGAGTACTTTAGGTTTGCACTCCGTCAGCTTGGCACTTGACAGTCAGGATACTTCAAAACTAGACTGCGAATGAGAGAGCCTGCATATATAGCTCATTGAATATAATTTGTAAAGTGTTAAGGCAAATCGTTTACAATTTCAATACATTCTTGCTATTGGGAATCTCTGTTTTGGTACTCTGAGTCATTGCTTGACGTAACGCTTTATAATTATAATATATAAACGAAGCAGAGTACTCATACGCAGTCTAATTTAGTAGTATCTTGACAGTCAAGTTCATCGCTCAAGGAACGCTTCAGCTAAAGAACTAAAATGATGTAAGCAAGCAATAATTACCAAGCATGTGTCATTTAGTGACATACTAGCTATTGGTAATCAGTACTTGTTTAACAAATTTTATTACATTAGATTATGCACTCCCTGAGCTACGCATTTGGCTGTCAAGATAAACCAATATTAGAGTGCGTATGAAGGTATAGCTTATCTAATTTGCAATTTACTTTTGCATTTTTCTTTTGCTAATGTGAATTTGTCAAGTGCAAAGTATATTATCTAAGGAATCTATATTCTCACATTCAGCTCAATTTCTTAGATCTCCTTCAATGTGCATGATTAACTTATAAATAAATTGTCACATTAAACTTACATTATAACATAAACATGCACATAGGTGATGGTGCATATTTGAACAGAAATGGCACTTGACATTTTAATAAAATTTTACTTTTAAATTTATTAATTAAACCATTGATAAATACTTCGAATTTTTATTGTCTTTATTGTTAAGCATTATGGAATAAAGTATGAGTAAGGTGGATATGGTCATTCAATAAAAGTGGACTGTATTGTGAAAATAAATAGGTGTTCTGGTTTATTCATGTAGAGATGTCCGGTGACATCCGCGTTGCCGTGTGCTATTTATAATTATGTACATGGGTATTGCCACGAAATTATTTATTCCCCGCGACTAGCGGAGGGCTCGGGGTGGGATGGAGGTTCCCCTTGAGTGGTCAACTTTCGTGGACAAAGAAAACGGAAAACAGGAGACGAGAATTAAATGTAGGGTGCCAGTTCACATCAACACAAAGTGGCTGCCACTACTGAGGGGCGATACTTTATGCCGTCCAGGTCATGTTTACGTCGAGGTGGGGCTCTCGGATGATCAGGTGGCGACTCTGATTCGTGCAACTCAGCCCGATACGGAAAGTATTGGTGCAGACGGCCAAAAGTCTCCCGTATCGGGTTCGAATCGCGTTAGGTCGGAATTGGCGGTAGTGGATGGTCGCGACCTGATCTAGTTGAAGGTGACCGAACTCGAATCGGGCCGGGTTTAGTCGTACGATAATATCACGGTGGGTAATTCGAATTCGGACGTACAATTGTCGCCAACGTACCGCAATAACCCGGCGGAGGCGGACTAGCAGCGGTTCCATGGGCCCTGAGCCCAAACCCGATCGACTAACGATGAAACCCGGGACCGAGAGACCCACGGATACGTGCGATAGACACGATTTTTCGCTTAGATTCCCGAAACGCGAGCGACAGCCACCAAAATTTGCGCTAGACTCACGAGACGCGAACGATAATCACAAACGGATGCGCTAGACTCACGAAAACGTGAACGATAATCACCAAATTTTGCGCTAGACTCACAAAACGCGAACGATAATCACACCGATTCGATAGCCTCACGGACGTGAACGATAATCACCAAATTTTATTCCGTGGCCGCCGGGGATGTCCAAATTCCTCTCCAAACTATAATTCTAAGGCTAGCTAAGCTCGGGAGGGGGGGGGGGGGGTCAGCGACTCAGAACAGAGACGGAGATTCCTCTGATAATTTTTTTTAATAATTACTTAATGATTTAGACAATGTCACGCTAGACTTACGATAATCTTACGCTAGACTCACGATAATTTCACGCTAGACTCACGATAATCTCACGCTAGACTCACGATAATCTCACGCTAGACTCACGATAATCTCACGCTAAACTCATGATAAACTCACGCAAATTTTCCTAAGTTTGTACGACGACGTGAAGTCACCGCTGCTCGGGGGCCGCCAAGCGTCTCACGAAATGGCGGACGTTACCCGCCGCGACATTCAAACCGGAGTTTCGATAGGTGATGAAGGCGTATGACACAAATTTTTAAACCATCCGGGAAGCCGAGGGTAGTGTAACCCACCCGCAGCCTCAGAAGTAGAACCCTTAGGAACGAGATGAACGTGGCAGGACAGTTAGCTCATCGATCCTTCGCAGGAGTGAATACTGGTTTGGCTTTGGAGTGGCTCGGCTCAGAGGTGCAGCTTTGTGGGCAGTTTCTCACTTTACTTGACTGGATCACTGAACTCGACTGAACTGAATCGAACTGAATGTCTCCTTGCCGAAAACTAGCTCATTTTATACACGTCTGCCGAATTCTGCGGGCGCGAGGATTGGCTTCTAACTACGCCCAATCACCTCCTGATTGGTTCCCAGGTTCGTCACTTACTTTATTAGGAACTTCTAAGTACTCTATAATCCGCACAGCGTATTTCTGCGGAAGTTCGGCGGCTTGGCCAAAAACCGTCGTCTTCCAGAACGGAAGCAAAAACAGAGTCCTGGCTCGCGCTAGAACTCTGGCAGGGCCGCAGGTAGTCCCCCTCGTGGTGCAACACCTTGACGTGGTGAGGGGGTTTGCGGTTCCTCTAATGATCAGCGTGGCCATACCGGCGGGGCCTTCGGGCTCTGGCAGGGACTCCCATGCCGGGCGGGCGCGCTGTGAAGGGGAACTTACCAAGTTGCACCGTACACACACACAGACACTGTAGAATAACGGATGAGTAAGGTGGAAATGGTCATCAAATGAAGAGTGGACTGTATAGTTTAAATAAATAGATGTTCTGGTTTATTAACATGGGGATGTCCGGTGACACCCGCGTTGCCGTGTGCTATTTACAGTTACGGACATGAGTATTTTACAGGCACCTATCGATCGATGTATGCGATCGATAGGTGAGTCAAATATACAATTAATTGTGAGCATGGTCATACGATGAGGTGGACTGAACTGGACATAGTGTGCTTGGTGATGCACTGAAAGTTCCCGAAGGGAACTTGGCACACATAATGAAAAAGGACTGAGTAAGGTTCATTGAGATCGTAGGAGGGGTTAGCTCCTACATGAGTTGAGTTTTGCGCCGTTGATGCACAAAGGGCCACTTGCGTGGCCCGGCTACAAATTCTCATGAATGAAAATTATCTGATGAGTAGACTTTGGAGCAGAAGTGGATCATGATGATGACCCACATGTGTCATTCGGCTGAAAATTCAAGGTGATTAGGACAGGTGATTAGCTCTGAGTTGCTTACTGTTCGACGTCTCCGAGGCGAGAGAGATATCAGCGCCTAAGAGATGACGAGCAGGTGGAACAATTCAGGAGATGGTCGCCAGGGTGTGCATGTAGCGCACACCTTGGCTGAGCAGACATCGATCTCTATCGATTCGACCATCGGGTTAGGTTGGGACACTATGAGTTGGGCGCTACATGACAGGAGGGGTTATGGTAGGAGCGAGTGGTGATCAAGTTCACCAGGGCTCCAATGATTGACACCAGTATGATTATTGAACAGACACTCACTCTCACACACACTTACACTCCCCCCACGCAACCTACCTCACGGGGTAGCACAGCGTGGGGGGCACACGGTGACACACATTTCACACTGACACTCCCCTCTGGTCACTCTGCCCCACCAGGCAGAACATTCCAGAGGGGCACACACACGCACACACACACACCGACCGGGGGCGGATACCCCCGGGGATTTCTCCCGCTTCAAGGTGGATAGGGGAAGAAACCCCGAAAATAAATCAACTATGGACGGGTTAATAGACGCAAGTTTGTTTACGGTGCAGGGGTGCGATTCCCCAGTACCGGCGTGTGAGGGTGCGAAAGCGGGCCCGAGCACGTCGTCAGCCAGTAACCGCAGCGGTGCGCCGGTTGGCCACTTGGCCGGCGTATCGTGGAATGCCACAAGTGTGCCTATGGAGGGAGTGACTGACTCTCCAGCTGGGTGGTCGGGTGTTTCGGGTGGGTCAGGGGGGAAAAGCTCCTCCAAGGCCCAACCGGCACCGAATCAGGAGCGTGGTACCGACAGCTCCAGGGGACGATCCGGGTCTTTAGGCTCCGTGTCGAAACCTGGGCAAAAGGGCCACGCCCTCAATTTGAAGAAGTTGGTGGTGCAGGTGAGCCGGTTGGCTCTCCCCAGGCTCCCGGGGCTGAAGGGGACGTGTCAGAGTGAGCTGACTGAGGCGGCTCAGCTAATGTCGGCCGGCACAGCCGAGCTTGCTCTGAGGGCGAGCGCCTCCAGGTCCCCGACAGAGGGACGCACCGAGGTGGCCCGACTCCGGCAGCAGGTGAGAGCCCTGATGCGAGAGTTGGAGGAGTCCCGCAGGGAGGTGACGGAGCTTCGGCTCCAAGTCGCCTACCTCGCGGGTAAGGGCACGGCAACGACCCCACCTTCCCGAGCGCCGAAACCGCCCCAGGACACGCATGCCCTGGAGCGGCGTATCCTTGAGAAGGTGGGGTCGCTTATAGAGAGCCGGCTTGGTGCGGCTCTTAGCGGTGCATCGGGTCACGCCCCCGGTCCCAAGCCCGACGCCCCGGTGCCACGGTTGGCCCCTCGCCCGACCGCTAAGCCCGCGACATCGACTATCGCGGCTGGCCAAGGCGAGTGGGTCACCGTGGTGAAGAGGGGTAAGGGAGCGGCCAAGAAGGCCGTGGGGCAAAACCCGGCCCCGTCCACCACCAGCAGGACGGGGAATGCGCCCTGTGCAGCCGCGCCGAAGGGCGCAAAGGCCAAGCCGGCCACACCGAAGGCCACGGCAAAGCCTTCCGGGAGCCAACCACCCACCTCCAGGAAGGGTGTGAAGCTCCCGAGGAGGAAGGCGTCAGCCGCGGTGGCTCTTATGTAATGCGCCGGGCCCGAGATCGGATAGATTTATCCGATCCGCGGAGATCAAGGTGGGCCAGATCGGTGGGGTTGGCTCCATCTGGGTGAGGTGCCCGTTGGCCTCCGCGAGGAAGCTGGTGGCTGCGGGGCGACTGCTGGTCGGGTGGTCGTCGGCCAGGGTAGTGGCGCTGCACAGCGCCCTCTCCAGTGTTTCAGGTGCCTGGAGAGGGGGCATGTGCGGGCCAGCTGCTCGGCGCCCACTGACCGCACCGGTTATTGTTTCCGGTGCGGCGGTGCGGGACACCTGGCCAGCGCATGCCGGGCAGCCGTATGCTGCCTGGTATGCAAGGAGAAGGGGCTCAAGTCGGACCACCGTCTGGGTGGGCCGGCTTGCAAAGCCCCGGCTAAGAGGGTTACGAGGGGTCTTCCCGCTGGGAAGCGCGCCCTTCCCCCCTCTGCCCCGCAGGCATCCGGAGGGGCAGTCCTCGCCGAAGGGGCCTCCACCTCCTCCTCACAGGAGGTGGAGATGGCCCCAACGGCATCGACCAGTGGAGGGAGTGATCCCCCCCCCACTGCAGCTCATGAAGAGGTGGCAGAGGTTGCCAGACCCGCAACAACAGAGGCCCGCCTGGAGGAGGGGATGGACATCGCCGAGTAATGGCGATATCCCTCCTGCAGGCGAACCTGAACCACTCCCCTAACGCCCAGGGTCTGCTAGCCCAGATCATGGTGGAAAGGGGAGTGGCCCTGGCGGCTGTGTCCGAGCCCCACAGGATCCCCGACTCGCCTCTATGGGTCCTCTATGGTAGGGCCCGCCGCGGCTACGAGTTTCGGTACCGTCCGCCTTATCGGGCGGGGCCGGGGCTTCGAAGCCGCCCACTGGAAGGATCTGGTGGTGGTGGCGGTCTACCTGTCCCCGAACATCCGCATCATCGACTAAGAGTCGGCGCTCGACCAGCTGAGCGCCAGCATCCGGCCGCATCTCGGCGTTCGGACAGTTGGCGATTATTCCCCCCTCGGCCGTGCGCTGGGTGGAGGGCTGGCGTGTGGAGGAGGGTCTGGAGTCATTCTCCGATCACTTATACGTGACAATGACCCTCCTCCCGAGCACGCCCCCCTCGGCTGCCCGAGGCCGCCACCATGGCGGGCCTGGGACACTGCCGTCAGGATGGAGGTCTCGAACCCTGGACGAACACCTGCTGGTTGCGGCTGTCCTGGTCATGAATTGGCCAGCGAGGGAGCCCTGCGTCGACCCCAGGGACGAGGTGGAGAGGTTGCGGGCCGATATGGCGACGGTGTGTGACGTCGTCATGGCCCGGGCCTCGAAAACCGTACCCCGAGGTCAGGTGTACTGGTGGTCTGAGGAGATCGCCGATCTCCCACGCTGGGGAAGCGATCCTGTGGGAGGGCTTCTCCGCTAGGAAGCGCCTCCTGCAGGCCGCCATCACGGCAGCCAAGAGCAGAGCCTGGGCTCAGCTCCTCGCCACCATCGACGAGGATCCATGGGGGCGCCCGTACCGCATGGTCCTGCACAAGCTTCGGCCATGGGTGCCCCCACTGACAGAAACCCTCGACCCCGGCTTCCTCGATGAGGTGATAGCCACCCTCTTTCCGCCGGACGCTCCGGCGGGGGAGGTGGCTGTGCCTCCGGGAGTCGGGGTTGAACTTCCAACGGTGGCAGATCCGAGGCGGCCGACGACCTGGCCGTCTCGGACGAGGAGCTTGCTAGGGCGGCCAGGAAGCTCTCCGGCAGGAGAGCTCCTGGACCGGACGGTATCCCTGGCAAGGCCTGGGCTCTGATCAGCAGGGTCTGGGGCCCGAGGGTTCGGGACCTCTTCTCCAAGTGCCTGGAGATGGGCTGTTTCCCCAGGGCTTGGAGAAAATCGAGGCTCGTCGTTCTCCACAAGGAGGGAAAGCCCGCTGACTCCCCGTCAGCTTACCGGCCGATTTGTCTGCTGAACGAGTCGGAAAAGTGGCTTGAGTGAATAATCGCCAACTGACTCGTTCAACACCTGTCCGGGGTGGGGCCCGATCTGAGCGAGTGTCAGTTCGGGTTCCGCGAGGCCCGCTCCACGGTTGACGCCATCAACCGTGTTAGGGCCTTCGCGGACGCGGCGACCTCCCGGGGTGAGGTGGCGTTGGCGGTGTCCTTAGACATCGTCAATGCCTTCAACTCCCTCCCCTGGGGCAGGATCATGGAGGCGCTCGAGTACCACCGAGTGCCTCCGTACCTGCAGCGGGTCGTCCGCGCCTACCTGTCGGACAGGACCGTCGGCTTTCCGGCCGGTGGGGGGTCAAGGACGTCGCCCGAGGTGTCCCGCAAGGGTCGCTTCTGGGACCCTTGTTGTGGAACCTCGGGTACGACAAGGTCCTGCGGGCTTACCTCCCCACTGGTACAGCACTGGTCTGCTATGCAGACGACATCCTAGTGCTGGCCAGCGGAGAGGACTGGAGAAGGACGAGCCGTCTCACGGGTCTGGCAACCGCGCCGGTCGTGGCCGAGGTGGAGAGCCTGGGTCTCCGCGTAGCCCCGCAGAAAACCGAGGCGGCCTGGATCAGCCGTTCTCGGGGTCTGCACGCTGGGCTGCCGCAGACCGGGCTCATGGTGCGTGACACCCTGGTCGTGGTGAAGGGGTACTTTAAGTACCTCGGAGTTCACCTCGACCACCGCTGGCGCTTCAAGGAGCACTTCGAGAGGATCCTCCCCAGGGCGGAGAAAACAGCCGGCGCGTTATGCCGGCTTCTTTCAAACCTGGGGGGTCCTCTCGAAAAAGTCGGTCGGCTGTACGGTGGAGTCGTCGGGGCGCAAGTCCTGTACGGCTCCCCGGTGTGGTCCGAGGCCTTATGCGGCGCTGGCAACGCCGCTAGCCGAGCTCGGGTGGGCCGGCTACACCGGCGTGTAGCCATAAGGACCTGCCGGGGGTACAGAACTGTATCCCACCGTGCAGCCAGTGTGGTGGCCAGATCTCCCCCGTGGGAGATCGTAGCCCGCTCGCAGGGTCTCTATTACAGAGACCTTGTCGATGCGCGGCAGAGGGGTGTGGTCACCATACAGATGAAGGCCGACTTCAAGTGCCAGTCCCGGCAGTACCTGCTGGACTCGTGGGCCAGCTGGCTCGACGAGCCTGGCATCGAGCCCAGCAAGGCAGTCCGGGCTATCCGCCCGCATCTCCAGGGCTGGGCGGAAAGGGGTTTCAGGGGTGTCACGTACCGCCTGTGCCAGGTGCTCACCGGGCATGGTTGTTTCGGTGAGTACCTGGCCAGGATCGGCAGGGAGGCCACGGCCCGCTGCCAGCATTGTGAGGCCGACCGGGACAACGCGCAGCACACGCTGGAGCACTGTCCAGCGTAGGCGGACGAGCGCGCCGTCCTGGTCGGCATTATCGGAGAGGATCTCGCGCTGTCGAGCATCGTTAGCAAGATGCTCGACAGCACGGAGAAGTGGGACTCGGTCGTCTCCTTCTGCGACCAGGTAATGCTCGCGAAGGAGACGACCGAGAGGGCTCGGGAGCGGCAACGCCATCCCGAGCGGCGTGGGTCCCCGGGCAGAGGGGCAGGGGGAGGAGAAGGAGGCCGGACCTCCAGGCGCCACCGTGACGGTGCCGCCCACTCCTCTTCCCTCCCCTCCTGCCGGGAACATCAACGGGGGACGGCCGCGGGAGAGAGCCACGGGTCTCCCGCGGCACAAAAAACGTCCGCGCGGTCGGCGGGGGGCTCAGCTGGGGGGCAGGGTCCCTCCATTGCACTCCGGCCGCGTGTGGGGGTGGTGGGCGTATGGCCCGCCCGTCACCCAAACTATAGGTAGAGCTCAACGGGGAGAGGGAACTCCTCCCCCCGGGTATGTGGCACTACCCGTGCCAAGACAGTGGCGGGTGCTGGTAGCATCCTCTGGTCTTCCCAGGGCCCGCCCCGTCATGTCTTCCAAGTCACCGCAGTGTTTTTAGTGGGTGCAAGCCCCACATAACCCCGCCTCTCTCCCCAGAGAGACAGGGTATCCGTTCAGGGATTTTCACTGCGTCAAAAAAAAAAAAGGCCGCAGGTAGTCGATAACTGACACCCTGCCCTATAGTGAAGGGAGAAATCCTTCAGGGTTGATAATTCCTCTGTCAACCTTTTTCACAAAGTCCACTCTTACAGCGAGTTCGAAGGTGTACCCCGCGAGTGAAAGACATGAAAATGTCGAAGCTGCCCGCTTGTTGCCACAACGGTGGTTCAACGGCGAGGGCAGAGGGATATTGGAGCCGGCTCTTCCGCACCCCCAAGCCCAGTCTGGAGCAGGCAAGTGGGTGTCGCTCTGTCCCCTCCGACCGAAAAATCGGATGGCTTCGACCACTAACTGATGCATAGATCCAGAAGTTCCTATCCTAATAATTCAAAAATAAAGCAAGTGTCGCCGCGTGTTGCGGCCCTGTATACGCTGCTCTACGCAGTGATGCGTAGATCTTGGGCGTTAATAGGCGGTGATCCTAGCTCCTACGCGGTATTTCGTTGTGCCTGAAACTAAAAGTTGTCAATGATTCCTAATAGATGACGCTAGGAACCCTTAATTGTACGCTCAGCTCATCCTGTGGGCTGCCCCTTCTCACCCCGAGTGCGTCCGAGGACGTGCAACACGCGAATTCTTGTGACGTGCAGCGAACTGCAACGTCACAGTATATACAAAAGTCGACGCATGCGCCTATCGATCGATGCGGTGCTGAGATGTCCTCAGGGTCCTCGGTGAGCGGTTCCAAAGGTTTTGAATTCAATATAGCCTCAACCTGGATGATCAAGGTGGCGAGCTCTTCAAAGGTGAGCGGTGCGTCGCCAACTGTTCTCCTCAGATGAAATTTCACCGACTTCACTGCTGCTTCCCACTTTCCTCCCATGTGAGGCGCAGCAGGTGGAAGGAACTTCCATGTTGTTCCATCGTTGGTGAATGAGCATGCCAATGAACTGAACTGTTGAGTGCCTTGTGTGAACAGTTCCTTTAGTGAAGCGTCTGCCCCGATGAAGTTTGTGCCGCAGTCACTGTGTAGGGTATGGCAGACACCTCTGCGTCCAGTGAACCGTCTGAACGCTGCAATGAATGAGTCAGCTGAGTAGTCACTTACCACCTCAAGATGGACTGCTGAGGTTGAGAAGCACACAAAAATGCACAGCCATCCCTTGGCCGTCTTGACGCCTCTACCAGATCTGGATTTGATGTGGAGTGGACCAGCGTAATCCACTCCGGTGGTGTAGAATGGTCGGGATGGTGTGACTCTGGCTGATGGCAGCTGACCCATCAATTGCTGAGCTCGTACGCCACGTTGACGAGCACATGAGATGCAGCGGAGTATGTGAAAACGTACTGGCTGTCTACCACCAATGATCCAGTACGTCCTCCTGATGTGGTTCAGAGTGAGCTGTGTCTCGCCATGCATTGTCCTTTGGTGAGCCTCTGAGATGACCAAATGAGTAAAATGCGAATGGCGTGGGAGTATTGCTGAGTGAATTGCCTCAACTTCCAATGGTGCGTTCTTGAGCCGTCCTCCTACTCTAAGAATGCCTTGAGCGTCAACAAAGGCAGTCAAAGAGCGGAGCGGATGAGATGGTGGTAGCCCATGAGACGAGATCAGCTTGAGTTCTTGAAAGAAGTACGCTGCTTGAGTAGCCTTGAGCCAGAACATCTTGGATTTCTCAATGTCTTGTGGCGTGAGTGGGTATCTAAGAGTTGAGTGTGGCAGCTTCTTGATGAGCTGACTGACTCTGAAGCAAACTGCAGTTGGTCTGAGTAGTCTGGTTAGAGAAGAGAACTGCTCTATAACCTCCCAATGATATCTTGGTTGAGCTGCTGCCACAACGAGTGAGAGCCCCGGTCACTCTTCTAGGTGAGTGCTTGAATCTTCAGATTGGCACTGAGTGGACCAATGAAGCTGATCCTTGAGCAGCCACTGTGGTCCTGTCCACCACAGTTCATGCTTCTGGAGCTGGGAGATTGTGAGACCCCGAAAAGCGCAGTCGGCTGGATTGACCTTGCCAGGAACAAATCTCCATACGCTGCTTGGAGACAGTTCTTGAATTACTGACACTCGATTCCTGACAAAGTCTTTCCACCGTGAGGGATGAGATTTGATCCAGGTTAGGGTGACGGATGAGTCTGCCCATAAGAATGTTTGAGCATTAGGTATGTGCAATGGTTCAGTCACATACCTCATGAGCTTTGCTAGGAGGAGGGCTGCGGTGAGTTCCAGCCTTGGACTGCACATTCTTTTGAGCGGTGCCACTTTTAATTTTGAGCAGACCAACGTCACCCTTAAATTCTGTCCTGGATCCGTTGCCTTGATGTAGATGACAGCTGCCATGGCTAGTTGAGATGCGTCAGAGAATCCGTGCAGTTCTAGAGTTGAGTGAGAGGTGATCTGGATCCAACGTGGAATAGAGATGTCCTCCACTTGAGTGAGCTCGTCTCGGAATGAGTTCCACTTGATAGATATTTGGGATGAAACTGGTTCATCCCAACTGAGCTTTTCGAGCCAAAGTTCTTGTAACAAGATCTTGGCTCTAACAATGAACGGTGCAAGGAACCCAAGAGGGTCGAACAGATGAGCAGTCTCTGATAGGATGATTCTCTTGGTGAGCTTGGAATTTGAGGGAGCTGATCGTGACAGGAAATTGAATGAATCTGTGTGAGGAGTCCATGACAGACCAAGGAGCTTGGTCTTGCTGTCTTCAAAGGAGTGCGGTTCTGAATGAGCTGATTGTTCTGAAACGTGCACTAGGAATTGCCTGTTGTTACTGTGCCACTTTGCTAGAGGAAATCCACCTGCTGCGCACAGCTGGATAACCTGAGTTGCAATGTCTTTCAATCTAGACAGTTGCTCTGCTCCTCCAAATATGTCGTCCACATATCTGCCACAGAGGAGAGGTTGAGTTGCCAGTGGAAACCGATGTCCTTCATCTGCCACAAGTTGTAAGAGTGAACGAATAGCCAGAAATGGTGCTGATCTTGTTCCGTAGGTTACAGTGGTGAGGTGATACGGCACCATGTTCTGCTGATCATCGGTCCACATGATGCGCTGAAGATCCCAGTCATATTCGTGCACCTTGATTTGTCTCTACATCTTTGTAATGTCAGTTGCAAAGATGTACTTGAACTGTCGAATCCAGATGAGAATGTCTGCAATGTCTCTTTGAATCTTGGGTCCCACATGTTGTATGTCGTTGACTGATGTTCCCGATGAGCTGGGACTGGAACCATTGAAGACGACTCTCAGCTTGGTTGTTGTGCTGTCCTCTTTGAGAACACCATGATGAGGGAGATAGTAAGGATGAATGTGAGATTGCCCCAATGACCGATCCTCTGAGACCCTCAACCCTCCTGATGCCGGAGCATCATGTGCTAAGGTCATCTCATTGTCTCGGACACCAGAGTTAATCCCTGTGAACAGTTCTGATGAGCTGTCCTTAGGGGCACGTATCATGTGCCCCATGTCCTGGTACTCCCTCACGAATGTAGTGTACAGTGAGCTGTACGAGTTGTTCGCTGAGAGATGTCTCCTGAGCCTGATGAGACATCGTTGAGCAGTGTACTTGGATTTGCCTAGAGCAGTCGGAGAGGATTTCAGAGGAATCCTCACAATGAACTGTCCTGTTTCATCTCTTGAGTGCGTTGTCTTGAAATGGTCTTCACAGGTTTGCTCGTCTGGAGTGAGCATGGTCGCAGAAGATTGAACTTCCTCTTGAATCCAGAACTTGGTGAGCAAGTCTTGAATCTCCTGATCTGATGGGCTGATCGTTGTGTGGAATGAGTGCCTTTCTTGTTGAGCTGCTTCAGGAACTGGTCTGAGCACTATCCAGCCAAAGATGGTTGAAAGGGCAATTGGCAGTGAGTCTGAGCTTTTCTTAATACCTGGCCTGATGATCTGGCTCTAGGCATCTGCCCCAATGATCATGTCCACTGGTCTTGGTGTGGTGAACTCTTGATCTGCCAATTGTAGGTTAGAAGGGTGTTTGAAAATGACCGTTGGGTCAGTAAATGAGGAATCTGGTGGTCTGGGATAGTCACTGTAGGCAAAGTTGAGTTAACTAACTGGATTTATTGTTTACCTATATGAGTGTTTATGAACTGGAATGAGCTGGTGATGATAGCTGAAAAGTATCTACTGTAGCGGTGACGAAGTCACAGGTGGTCACGACTACTATGAAAGGATGAGCGTACAATAAATACATGAACATTGATAACATGATGCGCACTTAAAACTAAACTAAATGAGTTAACTACCTACCACTGCAGTGGAAACTTAAGAGATGAGTCGCAGAATGAGCACAAAACTATAGCCTTTTTTGACACACGCGTGTGGATCGATGAACGATAGAACTAATAAAGGCGATCGAATAAACGAACAGGGGCGTCCAGGGAAAACCCTGACGCCCCCAGGGATGAATTCATGATGTGGAGAGCCCTGGTCAAAACTATGAGCGTTATTGG
Source organism: Ectemnius cavifrons (assembly GCA_964023945.1). Lineage (NCBI taxonomy): Eukaryota > Metazoa > Arthropoda > Insecta > Hymenoptera > Crabronidae > Ectemnius > Ectemnius cavifrons. The sequence goes on along the minus strand of OZ030385.1, from coordinate 2,809,349 downwards.
TTCGGTGAGCTCCGAGCCCTCTGTCGCTGCTGCAGGCGGATATCGATCAGATAATAGATGATCGATGCTGGCAGGCCTGCTGCCAGCCAATGCGCTCGACGTGATTACTGAACTGTGATGTTACGCATGGCGCCTGTCACAAAGCGTCTCCTCACTCAAATTTAGCGCCGCTGTAGCAGCGGCAAATAGCGTCTCCAATACTGTTCGAGCGAGATCAAGAGATCCTTATTAATGTCTATACTATCGTCCGAGCCTATAAGGAAGCAGCAAGCAGGGACGACCATCCACCCTGCGAACCTGAAGTCACCAAATCTGCCAGCCCAGAGGAATCGGCTCGACCAGGACGGACATTAAGGGGTCAGCAGCCTCCGAAGGGGTCTCCAACGAAGAGGTCATCGAGGGAGATCACCGGGTGGTGAGGCAGGCGACCCCGACGCACCCAGCTTCAGAAGAGGACGACCTCCCTTGCCGTCTCTTCCAAGCGGGGTTGGCGCCTTGTTGGGCATACGGCCCTGGCGTTGTTCGGGCGAGGGCACTGCAAGGTCCTGAGCGCGCGGTAGGACCCGGCGACCAATGAACGATCGATTTCGGGAACAAAGCCGGCTAGGCGAACGTTAGGGCAAAGCGCGTAGAATTCGGCACTCTTGTGCTGACGATTCGAGCGTCCGTACGTGCGATCCCAAGGGGGAACTTAGAACTAGCGAGCGACTGGCGAATACTGAGAAAGACTAGTGAGATCCAAAGTAGTCAAGGAAGGAAGGAAGGAAGGAAGACCCTTTTCCTAATCACCCCGCCGCCGACGATTTATTAATTAGCGGTAAGCGAACAGCCTTCCAAGCTAGCTTTTGTAAGGGACCACCTTCTTTGGTGGATCCCCGCTAGCCGCTTCGTTGTCTCTCAGCCCTTCTGGCTTTCGATCTATCGACTGTAAGCTTCTGTTCTCGCTTTCGCGATTTGATCTCTCTTTTGGTGTTTGATCCTTTGCTTTTCCGAATGGGATATTATGTAGACTGAGATCTTCCTGCAGGCTGATAGCGTCAGCCAAGAGTCAATTTCATAGAGTCAGATTTTGCGGGTTCTGTTAAATTATTAGCGCCGTTCAACTGCGTCGAGCTATCGATCATCTTAATGTAACTTTCGACTTGTCCAACTTGCAACCACGTGCTTCGCCCGAGGTTGCTGATGAACACCTCGAGCGGAGACCATTCTTTCTCAATCCAACTAGCTCAATCCTGGCTTGTTCACTCGTGTCGAACCCACGTGCTCTCCTTATTGTCTGATCTAGCCGAAGCAATCTTGTCAGCCGCCTCGGGAGATTCGCTGTTGCCGTTCCTTAGCGCCTTAGTTGTCGAGTGGCTGTTCGAGGCCTATTGTGTTAGAGTTTTGAGTGGCTGTCCGAAGCCTATTTTGTTAAAGTTTTGTGTGGCTGTTTGATGCCTAAAGAATCTATTTGAGTGGCATCTCTGATGCCTGGCGCCCATTCCGGATTTGCTAAGGAATCGTAGGCTTCGAATCTCCCGAGCCGAAGTATCGGGAAAATTATCGTGAGAGGAAATCTATACGAGTTGGGAAATTCAGTTCTTCCCATTAAACTTAGAGTCTTCATATAATAACGCAAAAGTTGTACTTTATTCTCGAGCCTTGCTTTCGAGCGAGACTCGAGAATATTTCTTTATTTTCCTGATAGAACATTCCGCCCGTCATCAGCAACAGTGTTGATGATTAAGTTCTTCGTTCTTGAGCTTGATTATTCTTGCGTCTTGATGTTGAGCGATGATGAGGAAGATGGCACGACAGCGAGCTTGGAGACTGGTCTCGTGAGTGTTGTAGTTGCTGTCTTGAGTGAGACAACCCTAGTGAGTCCCTCTTTACCTGTGTGAAGAGCAATCACTCTGGCAAGTGGCCACTTGGAAGGTGGAAACCGTTCATCGGTTATGATCACAAGTGAGCCCACAGAAATTTGATTAGATGGATGATGCCACTTGGAGATGGCCTGATGTTGCTGGAGATAACTGCTCGACCAAGTTGACCAGAATCGCTGTAACTTTTGTTGGATGAGCTGCCATCGAGCCAATCTTGAGCTTTTCAGATCAATGAGCGAAGGTTCAGGCAGTGTATTGAGTGCCTGGCCAATGAGAAAGTGACCTGGAGTGAGCACTGATAGATCCTTAGGATCTCTGTGAGAGCTTCCAAGGGACGAGAGTTGAGCACTGCCTCAATTTGTACCAGAAGAGTCGTAAATTCTTCAAAAGTGAGAACAGTATCGTTGAACCTTGAGAGATGATGTTTGATTGATTTCACTGCAGCTTCCCATTTTCCTGCCATATGGGGAGCTGCAGGAGGATTGAATCGCCAGATGATTTGATCTCGAGCAAATGAGTGAGCGAGTTGTGAGCATTCTTGAGTACCTTGAGTGAAGAGCTTCTTGATCTCGGCTGCTGCTCCAGTGAAATTGGTGCCACAATCACTGGAGACCGTTTGGCAAATCCCACGACGTCCGACGAATCGTCTGCACGCAGCGAGAAATGAGTCCGATGAGTAATCGCTGACCGCCTCCAGGTGAACAGCTGATGTGGTGAAGCAGACGAAAACACAATGTTTTCCTTTTGTTTTCCTTTTCCTTTTGTTTCCCTTTGTCGTTTTCGCTCCTCTGCCTTTCCACGTCTTGAGCGTGATGGGACCAGCATAATCCAGTCCGGTATGAGTAAAGGGTGGAGCAGGAGTTACCCGGATGGATGGAAGCTGGCCCATGAGTTGTTGAGCTCGAATGCTTCGGTGACGGGCACACTTCATGCACTTGAGAATGAATGACCGAACAGGCTGCCTTCCTCCAAGAATCCAGCACTGCTGCCTGATGAGTGCAAGAGTTATGTGAGTGCCACCATGTAGAGTGCGTTGATGAGCATCAGAGATAATGAGCTGGGTGAGCTTTGACAACCGTAGCAGAATTGCAGGATGTTTGCTACCAGGCTCAAGGATGGAGTTTTTGAGCCTCCCTTCAACTCGGATTATGCCTTGTGCGTCGAGGAAGGCAATTAATCGGCTGAAGTGATGTTCTCGAGGCCACGGTGTTATTGATGAGAGCAACTTGAGCTCAGATGAAAAATACATGGTTTGAGCGACTTTGATCCAGAATGAGAATGCCTTGTTGAGATCTCTTGAGCTGAGTTCGTTCTTGAGCGATGTGTTGGGCATCTTTTTGAGTATTCAATGAACTCTGAAGCACAGTAATGTGATTCGAAGGAGGCGAGTGAGCGATGAGTACCGATCAATGAAATCCCAACAAGAAGTTGGTCGAACTACCGAGGTAAACGCCAACCCTGGTCGTCCTTCTAGATGAGTAGCTGGATCAAGTCTGAAGGTTTGGGCAGGCCAGGACTGTTTAGATTTGAGCAACCATGGTGGGCCAGACCACCATAGGTGATGAGCCTTGAGCTGGTTTGGCGTAAGTCCCCTTGATGCGCAGTCAACTGGATTGTCTTTGCCAGGAACGAATCTCCAGTGGCCATCTGGAGTAAGATCTTGTATTGTTGACACTCTGTTCCTGACAAAATCTTTCCAGCGTGACGGATGAGAGTGTATCCACGTGAGTGCAACAGATGAGTCGGTCCATAAATAGATTGGAGCTTGAGGAAGGTTGAGTGTTTTCTGGCAGTATGAGATGAGCTTGGAGAGCAATAATGCAGCACTGAGTTCAAGTCTCGGAATGGTGAGACGTTTGAGCGGAGCAACCTTTGTTTTTGAGCATACCAGAGTAACGCGGGCTCCGGTGTAAGCTGAGTGGACCTTGATGTATACGGCTGCCGCCATTGCAACCTGAGATGAGTCGGAGAATCCATGGAATTCTACCGTTGCACTGGTGATGAGCTGGATCCATCTTGGAATTGAGATTTTGAAGACGTCGTTGAGCTCATTCTTGAAATTAATCCAATTGCCACAGACTGAGTCTGGCAACTGGTCGTCCCAGCTGAGCTTTTGAAGCCAAAGCTCCTGCAATAAAACTTTAACTCGAATGATGATCGGTGAGATGAGTTCAAGAGCATCGAAGAGCTCAGCAATCTCTGATAATATGATGCGTTTGCTGAGATGAGCAGATGATGATGGTGGCTTAACCTTAAATTGGAGCGTATCTGAGCAAGGGGACCAATGAAGTCCCAAGAGCTTTGTGCTGCTATCTGAATCATCAAATGAGAAACTTGTTTTCGCTTCCACGCGAGAATGCTGCTGCAGACCTTGATGATTGCTTGTCCATTTGGCAAGGGGGAAACCGCCCGCCATGCAGAGCTCAGTGAGCTGGTCAGCAGTAGCTTGAAGTTCGGAGATGTGGTCAGCACCTCCAAAGATGTCATCTACATATCGTCCATGAGTGAGAGGCTTGATCGCAAGAGGATATTTATGGCCTTCATCGGCCATGAGCTGAAAAAGTACTCGAACTGCCAAGAATGGAGTTGGTCGTGTTCCATAAGTGACAGTTGTGAGCTGAAATGGGGTTATGTTGAGCTGCTCGTCTACCCACAGGATTCGCTGGAGATCCCAATCTCTATGGTCAACCAGGATCTGCCTGTACATCTTGGTTATGTCGGTGGCAAAGATGAGGCGATGTCGTCGAATCCAGAGGAGAACGTCGATGAGATCAATCTGGAGCTTTGGGCCTGTGTGTAAGATGTCATTGAGCGAAACTCCAGATTGAGTTGCACGTGAGCCATTGAATACAACTCTCAACTTAGTTGTCGTGCTGTCTTCCTTGAGCACACCATGGTGAGGACGATAATAAGCTGGTGAGTGAGTGAGCGAAGCACGTGGTGCCTTCACCATGTGATTGAGTTGCTGGTATTCCTTGAGGAATGATGTGTAGAGCTGGTTGTAGTTTGCATCTTTTGCAAGACGTCTGAGCAAGTGTTGAAGGCATCGGTGAGCAGCCAGATGAGAATCACCAAGTTGAGAGGGTGATGACTTCAAGGGAAGTCTCACTATGTATCTACCTGAGCTATTTATTGAGTGCGTTGATTGAAAATGAGCTTCACAGGCTTGTTCGTCTGGAGTGAGTGCTTGAGCTGACGTTGATGGTGGTACTTCTTCTTGAATCCAGAATCTTGTGAGCAAATCTTGAAGGTCTTGAGTATATTGATCTATTGATATGTGATGAGTGTAGCTTCAGCTAAGAGCGGTGGAGCTGACAGGTCCAAAAATGATCCACCCAAATAGTATACGTTGAGCAACTGGGAGGTTAGGTGTGTCTTTGATTACTTCTGATTGAACGATGAGCCCACAATTGTCAGTTCCAAGAATCATATCAACAGGTCTTGAGTTGATGAACTGAGGATCTGCCAATTGCAGATTCTGTAGATGATCCCATGATGACTGAGTGCATTGCGCCGTAGGAAGAGTAGTGGTGAGTCCCTTCAAGATGTGAGCGATGACAGTAATAGATTCCCAAGAGTAGATAGACTTGAGCGTGAACTCCACTATGCCTCGTGTATGACGACCTTCAGAATCACCAATGCCACGAATGGGTATGGATGAGTGATGTCGTTGCAACTTGAGAGGGTTCACAAGTGATTCTGATATGAATGTGAGCTCTGAGCCCGGATCAATGAGCAATCTAACCTGATATTTGGTGAGCGGAGTGATGAGCTGAGCGAGGCTAGTGGCAAGCAGAACTATTGGACGAGTGTATGAGTGAGCAAGTTGAGTTCCGGATGAGCACTGATCACGAGCCGGTGGATGAGAGCTTGCCTGATGAGCTGGATGAGATTGAGGTGGAGTTGAGCGTTGAGCTGGAGGTGAGCGTTGAGCAGGTGACCGATGAGCTATCTGATGAGCTGGTAAGCGATGAGCTATCTGATGAGCTGGTGAGCGGTGGTCGCGTGGAAGCATGGACCTTCAGTGAGCAGATGAGCTGCTGCGAGGAGTGGACTTAACGTGCACCATAGTATGGTGCGGTTGGCCACACTCCTTGCAGGTCTTATGTGAGCGGCACCACTGAAGGCCATGGTGCCCTAGGCAATTCGGGCACAACTTCTTTTCCTTCACCACCATAGCCCGCTGGTGGTTAGGGAGAGACATAAGATGTGGGCAGCCCACTATAAAGTGCTCTGCCTTACAATAATCGCAGAGATACGGAGTATCTCTGCGTCGAGCTGGCTGAGCAGAGGTGCGAGCTGGTGCGGGATGAGCGGATGAGACTTGAGCATCTGGTTGAGCGGGTGGTTGAACTGTGGCCACATGAGCTGTAGCTGGCCGAGGCAGGCTTTTCTTGGGCGCTGCAGCTATGTATGAGCCCTTCTGCTCCTGAGCACTGGAGACTTCCAGGCACTCCAGCGTGCGAGCTCGTCCTGTCAGGAATGACAGGAGCTGGTTGAGCGACGGCCACTCGGAGGATAAGCCCAGACGGTTCTCCCACGCCTCCCGTGTAGTTTGGTTGAGGCGCAGGGTGATTAGGTGGACCAGCATGGGGCCCCCTTGCTCGGTCCAGAATCCCAGTGCCTGGAGTGAGTTGAGAGCAGGGCGTTGAGGTCCGACGATAATGGGCGAGACGGGAGGCGTGGGAGGTTGAGCAGCTTGTCCAGATGAGCAGCGATGAGCAGCATCTTCTCATTGTAACGAGGTTCTCATTGAGGTGACCCCCTGCGAAGTACGGGTGAGCGAATTTTTCTGGGGTCCCCAGCTCCTCAATGAGGACCCCAGTCTCGCTGAAGACCTCCCACTGGTCCTCCAGCGACATGAGCTTAGCCTCCACCGCGGCCAACGTGAGCGTGGATGAGCTTTTGAGCGCCCCTGCGGATGAGCAGGTCTCCAGCAGCAGCTGGCGCTGGATGTTCTGACGAGCAATCCGCATCATCAGCCGAGCTGATGAAGGTTTTGAGCACGGCGAAGTTGAGCGATGAGCTGATGAGTGGTCGTGTCGTCCGTGCTCGCTTCTGGACACGGCACGGTCAATGTGGCCATTTGTCCCACTAGGTGAGCAATTTCCATCGCAACCTCTTTGCCGGAAGGTGAGCGCTCCTGGGTTGGACCAGGCTGAGGTGACGGAGCATCTTTCTTCTTCTTCCCCATGGGAGAAGGTGATGTGCACGAGATGAGTGAGCTATATGAGTGAGATGGATGAGCATGGCGATGCTAGTGACGCGCGAGAACAAAGCATGAGCGGGCATTTTGACTATCCCAGATCCGGCTCGAAGGACCAAAATGTTTGAAAATGACCGTTGGGTCGGTAAATGAGGAATCTGGTGGTCTGGGATAATCACTGTAGGCAAAGTTGAGTTAACTAACTGGATTTATTGTTTACCTATATGAGTGTTTATGAACTGGAATGAGCTGATGATGATAGCTGAAAAGTATCTGCTGTAGCGGTGACGAAGTCACAGGTGGTCACGACTACTATGAAAGGATGAGCGGACAATAAATACATGAACATTGATAACATGATGCGCACTTAAAACTAAACTAAATGAGTTAACTACCTACCACTGCAGTGGAAACTTAAGAAATGAGTCGGAGAATGAGCACAAAACTATAGCCTTTTTTGACACACGCGTATGGATCGATGAACGATAGAACCAATAAAGGCGATCGACTAGACGAACAGGGGCGTCCAGGGAAAACCCTGGCGCCCCCAGGGATCAATGCATGATGTGGAGAGCCCTGGTCAAAACTATGAGCGTTATTGGTTCGGTGAGCTCCGAACCCTCTGTTGCGGGTGCAGGCGGATATCGATCTTAGATAATAGATGATCGATGGTGGCAAGCCGGCTGCCAGCCAATGAGTTCGACGTGATTACTGAACAAAGGGTGATCCCATTCTTGAGAGTGAGCAGGCGCTGATGGCAGGACTCTCGTCAGCTTGTTCAGCACATGTGCAGTGTGACGGGGCAGCGTAGCCCGTCCCAGAACTCCCGCTCTCACGCGAAGCCGCCTCGCACTCGCCGCTTAACCTCAACAACCGTTGCTCCAAGGGGGACCGCCCAAACCATCGAATAATTACTAATGCGCCTCTATCTTGTTTCGAGCCCGATATACCGACTATATCAGCGAGTCGATCGAGGAGCGGGAGTTAAGCTCGAGGAGAATGGACCCGAAGAGTCCTACCTGCGAGCCATACAGAGGGTGCAGATACGCCGATTGCCGTGCCGCTCTGACCCTGGACAGACAACGGACGATGCAACAGCGACAGACCGACGGATGTACCAGGGGCTCCTAGCTCTCGCTGGCTGAAGGCAGCGGCGGAGAGCGCAGCGTAGCGGAACGATCGATCCCAGCGCACGGGATCGATACGCGAGCCCTCGATACCGATCCGAGACCGATCGGCGCGGCGGCACCGAGAGATCGATAGCATAAGGCGGCAACGTAACGCGGAACGAAATTTGAGTAGGACCGGAAGCTCCTCACTTTGTGAGCGACCTTGGTAGCGAGCAGTGTGAGAGTGCGAGTGGCGAGTATTTGTCGAGCAAAGACGATTCGAGGAGTAGAACGAGCGATTCCGTGTGAAGCGAATTCAATCCGGTAAGCCCAGCGAATTGCCTGCCTGCCATTAAAGTACTAGTAGATCTCGGTGCCGGCCGTTCACGCTCCGACAAGAGGCTATCCTGGCGCGAGTGGCCACCGGTCACTAGGCGGCTACCCCCTTGGCGCGACTCTTCAAGTCGCCGCAAAGTCCCCGGTTTGAGAAGAACATCGCGAGTCCTTAGATTGGGAGGCGTACGAAAGCCAGGAGCGGCCCGGCCGCCACTATCAAGCATTGTAAGTTGCATGTTAACGGTTTTGGGTTTTTCCGGCTTCGAGGCTCGTAGATCGGCCGCCTATCTTGTACAATTGCAGTGCCACTGCAGGATTTCGAGAGTTCGGTTCGATTCTCTGGCGTGTCCGAGCCTTCCAGCAGGCGAGCGTCCGGCCGGGATATTAGACTGTATAGCGGCTACGGGAAAGCCGAGGGTCCGAACGCCGACGTTCGGACGCGAGCGCTTGGACGTAGGATTTTCCGGCCAGTTTCCCGGCCAAGAATAAACATCGTTGCCACCCATCCGCGTGGGTTTATTCAGCCTCCTTTCCCAGCCCGTACAACTCCACCGCAAACGAACTAGCCCGGTCGACACCGGCGAGTGCCGCCGAGTCCAGCCAGGGGTCAAACGGGAGGTACCACCGAGGACGAGGGAGTACCAGTGAGAAATTCGGCCCTTATCGGGCCTGGCGCCCAGCATTTTCCTCTCCCCCCTTCCAGGACACCCCGGACGGACCTCGGCGAGGTTGGCGCGCGTCCACCCGGACCGACGCGGACAGGGGTCCGGCGAAACACGTTCACAGCAGTAATGTTCACACACTGTGCTGAGTGAACAGATCTGAGCTGGACGGTGACGATACCTTTGGTGAGTAACGCCTGTGAGTTGCCTATCCCAACGATGGGGATCGTTGAGTGCTGACGGTGTAGGTGATGAGTCCTGACACAGTGAGTAGAGATGAATGGGAGCTCTGATCCAGGATCAATGAGCAGTCTGACTGGGTGTGCAGAAACTGGTGTGATGAGCAGTGCTTGAGCGGTGGCTAGCAGGGTGGCAGCTCTGCTAGCTGATTGATGAGCTGGTCTATGAGCGGAGCGGTGATCAAAACTGGAGTGGTGATTGGCGTAAAGTGGCACTGCGTCTCTTCATTTCTTTGCCGAGGTGGCAGCCTTCTTCTGAGCAGGTCCAGCAGGTGAGCCGTGCTTTTGGCGGATCACCGTGTGATGTTTACCACCACACGATTTGCACGTCCTGCTGTTCTGGCGAGCGTACGAGTTGTGGTGCCCCAGGCAATTGTAGCACAACCTGTGCTGCTCCACAACCTTGAGCCGATCTGCATTGCTCAGCTCCCGGAACTTTGAGCAGTTCACCACGTAGTGAGCTCCCTTGCAGTGATCGCAAGGGTACGTGGCGGGACTGTCCTCAGAAGCCCCGGTCGCTGTGTGAGCTGCTCTGGCTGGCTGACCTGCTGATGAAGACGGCTTCGTGAGTCGAGCAGCCACCTTCGAAAATGATCCGCTCTCCTTGGACCCTTCTGGCGCAGCCTCCAGTGCCTTGACCTTCGCTTGCAGGAAGGTGATCAGATCAGCCATGGTGGGAGCCTTCTCCGAGAGCTGCCACTTCAGCTCTCATGGCTGCCGCACCGAGGAGTGGAGCTGGCTCACGGTTGCACATATGAACACATGGTTCCAATGCTCCGTGGCCACTCCAAGCCCCTTGAGCTGGTCTCTGGTCTGGACCGTGGAGGTGACCAGTGTGTTTAGCTCTTGAGCTGTCCTGCAGGCACTCTTGGGAGGTGCGATCAGCCGATGGACATAGGCCATGATGAGGCGGTCTTTGTCCTCGAACCTCGCGATGAGCCGTTCCCACGCTGGCTAGGAGGCCTCGTCGGTGAGCGGAACCGACTCAAGGAGCTGCTCTGCTGGGCCGCTGAGGCTGGTCTTCAAATAGTAGAGTTTCTCCACGTTGGTGAGCCGCTCATTGCGGATCACCAGCGAGGAGAAGAGCGCCCTGAAGGCCGGCCACGCCATTAGTTCACCGCTGAACTTCGGCAAGGCGATTTCCGGCAGCTTCGGCGCCGGTGAGCTGGTCGTGGTACAGGCCAGCGGGCTAAGCAGATCTTGAGTGGTGGGCCCTCAGCTTCCCAAGCGCTGAGGTGGCCACCGCATAGTCCCCTGCAGCTTGACCGTGGACATCCTCGGTCAAGTAGGGGCGCTCGAGCAGCGCTTTGCGCCCACACTGCCCGACGGTGAAATGGTCTTGGGCGTGAAGGGGCACCAGATTTCCTTCACGTAATTGTGCCTTTCTTCGATCTCGTCGAGAGAGGGCACTGAGCTGCTTAACTCGGTGATTTGCTCTGTGAGCTCCTTCAATGTGGCACACCGAGATCTTTGAGTGGCGATCAGGAACTCGGTGTGCACTGGTAGACCTGCGCCAGGTGCAGGCGATGCTGATCTGCTCTGATGAGGCGCACTCGGTTCAGCCGGGACGGTGAGCTGCCTCTTGGACCCGAAGGCTTCCCCGACGGGCTTGATCGGCTCTGGTGTCGCCGGCACCTTGTTGATTAGCTCTTGCTGAGGCTTTGCCTCGCTGGGTTGAGCAGGATCAGGTGAGATTTGTGCCTTGGCCTTAGGCACGGTGAGCTGCTCTTGTCGCTTTTGTTGAGCCGACTTCTTCACCTGATCCTTTACGAAAGACCACAGGGATTTCGGTGACATCCGGCTCGAAGGACCAAAAAATGTGGAATAAAGTATGAGTAAGGTGGATATGGCCATTAAATGAAAGTGGATTGTATTGTGAAAATAAATAGGTATTCTGGTTTATTCATGTAGAGATGTCCGGTGACATCCGCGTTGCCGTGTGCTATTTACAATTATGTACTGTGACGTGGCAAATTTCTCCCCGTCCCAAAGACACAGTGTCTTGCACGTCTTCGGCGCGCCCGGAGCTCAGGGTGGGGATAGGAGGCTCGCGGGCTCGCCTTGAGCGCGCATTGGTTGCTTGGTGTCACCTATTTTGACTATTCTTCGCGATAATAATCTAGCAGTTACAGCTACCACCTTTTCCAAGTATGGGGAAAAGAACAGCAACATAAGGATCAGCGGGCTACGCATCGCCGCGTAGCCAGGGCCGCATCACACAGACGTTGCTTTTATTTTAGACCTTTTCGTTATAGGAACTTCTTGGCCGCTGCTGCGGTTAGCCGTCGGGATCCGCCGATTTTTCGGTCGGTAAGGTCAGAGGGACACCCACTTGCCTGCTCCGGACAGGGCTTGGGGGTGCGGAAGAGCCGGCTCCACTTTCCTTCTGCCCTCGCCGTTGATCCACCGTTGTGGCAACGTGCGGGATTCCCGATGTTTTGTGTATCACCCATTCGCGCAGTACACATTAGTACGCGCTGCAAGAATGGGCATTAGTGTTATGGGCTGGCAGAGGAATTGCCAGCCCGAAGGATTCCTCCCTTCATCTTAGGGCAGGGTAACCTGTGGGTTACCTCGGGCCCTGCAAGAGTTTTCGCGCGAGGAAAGACTCTATTTCGTTCGATTCTGGGAAACGGCGGTTTTGGCCGAGCCGCCGAATTCCCGCGAACTTACGCCGCGCGGATTAGCGAATACCAAGAAGTTTCACATAAGGTTTGTAAAGTGTCCCTGAGCCAATCGGCGGTAGTCTGTCGTACCAAGGAGCCAATCCTCGCGCCCTCGGAGCACCAAATTCGAGTATAAAGTAAGCACTCTTCGATGGGAAAATTCATTCTTCCACCGACATCAGCTATCACCAGTGCGTGCTTCAAGTGACTACGCGGCCTCCTCTCCTTCCTGCGGGACTTGGTAAGCTGTAATCTCCCAGGCTCATTATAAATCGCGATCATTATTGTTCTTTGTGTCACGGGTTTTATGGTTAACCCTCTTTGTTAGTGATTATCGTTAAGCTTTGTGATTATCGTACCGAATATTATGAGATTATCGTGGTGAATATCGCATCCATTATCGCTGTGACTATCGCTATCTTACGCGTTCACCATCCACGTGCAGTAGGGTTACGTTCGAATACCGCGGCGGCCCGCGGCCGCCATTTCGTGAACGCTTGGTGGCGAGCAAGCAGCGGCGACTTCAGCCTGCACTTTTCGTTGGTGAGATTATCGTTCAAATTTAGTGAATATCGTTTTCTCCACTGAGTCGTGAACCTCCCCCTCTCTGCTGAGTTTGGCCAGCCGTCGCGTTTGGATCCTTTGGAGATCGACTGTGATTCTTATGGTTGAGTTATGTTATCTTTGAGATTATCGTTCGAGTGAATATCGCATGGCGTATCGTCCGTGTGAGTATCGCTCGCGTTTACCCCTCGTGTGACTATCGTTCGGTCTTCGTCTATCGTTCGCGTTTACCGCTCGTGTGATGATCGTTCGGTCTTCGTCTATCGCTCGCGTTTACCGCTCGTGTGATTATCGTTCGGTCTTCGTCTATCGCTCGCGTTTACCGCTCGTGAGATTATCACTCGGTTTTCATCTATAGCTCGCGTTTACAGATTGAGGGTCTAGCGTTCTTTTCGCGTCTATTAAATAATTGCGTTTGGTAAATCACAGCCGATCATCCAAGGCTATCGAGAAATTTGTCCCGTTTCTTATGTGACACCCGAATTCTCTCCACCCACGGGGACCCACCGCCTCACCCCGACCCCTTCACGCGACATTACCTAGAGGTGAATTGCGTGGCGAAGAATTTGGCTCCCTAGGGGAGTCCAGGAAGGGAGCGCCCGCGAATTTGTGTCTCTCAGTACATGGGTATATACAAAAGTCGACACATGCGGCTATCGATTGATGCGATCGATAGGTGAGTCAAAACTACAACGGTTTCCTGACCATGGTCAAGGAATGAACAGAACTGAACTGGTCAATGTGTGCCTGGTGATGTACTGGAAGTCCCCTAGGGGAGCAGGACACACCGGATGAGAAGGACTGAGTAAGGTTCATAGATATCGTAGGAGGGGTTAGCTCCTACATGAGCAGAGTTTTGCGCCGTTGATGCACAAAGGGCCACTTGCGTGGCCCGGCTACAAATCCTCATATGAATTGGACTAATGCAATGAACAGAGCATGCAAACGTGGATCATGTGAGTGATCCACATGAGCCAGTAGGCTTGAGAAATAGATATGATCAGGACAGGTGATTAGATCTGAGCTGCTTACTGTTCGACGTCTCCGAGGCGAGACAGTTATCAGCGCCTGAGAGATGACGAGCAGATAGAACAGTTCGTGAGATGGTCGCCAGGGTGTGCATGTAGCGCACACCTAGGCTGATCAGACATCGATCTCTATCGATTCGACCATCAGGTGAGGTTGGGACACTGTGAACTGGGCTTGGATTGACAGTTCAGAGGAGAGGATGAGCAGGTTCACAGTGAAGGCTTCACATGAGAAGAATAATGAATGAAATATGATTATTCAACAAGCATTAACTAACAAAAAGGCATGAAATCCGTCCAAAAACATTAAACTGTAAAAAAAATGCGCCAAGTAGCAGTTGGATTTCCCCACAAAAATATAACAAATATAATATATAATTAAATATAACAAAAAAGATAATAAATATCATACAAGAAAGCCAAGCTTTCATTCAAAGATACCTCGATTTAACACGCATTAGCAATTAACAATAAATTAACAATAAATTATCGATTAACAATACAAAAAATCTTAGCGTGTGCAAACAAGGAAATAGGCCAAGCTACAGCCAATGCCGACAAAAGTCTATTGCAAAAGAAGAAACAAAAGCAATATGTATAGATAGAGAATGACGCTAGGCCATGGAAATGGAGAAGTAAGTAAATAAACAAAATTGCTGCCCAAAATATTGATTTTGCAATAAAATTTTGTACAGGTTTTATGTTTCTTTCCTCGAGGACAGCAAACAAACGATTCACCATCCCGATTGCAGGATGTTAAAGTTTAAGCATTTTCAATATTTGAAGCAATTTTTAAGGCCAATAGCTGGCTATAAACGGCTAGTATTCTAGGATCTAATTACTACCGCTGCCCCGCACATTTGGAGCTATATTACGTCCAAATCGGAGAGTTCCAGATTGTGGACTTTCCACGTTAGAAGCATGATAGCTATCAGGAGACTCGGTAGAGTCTCGCGCCAAGTAGTTAGCTATAGCTATACAGCGCGAGAAGCCGAGGCTACTTATCCCGACGCGTAGCGGTTTTCGATCGATATAAGACTTTCACCTCGATTTCCGAAAAAGTTAGAGCTTGCAGGCATAACTTATGAATCAAGCACAGCCTAATTTATTTTTCTGAATCCAATAAGCTAAAGAGCAAGGAAATTGGTCCATGCATTCAAGAGATATGAATTTCCTCCTCTTATTTTCTCGTGCGAAAACGATTCAGAAGAAGATTCAGACCAAAAATGTAGGTCACATATTTTCCACGCTAGGTGGCAGAATGTTCATATATTTCTAGCTTTGTAGCTGCGAGATGATGTTATGGTAGAGAGAGAAGGCAGATGTGAAATGATGTTAGAGAGAGATGCTAGACATGTAGAAAGAGACTAACTAACACGAGATGGATAGATGTCTTATTTCCTTGACGTTCGAGTGGTTGGTTATGTAGGCTATTTTATGACAGCAATATCTTACGCGAGGATATCTGATAAATTTAACAGTTTTATTCTCTTATTGGTACAGCTTTTTGACCCTACTCAATCTAACACTGTTAAGCAATATCCTCTTATTCAATACAATTATAGATTACCAAAGTTGCCAAGTGCATAACCAGGACCCACTTAAATGAAAAAGCAACAATTTGTTCACCAAGTGATACTTCAGGTCTTTCATGTAAATGATTTCTGAACTACGAACCTTACTAGTAATCAGTATTTGCTCAGTAAACTTTAGATCTTTGACTTCTGTAGTTTTGAATTATGTATCTGTTCAGCAAGTTTGAAATCTATAATTGAACTGGTTCTTGGGTACGCCCTTGTCAAATTTGACATTACAAATGTGTTGAATAAGAGAATTAATAGAACTTATTAAGTGTTGAGCCTAATCGTAATATTAATTTAGGGGTAAACTAGTCGTGGAAAATTAGTAGTGCTCATCAAGTTTGAAGCATGTCGCTTAAGTCGTTCTTAGCCTACACTATTGACAAGTTCCACACTTTTCACATGTGTCGAATGAGGAGAGGATGTATAATTTTAGCGAAGAACTCCAAATTTGTTAGACGAATATGAATTGCCAGTAGATTGTATGCCTTTGAACTCCATATAATGAAGTCCAACGCTTCATATATTATATTTGTTACGTCCTTCACTCCTGAGCGTAACACATCATACAGATAAGCTGCATCCTCCTCTTATTCGTCATATTGTTGAAATATTAAACATGTCAAATGTGTAGCTTGAGAATTACTTAAGCCAAAGATCTGAAATGTATTCAGCAAATACTGATTGGTAATGGCGGCATGTTCCTAAGTTGTATCAGTATCAGTATCTACTCATCAAATTGTAAACCTGTCGCTTAAGTGGTTCTTAGCTCCACATTTAACAAGTTTCACACTTCACAAATTTAAGCGAAGGACTCCAAATTTGTTGGACGAATATGAATTGCCAGTAGATAGCATGCCTTTGAATTCCATATAATTAAGTCCAATGCTTTGTATGTTACATTATACAGCCAAGATGTGTCCTTGTCACATTGTTGAAGTATTAATTAAATCTTTCACTTTTGTAGTATTTGAATGATGTATCTGTTCAGCAAGTTTGAAATCTGTCACTGACGTGGTTCTTGGGTACGCCCTTGTCAAACTTGACACTACAAATGTATCGAATAAGAGAATTAATAGAACATATTAAGTGCTGAGCCTCATCGTAACATTATTAATTTAGGGGAATACTAGTCGTGGGAAATCAGTATTTGCTCATCAAATTTTAAACCTGTCACTTAAGTGGTTCTTAGCCTACACATTTGACAAGTTGTACACTTTTCACATCTGTTGAATGAAGAGAGAATGTATAATTTAAGCAAAGGACTCCAAATTTGTTGGGCAAATACATATGAGTTGCCAATAGATAGCATGCCCTTGAATTGCATCTAATTAAGACCAACGCTTCGTATGTTACATTATACAGATAAGTTGTACCTTCCTCCTATTTGTCACATTGTTGAAGTATTAAACTTGTAAAATGGGTAATAACAAATTATATTATTATTTTACCGATTAACTAACAAAAAGAATTGAAATCCCCCCAAAACCATTAAAATGAAAAAAAACGCCAAATAGGCCGCCCCCCACCCCCTCCACCATCCCGGCTCCCCAACCCACCAACCTTGTCAAAATCATTTAAAAAATTACCAAAAATAGAAATGGATATCATTGGTAAACGAAAGCCAAGTTATAATTCAGATATAACTAATAACATACAAGAAAGCCAAGTTTTCATTCAAAGATATCTCGAGTTAACTCACATTAGCATTTAACAATAAATTCTCAATAAATTAGCGATTAACAATAATAAAAAAAACTTGGCGTGTTCGCGCTTCATTCAAGGCACTTGCTCTGGTATTGCTGGAAAACTTTGAAAGAAATATATTCGAGACGAATTGAGAACCTGCTTTTCTGTGTAGTATGTAGTATATGTGATTGAACTGTAAATGTAAGATTTCTTAGGATTTTATATTGTAGTAAAGTGAATGTTAGATTTAAATTAATTTCTCATTGGTTTCTTACCTCGCAATGAAGCGCGCACACGCCAAGTTTTTTTTATTATTGTTAATCGCTAATTTATTGAGAATTTATTGTTAAATGCTAATGTGAGTTAACTCGAGATATCTTTGAATGAAAACTTGGCTTTCTTGTATGTTATTAGTTATATCTGAATTATAACTTGGCTTTCGTTTACCAATGATATCCATTTCTATTTTTGGTAATTTTTTAAATGATTTTGACAAGGTTGGTGGGTTGGGGAGCCGGAATGGCGGAGGGGGTGGGGGCGGCCTACTTGGCGTTTTTTTTCATTTTAATGGTTTTGGGGGGATTTTAAATTTCGTCACCAGCAGCCACGAGACTTCGGCTCGACGTGGAGACTCCACTGCGGATGGTAGCAGCCTACGAAGGATTTCCCATGCAGGACAAAATTATAATTAGGCTATTAAAGTCCCGCGCGCGGAAGGAGCAAACACTCGTTGTGTAGATTTCGCAGTGCGCTAAATAGTGATCAGTATATTCCGTAAACACCACGCCTCAGGAAAATTCGGTAAGCGAACCATCTTTGGGCCAAACTTTCTTTCGTCTCGACGTTTTGGCCGGTCAGGGGATTGTCCTGGCCGTGTCTTGTACACGTCCCGTCCTCGTGCTTCCCTTCTTAGCTGAGTCGCGCTGCAAAGATTCCGCGAGTTATCTGATCGACCTTCCTGGAGGGCTCCCGTCCTTACGACGAGTCAACCATCCGTCCAATAGTTTAAGTATCGCGTCGCGAGGTTCCCTTCTGAAAAGTAGGTCCGTTCCATATCCGTGAGTCTCGTCGTCCCGAGATGTCCCTTTTGCGAGTTCCGGTCACCGTAGGCCATAGTTTTTCTCTTTCGATCTGCTCTTCACGGGCGCCGTGTAACTCCCGTGAGCGAAGCCCGTTTTCCCGCCGCTATCTAATTATCACCGCTTGATTGTACCACCTTAGACCTAGAAAATAAATCTCAAGTGCAATAAGAATCCTGTCTTGGTTGCGTCTCCTGCCGAATGCACTGCTCTCCACTATTCCGGTCTCTGAGCTGCCGCGTTAGTTAATCCGACTGCGAATCATCGGGAGGTTCGTCCGGTGAATAGCCTGTACAATAAGCTTTAAGTGGTACCGCGGGGTACCTGGCGCCCTTATTTTAGAATTCCGAATTCGCAGTCGAGGGTCAGGACTTAGTACACGTTCCGCCCTTCGGGCGAGTAGATTCAGGCGTGTCTTAATAACGCCGCCTTTATAGTTTCGAAATCAGTTTCATATTTTCCTGGCTAACTGGCTGCGGGTAGTTCTATCCCCGAGCAGCCCCAGGAAAATTCCTGACAATATATAGATTTTTTATCGTAATAAGCACATACCCAATGTCCATCAAGATCTGAAGTGCCACTAAATAAAATTTGTATGTGCTCCCTATTTTGTGGCACTTCAATTATCCTATCAGGACATTGCACTTTCCATGGTTCCTGTGAAAGAGTGCTTTGCGAGTCCTCCGTTAATTTCAGGATTTTTGCATTCATTTAAAAAAAACTAAAACTAACTAAAAACTAAGTTTGTAAACCAAATAGGGAAGGGAAAGTGAAATGTGGGAAATAGGGACAGGAAAGAAGAAACAGGAAAGTATAATAAAAATAAAATCAATATATACAACCGTGACTCCTGGGCTGCCTGGCTCAACAGTCAGTCGTAAACTGCCGAACAACCGTGCCAGATCATAAGGATAGGCGCTATAGGCATGCTTGGCGGCGCGCACCTCTACATATAGCTGAAATCTTTATACTTTATATATCGCCCATACTGCAAAATTATGATGCATTCCCAAGAAGCGATTATATTCCTTTTCGAGAAAATCTGAATTCGGGAAGAAACTCACATTTCAAATTAGTATGAAATAAAAGAAATATTGTTGCATTCACATATCTATCGCCTCGGGTTCTCAAAGTTTTCGATTGCCAGCCATCACCTACTATATAGCACTGCTAAATACGTATACAGTCACTAATATGTATATAAAATACTGCATATCAATCTTAATTAACCCTATTCCTACCGCGACTGGTCAAATAACTGTTTTTAAAATTTCGATTAGAATTTCTTATATACAACGTAATTGCATCGCCTTTAATCCCTTGCCCAGCGATTTAAGTTCCAACAGCGTGGGCCTGAAACGAAAACAATACAAACGGAAACAAAACAATCGCACACGATGTACCACGGGTCAGGCTCGTGATAATAATCAGTTTTGGCTCAAACGCCTGACTACGAGTCTCACACGTGGTTGTAGGGCAAAAGGTTAAGCTTCACTTCTTTCTTTATTGTTTGTTTTCTGAGAAAAATTTGTGGTCTGTCTTACCTATCACGACCGGTCAAATAACCTGGAATATAATCTCGCTTTGAATTCCAAAATTATTATTAATATTGCTCGCTGTCCGTTTGAACAGCCAAAAGAGTGAGTGAAGATAAAATCAGCATAATACAAAAATATACATATACATATATTAGGGGGACCGGAAAGTAATGTCGTTTTCTTACATTTAATTCTAACAGCAGAAACGACATTACTTTCGGTTCCCCCTAATATACATTATCCGAAAATTATTAATTACATTTGAACGCATCCTTCACGCGCTGGAATCAGCCACGGGGATTTCGAGGCGCACGTGTAAAAACGTGACAACGCCAGTGTTATGCGCAGACGCAGTTAGTAAGTATATTTCTGTTTTACACATGACTTCCCCGTGTACTTCTCTTTCTCTCACGCGGTGAAACCCCCACCACCGTCGGCATGGTCGAGCTGAAACAGCGCGAAACCAGTCCAACGTTGATTGTCGAGACGCAAACACGTGAGTTTTTAATTAAAATCATTCTAAAACTATTTGAATGATTGAAATATATATAATAATATAATAAAAATAAATAATACTGTTTCCCTATTCTTTATATAATATAGAATGGCAAATCAAGCACCATATGCGATGCTGGAGAACGGCAGTATAAACCGTAAGTGTAATTATAAGTTTCCCTCCGTATTCTTCTCCATTTCTTTTAAATATTTTCTTCTACTTTCGGTCGGTCGGTACTATCCGCGAGTATTCACGCCGTATTTACTGTATTTCTATCACTTGGCTTCCACTTCGCACGCTTAGCATACGGATAAAACATAAAGTTTTCAATCAATCTACGTTCGCATGCATACACTTTCCGACACTTTCTCTCTCCCTCCCTCTCCCTCTCCCTCACCCTCTGTCTCTGTCTCTGTGAGTAGAACATACCGCCTACTTTTGCGCTCTACAGTTTTTGGACAAAATACTGCTGCCTTTGCCCTGTGGGGCTTTTCCAGGTATCGCTTCGATTTCTCGGTCGGCCCGCCTTTACTTTGGCCCATAAAGCATTATCGGTTCCTTACTAGCCGGCGAGAAATCGGGCAAACTTTCTGCGGTCAAAATTGACAGAATGTTCAGTGCACGAACGGAATCGCGTTTTTGACCGATCGCGATGCAACCAACCGAACGATTAGAGCGGATTATAGTTTTAGGATAAAGTAGTTTAGTCTTAGTTTTAACATTTATTCTTAGTTTATTCTCACTGAGAGCACGTCACTTATTGTTACAGAAATATACAGAATGAGCACAAAGTTCTTGTCCTTTGATTTGATATCAACGCAGCCAGGCGTTTTACAGACTTTCTAGCAAGGAGAATCGTGAGCAAGCACTTCCGAAATTACCGTGGTTTTGAGCGATGACTTGACAAAGAGTGAGCCGCCGGTCCTTGCGGGGGTGTATTTATAGGCAACGTTTCTCGAAACTTCCAGCACTGACCTCATTTCCGGCCAGAACTTTTCCGAAAATGCTGGAAGGTTCGAGCAAGATTGCGGTTAGATCGGGTGATTAACCGCTGCACTGACGTCATCCATCAGCTGACGACACAGGTGACAGCGGGATCCCCTGGCGTAATTAGCAGTACTAGCGGGACTGCGACCGGGTCGCGCGGGAGTTTTGACTCATCCGTAACACAGAATTTCTAACCCCCATTTCTTGGGGGCCGGATTCTGTTCAATTTTTGTGAATTTTGAATTCGCCGACGGATCGCCTGTGCGCCCTCTTCCTGGTCTCCACCGTCACGGCTGCCACCCACGCTTTTCGACTCCACGGCTGCCAACGCTGTCACCAGCCCAACCTTACCATGGCTCCGGTTCCAACCTGTCCCCTCTGTAATAACGGGGTCAAGTTGGGCGCTGAACAATGTTCCCGGTGCAAGGGGATGTTCCACCCCCGGTGCTTGAAGATCCATATGGAACGCGGCTGCAAGGGGACTCTTTTGTCCTCCACCACGCTGCCCTCATCGCCTGGCGCCCCTCAGCTGCCTGCCGCCGTCGTGTCTTCTGATGCGCCTTCACCTACCTCGCCGATGCTGTCAGGCGTTGACTCCGCTGCTATCCTCACTTCCCTGACAACTGCCATTCAAGCACTGACTGACACCCTTACTGGCTTCATGGCGGAACAGCGTGCCCAGACCGAGAAACTTAATGCTCGTCTCGACAACCTCGCTCTCACCTCGGCACAGCATACTGAAAGGCTCACTAAGCTTGAGTCCCTTAATAAGCGGACTGGTGCTTTGGAAGCCAATGCTAGTTCCAGTGCCACTCAGCTTGCGTCCCTTACTGCCTCCATCAAGAAACTGCAGGAAGACGTCTCGAAGGCCTATGAGTGTCGGCCCAACCTCACTTCTTCTGCTGTCACTTCTGGCCTTGACTCAGCGGCTGTGCGTATTGCACGTTTGGAGGTGGCAAACCGTGCGAATGATTTACTAACCTCCGGGTATCCGGAGACCTGTAGTGAGGACCTTGTGACTCACGTCTTGCGGGTCGCGCAAACGCTGGGTGCCCCGGTAAATACGTGCGACGTCCTCTCTGTCTCGCGCACATGCGGGACCCCCACTGTAGACCGGCCTCGTACTCTCCTCGTCCGTTTCGCCACATCTGGAGTACGTAATTGCCTCATTTCAGCTAAACGCGCTAGACGGGACCTCTTGGCGAGCGACGTCGATCCTTCCTTTCCGTCAAGCCGCATATACTTGAACGAATATCTGTCACGAGAAGTCTCCTCACTTTTGAAGCGCTGCTATGCGTTAGCCCGGGAGTATTGTCTCGGACTACCCTAACAAGGTAGTGCTTGGCGATTGGAATGCGGACATGGGTTCCTCTTCTTTTGACTCCGGCTACCTTGGGGACCTCTTTCCTCGTCTCAATCTTTATTCTATTCCTTACTCTCCCACCTTTCATACTTCTACTTCCTCCACTTGGCTTGACCTCGGGCTTGTGAACGATTCTAGCTAGGTTGTTTCTTTTTCTCAGAGTAGAGAGCCTCACTGCTCCAACCATGACTTTATCTTTCTAGAATACTCACTGACTTCACGCATTGCTCCTTCCAATGATCTTCGTCGGAGGTATGGTTCAATCGACCGTGACGCGCTACTCAATGATATCTCGCAGCTCAGCTGTGCTCGTCTTACTACGAACGCTTGTGAGAGTAGCGTGGATCTGTTGCTTGTGTCCTCAATGAGCATGCCCCTCTTCGACCCCTGCGTGTCAGAAGGCCACCTGCTCTCTAGATCACTCCTGAGATCCGTTTCGAGATGCGTTCTCGTGACTCGCTCAGGAGGTCCTATATCAGAATTAGGAATCCGGACTTGCGGGTACAATACAGAGCCTGTCGAAACAGAGTTCAAGCTCTTCTAGCGCGAGCTAGATCTGCTTTTCTTTTCGACAGGTTCTCTAACGTTACTAACCCGAACGAAGTTTGGCGCGAGCTGAAATCGTTCGGTGTTCTTCCTCCCTCTCGTACTTCCGCTCCCACTCACTTGTCTTCGGACACTCTAAACACCTTTTTCGTTTCGGCTCACGCCCCATTTCCATCGGTCGTCCCCGTATGTTTGTCTTTGTCTAACTGTCCCTCTGACGAGACATCTTTCTATTTCTCTCCGGTTACTGAGGAGAGTCTTGCCCGCGCCTTGCGCCTTACTAACTCGTCCATCACCTTTTCTATCTTTCCTGGCGCCTGGCGTCGTTCTTACATTACCCCTATACCTAAGAAACGGAACGCTTCTGCTCCTGCCGATTTTCGCCCTATCTCTATTCTTCCTGGGCTCTCCAAAATCCTTGAGAGGCTGGTCCTCACTGACATTCAGAGTTTTCTCGATAGCTCTGGGAAGTTGGACTCCTCGCAACATGATTTTGTCAAAAACTGCTCCACTCAAACCGCTCTCTTGACACTCCTGGAGGACGCCCGTCTTGCTGCTGATCAGCGAATGGTCACAATCCTGGTTTGTCTAGAGTTTTCTAAGGCCTTTGACACCGTAGACCACTCTCTTCTCCTCTCTGAACTCCACTCTTTCAATCTCTCTTTTCCGGTCTTACGGTGGATCTGGTCTTACCTCACGAATAGGGTGCAGGCAGTCAGAATCGGACGGTCTACCTCTCAATTCTCCCCGGTCCATTCGGGCGTGCCGCAAGGCTCCGTCCTTGAGCCGTTTCTCTTCTCTCTTTACATCCACGATCTAAACTCTGCTATTTTTACCGACTTCGCAAAGGAGGAGGTACTCAATTCGATCGCTATATTTTTTTTTTTTTTTTTTTTTTTTTTAATGTTTGTCCGGCGAGAACTCTGAGATGGGTGGACCGATCGGGATGAAACCTTGCCTATCTTATAGAGTATGCTCACAGCTTGGCCCCAATATAAATTTTGTCGAAATTGTTTAACACTAACCATTGTTATTGCTTAAAAACCGAATTTCGCGCTGATTTCACGTTTCTACTACAAATGTCGTTTGTCCGGCGATATTTCCGAGAATGATGGACCGATCTTGATGAAACCTTGCCTATCTTATAGAGGATGCTTACGGCTTGGTCCCAATATAAATTTTGTCGAAATTGTTTAACATTAACCATTGTTATTGCTTAAAAACCAAATTTCGCGCTGATTTCACGTTTCTACTACAAATTTCGTTTGTCCGGCGATATTTCCGAGAATGATGGACCGATCTTGATGAAACCTTGCCTATCTTATAGAGGATGCTCACGGCTTGGTCCCAATGTAAATTTTGTCGAAATTGTTTAACATTAACCATTGTTATTGCTTAAAAACCAAATTTCGCGCTGATTTCACGTTTCTACTACAAATTTCGTTTGTCCGGCGATATTTCCGAGATGGATGGACCGATCTTGATGAAACCATACCTATCTTATAGAGGATGCTCACAGCTTGGACCCAATATAAATTTTGTCGAAATTGTTTAACATCAACCATTGTTATTGCTTAAAAACCGAATTTCGCGCTGATTTCACGTTTCTACTACAAATTTCGTTTGTCCGGCGATATTTCCGAGAATGATGGACCGATCTTGATGAAACCTTGCCTATCTTATAGAGGATGCTCACGGCTTGGTCCCAATGTAAATTTTGTCGAAATTGTTTAACACTAACCATTGTTATTGCTTAAAAACCGAATTTCGCGCTGATTTCACGTTTCTACTACAAATGTCGTTTGTCCGGCGATATTTCCGAGATGGATGGACTGATCGGGATGAAACCTTTTATATCTTATAGAGGATGCTCGCCCTTTGGCCCCAATAAAAATGTGTCCGAAATTCTTTAACATTAACAACTGATATTGTATAAACACCGAACTTTCCATTGTCGATTGGTAACTTATAGGGATAGTTCTCGCGGTATACCCTCTTGCATAAATTTCGGAATGTACAAACTTTTCTTTCTTCAACAATTCGGCTACATTTCTTCGTCTATAACTGTTACATCAGTGCAACGATGAAATTCAAAATGAAATCGACCACGAACCATCAATTTATTGATTTCCTATACTAAAAAGCATTAAATAAAAAAAAAATTAAAAAAATGTGACCGACTTCGAAAACTGACAGAGTTCCAGAGAGCTGAAAACTAAAAAAGCTGAAAAGTAAAAAACAAGCAACACAAAAAATGCCCTGAAAAGTAAAAAATAACTTTTTGTTGTCATGGATACAGGAATTTGCATTAAACCTAAATATTCTGCAACTTTTCGGAGACGGCGCAAATATAAGTATAATTAAATATAAATATAATCTGCCTGGTCCACCTTGAATTCTTTTAAGTTAAACGTTTCTAAAACGCAGTGCTTGATGTTGGGCTCTGCTCGTGCCCTTGGCCTGCAGCATGTTGCCGGTGCCCCTCTGGTTCAGATGGACGGTATACCCATCCCGTACGGCACTCGGGTCTTCTCGCTGGGTCTGCACATATCGCCCACTCCTGACTGGGGGGATCACACTCAGCACATCTGCGGTAAGGTCTATGGCGTGCTTGCGGGGATCCGGCGTCACAGCGCTGCATTGCCGCGGGGCCTAAAAATCAAGCTCATATCGTCCCTCATTCTGCCACACCTGGACTATTGCTGCTTACCTCTGCTTGGAATCTCCGCGACCGATGACCCATAGCGCCAGCGTGCATTCCGTCTTTGACCTGCTTCGTGATGCGCACATCACGTCTTACTACCGCCGTCTGTCCCGGCTGAAAGTTCGCGAGTGTCGATTTCTCTTTCTAGGCATGAGCCTGTTCAGAGCTATTCAGTCCACGTTCCCCTCCGTCCTACTTGAGTTCCTCACTCCCAAAGTAGAGGGTTCTGCTGGGTATCCCTCTCGGCAAAGAGGGACCCTACTCGTTGTTCCTGCGCATCGCACGGTCTTTTTTGGGGCCGCGTACTCCGTACGTGGGCCCCAATTTTGGAATTCTCTCTCTGCCTATCTCCGGGAGTGCGGCAGTGAGCAGGCTTTCAAGAGGGCTCTGACCGTCTACCTGCTTGATTCCTACACCTAGTATTACAACGTTTCGGTGTCTTTTCTTTTTCTATTTCATTCCTATCCAGGCTTAAGTTCTTTCTATGTATTTTTTATTTTTATTTTTTGTTGTTGCTTTGCTTTTCGCTAATTCAACCACACGGTTATGTACAGGGTGAGTCAGTTGCCTTTGAATCAGGTATTACCGACCGCGCCAGCGTCTATCCCTCTAACCCGTAGGTGCGATCGGTAATACCTGATTCAAAGGCAACTGACTCACCCTGTACATGTATGTTCTCAGAGGGTGATACTCACCCTAGAACAATATATGATCTGTTATCTGTTATCTCTCTCGCCCTCTCCTTCTCCCTCTCCCTCTCGGACCGAATGTTTTAAAAAGTGTATGCATGCGAATGCGGATTGAAAACTTTACATTTTATATGTTGCCACCGCTTTCCCGATTTCGCCGTTCTCATTGGCTCGTCAGGAAAGCGGGGAAACTTCGACCGAGCCTCCTCTCTGAATCCCGAGTCCTCTGGGCGCTTAAAAGGGCGCCATGCCCCGTGACCGAGACCAAAATTTATAAGAATATGCTACCCAGAGGAGATGAAAAACTCGAGCGAGAGAGAAAGCTCGGTGGGAAACGCAAATATTGGCCCGGCTGGCCAGATGTAATAGGAGAGGAGCGTGGAGCAAGGGAGGCCAGAAACGACACACTGGGCGAACAGATAGCTAAAGAATGTTACCAAAAAGTTGAGTTAAATAACAGCGCCCGGTTTATTTATGTCGGGCGGACCGACGGTGCTACAACTAAATAACCTAAGGCAAATCGAGCTAACGCGCTCTCGATCCTAGGCTACCAGGGACCCTGTACAATTTAACGACGCGGTAGGGAAACGCGTCGCGAGCGATCGACAGATGGTCGGTCGATTTCCGGACTGCAATGAATAAATACGCCGAACTTCAGCGGACGGTGTAAGCCGCAAATCTATAAGGGGACGCACGCCCGTTCGAGTGGGTGATTGATCGCAAATCCCGGCAACAAGTGGCAAGATGGCGGCCACTTTGTTCGGCGAACGTAGTCGAATGTATTACCGCGCAACTTGGGCGATCCGCCGAGCTGAGCAGGTCGAACATCAAGAGTGACGGGCATCCAACGTCGTCACCTCGTCGTCCCTCGGTTGGTTGTCCGTCCTCAGGGGTGTCTCCAGCGTCGGCTGGACGGGCCCCAGCTTATCCGGCCTGGCAGGTTGCGCATCCCTGTGAGCCGGAATCTCCTCCTCGCCTAACCGGATAGCCATTCCACTAGGTGGCTCAGTCCGTCGTACCTACCTAGGTGCCTCTCGGCGTTCGAACTCGCATTAGTGCCTGTTACTTTGGCCTGTGCCTGCCTTGGAGCGACGATGTAAGGTTAGCCCGCGCGTATGAGTGTGTGAGAGAGAGAGAGAGAGAGCTACGGCGGGCGTTCGCCCGGCCTCCCTTGCTGAAGTGAGGAGTAACTTGTGGTGAGGCAAACTAGCCCCCCCCCCCCCTTAAGGGGGCCGGGTTTATCCGCTGCCCCACACTTCTCGTACCCAAATCCTTATTGCCCTCCGGGCTCCTCGCATCGTTGCTCCAATCCAGGCGAACTCGATTTCCTTCACCCTGTTGAATTGGACGGACATAAGTACATGTATTACAGGCACGCTTGACTAGATGTTATTAATTGATATTACCTCCTCGTACGTAGGACACACACGACTAGTGTTGACTAGGTCATAACTCATTATTACTACTCTACAGGTGACTAGAGGGGTTGATTACGAAGGCGGTGAGAAGACGTGACGCTGGTAATCTCGTTCCAGGCGATCCAGTGAAGGCAGCTAGCAGCTGGCGATCCTGCAGTAGACAGCTGCGCGCGCCGATTCCTCTTCGTAGTCGAGCGGCCACGTGCTCGCCGGCCGCCATCAGCTGCGCGTTGCCGGCGCTTGGTGGCTCGCACGTACTCCGCTGTCGGCAAAGTTGGGGAATCTTCGCGGCGGCTCAGCCGCCGCGCTGGTCTTGCGGGCTGCTGTCGCGTTGGGCTGGTGCTCGCTGACTTCGGCTGCTGTCGGTGATCTTCGGCTCAGCGCTCGGCATTCGGTGTTCTGCTGCTTTGCTGGTGGTGAGCAGGGTTGTGTTGTAGTGAATACTTTTAAGGTGTGAATATTTATATTCAGCTTGAAAATATACTGAATATTTGTAGTCAGTCGAAAAATGCCCTGAATATTTTTATTCACATGTGAAGCTGCTTTAATGTTGCATATAATTATTAATTAACCCATATGCATGTGGAATAGAGAGAGACAGAGAGAGAGAGAGAGACAGAGAGAGAGAGAGAGACAGAGAGAGAGAGAGAGACAGAGAGAGAGAGAGAGACGAGAGAGAGAGAGAGAGAGAGAGAGAGAGAGAGAGAGAGAGAGAGAGAGAGAGAGAGAGAGAGAGAGAGAGAGAGAGACAGAGAGAGAGAGAGAGAGAGAGAGAGAGAGAGAGAGAGAGAGAGAGAGAATTTGAATTTGTTTATTATATCCTAGGGCACAACTCGCCCTCTCAGGACAAAACACAAGAGTTAAAGTTAACTATATACAGAAAATAATAAAAGATGGACAAAGACAAATAACATAGAGTAAAGTAAAGAAAAAAAAAGTGATAATGATAATAGTAATAATAATGACAGATCCCGCAACGCCGCAAGAGAGAGAATAAGAAAAGGTAAATAGTGACATGAATCGAGAAAACGCAAAAAGTTAAAAAGGTTAGGCCGCACTGTACGACTCAAGAAAAAAGGCAGTGAGAGCATGCTTAAAGCCTCCTTCGCAGTCACAGTCCCGGATGTGTATTGGGAGGCTATTCCACAATTGGGGTCCCCGTACCGCGAACGAGGCCCCGAAGAAAGAGGTGCGATGGGCGGGCACCACGAGGAGGGTCCCTCGACGACGGGAGGGATACCCAGCCGAGCCCTCTAGTCTAACAGTTACTAAGTCCCTTAAAACGCTAGGTGTCGTAGTCCGCACGACACGATAAAGGCTGATTCCAAGAAACAGGAGACGCCTTTCCCGCACCTTGAGCCACCCCAGACGGAGATAGTAAGGTGTGATGTGCGCATCTCGAGGTAGATTAAAAAGGAATCGCACGCAGGCGTTAAGCGCACGCTGTACCCTGAGCTCGTGGGTCGCGGAGATTCCCAGCAAAGCCAGGCAGCAATAATCGAGGTGTGGCAGAATGAGGGAGGAAATGAGCTTAATTTTAAGGCCCCGCGGCAACGCAGCACTGTGACGCCGGAGCCCCGCAAGCACACCATAGACCTTACTGCAGATGTGCCGAGTGTGATCCCCCCAGTCAAGAGTGGGCGATATGTGCAGACCCAGCGAGACTACCCGAGAGCCGTACGGGATGGGTATACCGTCCATCTGAACCAGGGGGGCACCGGCAACATGCTGCAGGCCAAGGGCACGAGCAGAGCCCAACATCAAGCACTGCGTTTTAGAAACGTTTAATTTAAGAGAGTTCATGGTGGACCAGGCAGAGACGCTGGCAAGGTCAGAATTGATCCTTGTAATTGCGTCTTCCAGATCCTTGTAAGGCGCGGAGATGTACAATTGCACATCATCCGCGTATTTGACCACCTTGGAGTAGAAGATAGAAGAATTGAGATCATGAATATAAAGAGAAAAGAGGAACGGCCCAAGGACGGAGCCTTGCGGCACGCCCGAATGGACCGGGGAAAATTGAGAGGTAGACCGTCCGATTCTGACTGCCTGCACCCTATTAGTGAGGTAAGACCAGATCCACCGTAAGACCGGGAGAGAGAGATTGAAAGAGTAGAGTTTGGAGAGTAGAAGAGAGTGGTCTACGGTGTCAAAGGCCTTGGAGAAATCAAGACACACCAGGATTGTGACCATCCGCTGATCAGCAGCAAGACGGACGTCC